>WOVY01015297.1:7500-359949 GCA_013436015.1 Rhipicephalus annulatus
ATTTCTGCGCCTGTGTCACACCGGGTGCACTTTTTGAAGAGATCAGCGGCGATCGGAATTGCTCGTGATTCGAAATGTTCATGTGACTGAGAAATTATAAATATACTCATGTGATGACGTTAACTGAGGCTGCAGGGTCACGCGAAGTATATTAGTTTACTCAGGAGTAAGCTGTTCCTAAATCAAAGTTTCAAGTGGAACATATCCAAATTTACAGTCCATGTTCACAACCAAAGAATACATTAGCTAAAAGGCGGCGATGTTCATTAGCTGCAAAAAGACAGGCGATGAGTCATTTGCTCGCACAGGTGAGAGCCCACTTGCCGGTGTCACTTTCAAAGAAATCAAATGCAACGGCAACGAAACGTGGACACCACTACGTACACTGTCCGGCGATTCATGTTAAGCTCGGGTACTTTGTGTCTCGGGCTGTTTCGAACAGTGCACATAATTGATATCACTCAAACTATATTATATAAACACCTTTGCGATGGATTTTCAATGTTAGCTCTCACATTTTGTTGCCCATTTCAGGCGTCAGTACACTTATGTGCCATGGGTGTAAGACGACAGTGACTGCATGATGTTTTCCCAGTAACCGGGTGCCTTCGACCAGTCTAACGCCTGAGTATTGCCTCTGTGCCATCAGTCTGCGTTGAGCTTTACAAACCTACGTGGTCTTAGTGGGAATACAGTTTTCTCGCGTGATCGTTACAATTCAGGCGCTCTTTCTATCGTCATCGGTTAGAAAACGGCGCGTTTTGATTAGCATATAAAACTAATTTAGTCATGTAGACTACATCCAGTCTTGACACAGCTATGCCCGAGCTGCCAGCGCTGCAAGAAATAATTTTATCTGCATAAAACATCGGAACACAAGCAGCCGCGTCCAGCAACAAACGCTAAATCCACGCAAAAGCAAGCGAAACCGGAAGCTTCCAGGGGTGGTTTTTCGGTGAACGCACAATGTTGCTAGAGATCAGCAGGCTACGGCGAAACCGTCTATATTGGTCGGCTTGCCTGTGTCAAAGGAGCTCCAAGCTACTACAGCGCGCAAAGGTCAAAACCTCGCTGGCATCGTCTTTAGGTTGTTTGTTTGAAAATCCCGAACGCGCATGCTGTGTCTGCTACAAGATCTTCTCAATTTCATCGTTCCTTCACCTCTTCGGTAGGTACATTACATGCCTGCAATTTGCACGTTCTTGGCACTTTAAACTTTGTCTCCC
Source organism: Rhipicephalus annulatus (assembly GCA_013436015.1). Classification (NCBI taxonomy): domain Eukaryota; kingdom Metazoa; phylum Arthropoda; class Arachnida; order Ixodida; family Ixodidae; genus Rhipicephalus; species Rhipicephalus annulatus. The sequence continues at coordinate 8,727 of WOVY01015297.1, forward strand.
CACTGCTTGGCGTATACGCTGAATTGGACCACCGCAGCAAGCAAGGTGCGTGAGAGTAAGTTCTATTTGTAAAGTGATTTATGTTATCTTCCACATAAACTGTTCAAGTCACAATTTTAGTTATGCGATGAGAGTACGCTGTAACTATTTAGTAATTTATTGGTGTGCTGCGTTTGTCGGCCACATGTGTTGACTGACACCGGCATGGTTGATGTGCCTCGAAAGACTGCATACGGTTGCGTGCGCCGTGCCGTTCAGAGCGATCTAAAGGAGATACTGTTGGCCGCAGTAACAAATTCGCGCTTAATTAATGCCTCCAGGTCTCACTGCGCTATTGGTTGCACAGTAACTCCGCCAGCCTGATTGTCCAACCCTGTAGCTGGGCTCGGTTGTCGCACACTTTCCACGCTTGAATTTCCGCATGCAGATGTGAGCACTGACGACGTTCATTCAAGTATTAACAGCCCTTCAAGTGATCGCGGGCCTTGCACTTACAGTTCTGATGAAAAGCCGTGCTCTCCACGAGCCAGCAAATTTTCTCAAGGGGAGCAAGAAAATTCACTCGCGTTCAAATAAAGGTTGCAGGTTTAGTGCATAGAGAGAGATTTACCACGTGTTATTGTCATGGATGCCACACTCAAGACGCCTATACACTTTGACGTGACCCCGCGCGCGTGCACGCCGGCGTTCGTTTTGTCGTGTCGCGCTGGCGATGCCACGCCACGCGCTGCATATACTCGCAGGCGCGCACTACACTGCGTTGCTTTGACGCATGCGCGTCTGAGCGCGCCCGGCGTCCCTCCGTCACGAAGCTAGGCAGACGCGGTGCTGTCTGAGTAACGTCGTCGGCGCGAAATCGAGCATGTCGCATTTGCGTTGGTTGCCGCCGGGCCGCGACGACAAACGCAGGTTGCGCCTGGCGCCAGACTGTAAAGTGCCTGCGTTTTGCTAGCGGAGCGTCGCTGCGCCTAGCGTGCGCGCGTGAACGTTACGTCGGAGTATATTGATTCCTTCATTATGCGCTCGCCGTCGTTTCGCTAGCTTCACATATACCAAGTTTGTTAATACGGGACGTGAATGGACGAAGAACGGGACTGGTGCGAACATGACAGTTACGAGATGCGTGTCATGTAACATGACCACATGCTACGCTCCTGATGCACTCGCGGCCATTTCGCTAGCTCCACATATACCTAGTGTTGTATTTCATGACGTGAATAGACGGCAAAGTTAAAGGACTCATACGAAAACGATAATCATGATATGCTGGTCATGTAAAACACGACTACATTCTACGCTCATAGCACACTCGAACCATTTCGCTATCTCCACATATACCAAGTTTGATATCAGGCGACGTGAATAGAAAGCGAAGGTAAATGCGTCGTCTAAACATGATAATCTTGACATGGAATTCATGCATGGCATAATTGACCTCTGCCTCTTAACGTTGGGCTGATTTTAAAGTGACACGTCAACTTTCCTCATTCGTGCTTCGCATATCATTGATTCTCACTGTACCTGGGACCTGCCAATTTTTCGCATCTCAAACATGATTAATTTTCTTCTTTCTGCTTTGTGCATCAGAGATTAAAAAACTCCCAAGCATTTCCCCGAGGTTGAACATGGTTAAGTGCGAATACACGGGGTGATGCCATGAGGGGTATTTATTAATTCGCACTATTATATTGCCACGTTCCATTTCCCAAGTTTTCGTTATCGTCCCAAAACACCACACGATTCTCAGCGCAAACCATACCTGCAGTTTTCGTGAAGGTTCCGGACTGTAGTAGATCATTTCGATAAGATCACGCCCACTGTGCGAACGGTACAGATTGTTCTGGAACCTACGGCACCGCCAGCGATAATGCTAGAACATTCGACGGGAAGAGTATAAATGCCGACGCGCTTCGCCGCTTGTCAGTTGTTGAACGAAGGCCGACGCTCCGTTCGCCGCTATCAGTCCGAGACTGCTATCTGTGCAAGACTGCTGCTGTAATCGGACTTTCCGTTTACTGGGCACAGGTTCGCCCAAATAAACAGTTAAATCCCAACACGAAGTCTCCTGTCTTCGGCCACGTCACGACCCCGTGACATCTGGTGAAGGTGCTGCTTCGTTCTTGTACCGGACGCCCCCGTCAAGCCGTGAACCCAGCCCACGTCACGGAGAAGACACCGACGCCAACCAGGAGCAGCGAACAAGCCGCCGACAGCAAGGGCTACCACCGGAGTACGGGCTTTTACAAGACAAGGCGCGGAAGACCAAGGCCATGACCGCGACTGCAGCGACAATGACAACCGCAGCGTCCCAGCCCATGATGGTCATGCATCAACCCAGGGAACCACCAATTTTCCATGAGTCATCGTTCGAAGACCCGGAGTCCTGGCTAGAAACATACGACCGTGTGGCCGCCCTCAACCACTGGGACCATGACGAAAAGCTGCGTCGTGTGTTCTTCTATTTGGAAGACACCGCAAGGACCTGGCTCGAAAATCGGGAGTCCACGCTCCAAACGTGGGATGTTTTCTGCGGCGCATTCCTGCAAACGTTCGCGAGCGTCGCTCGCAAATAGAGGGCCGCTGCTTTATTAGGGACCCGGGTTCAGCTACCAAATGAAAATGTCGCCATTTTCACAGAAGAAATGACCCGACTTTTCCGTCACGCTGACCCAGACATGCCTGAGGAGAAAAAAGTTCGTTTCCTCATGCGAGGGGTCAAACAGGAGCTCTTCGCGGGACTGATGAGAAACCCACCGAACACCGTCCAAGAATTTGTATACGAGGCGACCACCATCGAAAAAACCCTGGACATGCGCACCAGACAGTATAATCATCGCCTGACTCCAGAATGCGCTGCTGCTCAAGCCAGTGACTCCGACAACCTGCGTGAAACGATCCGAGCGATCGTGCGGGAAGAGCTGCGCAAACTGTTGCCTTCGGCGCAACCTCAAGTGGATTCGATCGCCGACATTGTGCGAGAAGAAGTTCGGCAATCGCTTTGAATTCCCCAAACACCGCTGCCCGAGCCAGAAACTATGAGCTACGCCGCCGCAGTGCGCCACAACGCTCCTCCCCGTCCACGCCGAAACGCCGCCCCGTCGCACTTCCGTCGCCAGACACCACCACCGCCACCACCCCCACCGACGACCTACCGTTAGCCAGCAGGCCAGCGCAATGCGCCGAAGAAAACCGACGTTTGGCGCACCCCTGACCACCGCCCACTGTGCTACCACTGCGGCGAGGCCGGGCACACTTACCGCCGTTGCCAGTACCGACAGATGGGACTGCGTGGCTTCGCCGTCGATGCACCACGTCCGCAGCCACGATAACGGCCACGTGATATCGCCGACTACCTGACAGGAACTCAATGGACACCACAAAGTCCTTCCCATTCGCCGTCGCCCAGCCGCCGCATGTCACCGCGCCCCCGGCAGTACTCCGGCCCAACGCGGGGCCGGTCTCCTAGCCCGTATCCGGGAAACTAAGGGCAGCAACCGGTGGAGGTGCGGTTGCTGTGCGACGAACTACCGAAGATCCTACGACGACGACGACGCCGCGACGGAGCTTTCCGAACACAACGCCAGCCAGGCAAAGCCCTGACGGCAAAAGCTCACTTACCGAAGGTGGCCTGACGACGCAACATGGAAGCAGCGGAACAAGTCGACGCAGCCGTGACCCGACGCCACGCCCTAACTGTAATGCGAGACGGCGAACTAGCGATCTCGACGTTCTTATCGACGGCCACAGTGTGACCGCTCTCGATGATACTGGAGCTGACTATTCTGTCATCAGTGGGTCGTTCGCCGCGAAGATAAAGAAAGTTAGGACAGCTTGGAAAGGCCCTGAAATCCGCACAGCTGGAGGTCATCTCGTAACGCCTGCAGGAATCTGCACAGCGAGAGTCACCATTAACGGCCGTATTTATCCTACAGACTTCGTAGTCCTACAGCGTTGCTCGAGAGACGTCATCCTTGGCATGGACTTCTTATGCCTCCATGGTGCTGATAACGTTATCCACAGAAGAAGCACTACTGCTGCGCACGCCATCAGGAAACCATGCCTTGAATGTGCTGGAAGAACAAGTCACCATTCCGCCTCGCTCAAGCGTCATTATTTCAGTCGGCGCTCCTAAATCACCTGACTTGGAAGGCGTCGTTGAAGGCAGTCAGCATGTGTTGGTCACCCGAAATATTTGCGTCGCAAGAGGAATTGCAGAGCTGCGGGGAGGCAAAGCAACGGTTATGCTCACGAATTTCAGCAATGAGTACAAACATGTGAACAAAGGAACAACGGTCGCATACATCGAAGAAATTGTCGAAGCCACCAGTGCTTTCGCCCTCGCCGATTTTGCGGAACCTGCTCAGAGGAACCAAGCCCCTCCCATAGCTTTTGACGTCAATCCCAGACTTCCGAAAGATAAGCAAGAACAGCTCAAGGCCCTGCTCCTGCAATGCGAAGATTGCTTTTCGTCGTCATCGAAAATTCGGCAGACCCCAATCACGAAACATCGCATCATAACCGAATAAAATGCCAGACCACTCCGTTAGAGTCCGTACAGGGTTTCGACGCGAGAACGTGAGGCCATGAAGAGACAAGTTGATGAAATGCTGCGGGATGACATTATCCAGTCGTCCAGGAGCCCATGGGCATCCCCCGTGGTGTTAGTGAAGAAATAGGACGGGACCCTACGTTTCTGCGTCGATTATCGCCACCTGAACAAAATCAAAAGAAAGGACGTGTATGCTCTCCCACGAATAGACGACGCACTTGATCAGCTCCATAACGCCAAGTACTTTTCGTCAATTGACCTCAAGACTGGCTATTGGCCAATCGAAGTCGACGAAAGAGACCGAGAGAAGACGGCGTTTATAACACCGGACGGCCTCTTCGAGTTTAAGGTGATGCCTTTCGGCCTTTGCTCAGCGCCTGCAACTTTCAACGCGTTATGGATACAGTACTGGCAGGATTGAAGTAGCAGACTTGCCCTGTGTACTTGGACGACCTCGTCGTGTTTTCCTCGAGTTTCGACGAGCATCTTCGGCGCCTTGAAGCTGTACTTCAAGCCATCTAGACGTCCGGACTCACACTGAAGCCAGAAAAGTGCAGATTTGCGTATGAGGAGCTCTTGTTTCTGGGGCAGGTTATCAGCAAGTCTGCAGTTTGTCCTGATCCACAGAAAACAGCCGCCATCGCCGACTTCCCGCCGCCCACTGACAAGAAGGCCGTGCGCCGACTTCTGGGCCTGTGCGCCTATTATAGGCGGTTCGTGAAAAATTTCGCCCGCATCGCCGATCCTCTTACTAACCTTACCAAGGCCGACATGGCATTCAAGTAGGAAACGCCACAGGAACACGCTTTCCAGGAGCCTAAAATCGCCTCCAGACGCCTCCGTTACTTGCCCATTTCGACGAATTCGCCGAGACGGAAATACTGTCGCAAGCAGCGTAGGTCTTGGCGCCGTTCTTGTGCAGAGGGCTGACGGACTTGAAAGGGTTATTAGCTACGCCAGCCGATCGCTATCCAAAGCAGAAGCAAATTATTCTACAACAGAAAAGGAGTGCCTCGCCATCATCTGGGCTACGTCGAAATTTCGCCCCTACCTTTACGGCAGGCCCTTCAAAGTTGTGGGCGACCAACACGCCTTATGTTGGCTAGCCACCTTGAAGGACCCTTCAGGTGGCCTCGCACGATGGAGCCTGATACTTCAAGAATATGACATTACTGTCATTTACAAGTCCGGCAAAAAATACTCCGACGCCGACTGTATCTCTCGTGCGCCTGTCGACCAACCGCTACCAGACGACCCTGATGACGACTACTTCTTGGGAACGATAACTACAGACGACTTCGCTTAACGACAGCGGGCCGACCCGGAACTTAAGGCCCTAATAGAATACCTCGAAGGCAGGACCGCCGAAGTCCCGAAGGTATTCAAGCGCGCACTTGCGTCGTTCTTCCTACGAAACGATCTTCTACAAAAGAAAAACTTTTCACCGCTTCGAGCTAAGTACCTCCTTGTGGTGCCTTCAGGTCTGCGACCAGAACTCCTGCAGGCCCTGCACGACGATCCGACGGCAGTGCACCTCGGTGTTTCTCGCACGCTCGCGAGGATACAAGAAAGGTACTACTGGCCACGTCTTACCACAGACGTCACTCGTTATGTGAGGACATGCCGGTACTGTCAGCGACGCAAGACACCGCCGACAAGGCCAGCGGGACTTCTACAGCCAATTGATCCACCTTGCCGACCTTTCCAGCAGATCGGTATGGATTTACTAGGGCCGTTCCCGACGTCGGCTTTCGGAAACAAGTGGATCGTGGTAGCTACCGACTACCTCACCCGCTACGCCGAGACAAAAGCCCTGCCAAAAGGCAGTGTATCCGAGGTAGCTAAGTTCTTCGTCGAAAATATCGTCCCACGTCACGGCGCCCCGGAGGTCCTTATCACCGGCAGAGGAACGGCATTCACTGCCGACTTAACTCAAGCGATCTTGGCATACAGCCAAACAAAACACCGCCGGACGACAGCGTACCACCCACAGACCAACGGCCTCACCGAGCGGCTTAACAAGACGATCGCCGACATGCTGTCAATGTACGTCGATGTCGAACACAAGACGTGGGACGCCATTCTTCCGTATGTGACCTTCGCATACAACATGGCGGTGCAGGAGACGACGCAGATATCTCCATACAAATTGGTCTACGGAAGGAGCCCGGCAACGACGCTCGATGCCATGTTACCCAACGTCACCGACGAAGAAAGCCTCGATGTGAGCGAGTACCTTCAACGTGCCGAAGAAGCGCGACAACTTGCGCGTCTTCGTATCAAAAATCAACAGACGACAGACAGCCACCGTTACAACTTTCGACGACGCTTCATGGAATACCAGCCCGGTGAACGTGTTTGGGTGTGGACGCCGATACGCCGACGTGGACTAAGTGAAAAGCTTCTGCGACGCTACTTCTGACCGTACAGGGTGGTTCGACGTCTCGGCCCACTTGATTACGAGGTTGTCCCCGACGGCATCACGAACTCTCAACGACGCCGTTTGCGACCTCAAGTCGTGCATGTCGCGCGCCTCAAGCCGTTTCATGCGCGTTAACAAACTGAAACAGTGTTTTTTTGTATTATTGTTTCATCGTAATTTATTCATTGTACTTTCTTGCATTATTATTGTACCTTCATCTTCAGTGAAAGCATCGGGACGATGCCTTTTTTTCAAAGGGGGGCAATGCCACGTTCCATTTTCCAAGTTTTCGTTATCGTCCCAAAACACCACATGATTCTCAGCGCAAACCACGCCTGCAGTTTTCGAGAAGGCTCCGGACTGTAGTAGATCATTTCGATGAGATCACGCCCACTGTGCGAACGGTACAGATTGCTCTGGAACCTACGGCACCGCCAGCGATAACGCTAGAACATTCGACGGCAAGAGTATAAATGCCGACGCGCTTCGCCGCTTGTCAGTTGTTGAACGAAGGCCGACGCTCCGTTCGCCGCTATCAGTCCGAGACTGCTATCTGTGCAAGTCTGCTGCTGTAATCGGACTTTCCGTTTACTGGGCACAGGTTCGCCCAAATAAACAGTTAAATCCCAACATGAAGTCTCCTGTCTCCGGCCACGTCACGACCCCGTGACAATATTTATTATTCACACTATGGTGCCTTTATGGTGTAATGGTTCCTGGGAATCGCAATTTCATCACACGGGGGAGTTTACGTTAACTCACTATGCCCTTGTACATGGACGCGACGGGGGCGGGCTGAGTTGAGTGGCGGGTTCAGCTTACCTCGACGCGCCCGAGTTTATATGAACTCGCACGGACGAGTTGAGGTGAGCGGTGATCGCAGCGACGCTTTGCGTCGAGGCGAGCCGAAAGCCTGTCTTCCGGTACCGGTTTCTGCTCCTCCAAGCCTGCGCTCTCGCCTCTAGCCGTTGTGGGCTGCGGTTGTTTACGCAGTTGTCGCTGCGCCACCGCGATGGCTGTCTTGGTATTTTTTCGCAGTTTGCACCAGCTGTACTTTATGGTTGTGTTGGTGTCTTGGCTAACACTGCACAACGCGATGGCAGCAGTGGTTCTGTTGCGGCACAGCGCTCGCCGCAAGCGTATCCGCAGCCTGACGCACCATCCCCTGTTCACCCCTGGCTGGTCTCTCCAGGAATTCAACGTGATTCATGGTTTGTAACGCCTTTCATTTGTGTGCCTGATGCTGTGGAAAATGCTTTGAAGCCCTACACGCGAGTTATTTTTGGCAATAGTTGTGGCTTGTTGCTAATACGAATTAAGCAGCACCCTGAACCTTGTTGAAAATTTTAAATTGAAAACAATTAGCAGTTTTTAAATAAATATGACTAAAGACCCTCATCAATTGTTGGAACAAAGTATACAGTTCCACCACAATTAAGTGCACCGTGTTCCTCTTGCCTCATACGCTCACCCTGTTTGGATAATCTGATTTCTGTGGCTTTTGGACTGGACAGTGAGAACCTTACACGAGGAATTTTTAATCTGAGGGCTTGTAATTTTAATTGGAATGCAATATACATTTTTGAGTAAAATTTCTATCGGCTTACGTAAAAATTCATACGGCCGCATACCATTTTGCCGTAATTTTACACCTCTATTTCTATTGTGCCTCGTTTATGCTTAAAAATGAAAGTAATTTGCTATTTTTTATATTTCCTTGCAGGATTGGAGCAAATCACTCATTTTCTCGTTGACTAAAGCTAGCAACGTCGTTAGTTCATCATCTGTACACATGGTGCGTGGAGCCCGCGAGGATGTCATCGTGCCTAGCGCGCGCGTACCGGCCGACAGAGAAAGAGCAACGTCGGAGTGATGGGGACAGGGGAAGCGGAGACCGCGACGGGTGGGAGAGGTCACGAGCCGTCAACTCAGCGCGACCGGTTATACATGCCCTTTCTGAGCGCGGCGAGTTCGGTGAACCTACCCCCCGTCTCCGGGTCGACGGGACTCGCCGCGACGACTCTCCGCCCTGACGCGTCCGCTTATACATGGGGAGGGCGAGTCCAGAAAACCTGTTTATTTCGACTCAACGCGCCCTCGTCGGGTCAATGTAAACGAGCCTAGTGGCGAATGCCAACGGATTTTAACTTTACTCCACCTCACGACCCGCTCTCGACGGGAGACTGAGAGAGAAGGTGGGCGCGCGAGAGAGAGGGCTGCGCCCACAGCTGCAGCGAGCGAGGAGAGCGGAGGAGCGAGCGAAGGGGGAGGGGGTATAATACCCCTGTCACACGGCCACCACCAAACTCCGTTGAACACCGTCAACGTAACGAACGGGGTTCGACGGAGAAGGAGTTGTGGCAGTGTCACACGGCAATGACAAGGTTGTAACAGTTGCCGCGAGGGGGCTCAGCTGGCGCTGTTTGATTTTCGGAAAAGCATTCTAATTTGATCCCTATTGATTTTTTTGTGAATCCTCGTTATGCGGTTTTTACAAAAAAGCACTATTAAGTAAATATGCGACTAAAAAACCATTAAAAACAATTTCAAATAAAAACGCATTTGCTAAATGTAGCAATGCTGCTAGTGACGCTGGCCACATTGTGCTTTTAGTTGTTTTGTTGCCTGTGTACATGCCCGGTACGAAAGTTCGTATGCTTCCTTGCCTCGTGAGCGCACATTTTGTGTTCTTCAGCCGTGAGTGACACAGCGGACGACGTGAGGAAGTGGTGCGATATTGCGCTAATAATGACGTTGATCGTCTTGCGCCGGCCGGCCCGACTCGCGAGGCACGGTGTGTAGGGCATCGGTGTTGAGAGTAAGTGAACTCTGGCGGGCGTAAACATTATAAACAAACACGCGTTGTGAATGAGTAATACAACGAAAGAACGTTTAATATTGCTAAAATGTATTATTCTTTCACTGCGGCCACTTAGTGCTCGAAATTTTTCTCTGACCTCAAGACTGCTGAGGATGAGAGTACCTCGTTTCGCTGCGAAGGGAGATCGTTGAACGTCCTTTGCGAAATGCTCCGTTCACCTTCGTTTGCGTAAGGGTGGCCGTGTGACACCAACCGCATCTTCGTTGTCGTAAAGACGAGGGAGTTAAACGGTCTTCACGGGTGCCCGTGTGACAGGGGCATAAGGCGTGTTACTGACACCGATATCAGCGTCGCGTCCGTGGCTTATTCGGTAGAGCGTCGCGCTGTGGCCCGCCAAGTCCTCTTTCTTTTAAAGATAGAGAGAAGACTGCGGACGCCGCCGACGGCGGTGGATGGTTTGGGGTCGCTTATAAAGTGTATTCACACTTAAAACGTCCCGTTATACGGCTTGTCTTGGTTCTTATTTCTTGATGTTTTACTTGTAGCTTTTCGCGACGCTCTGCAGACGCGTTTTTGCTCGTCTCGCACGAGCGTTTACAAAGGTGAAAGTGAAGCGCGAGAAGCGCGCAAAATTACGCACGTTTCTGGCCGAACGTCTTGCATAGCTCTCATAGCGTTCCGCCTGATGTATGTAACAGAGTATAGATACATCTGTCAGCATAGGCGGGCACACGAGGGGGACATGGCGGGCGCACCCGCTCCTTGTCTCCTAAAAGCCGGTGCGCGAAGTCTGTCCCACACTAGAGTGCCTCCAATGTGCCCCATACAGTGCATTGATAGAGAGGGGGCGCTGCTTTAACCATTGACCTCCCTTCGAAGAGCAACCCTCCACACGTGTATGTCCGCCAGATGACGCCAGCGATGCTAACATTATCAATGAGAGTTACGTAGCACTCTGGGGTCACTCAAGGGCGCTTATAAAGTAAGATACATGGTCTAAACATGCAGTGGCTGCATAAGGTATAATTATTTGCTAATTTTCCTCATTTTATAGGTTATTGAGTTCGTGTAGCGTAACATGTGCACCCATTTACACTTTTACATGCTATCCAAGATTTATTTCTTCTTTTCTATATCTGTTGCCATTCAGTAGAAAAAACAAAATACACTTCAATTGGTGATTAAAAAAAGCTGATGTATTACATACAAAAGCTGATGTATTACATAGGCAAGTGTGATTATTACGCGCGTAGATACATGTGTCAACGAGAATACAGCCTAATAAAAATCACGTGTTGCAATACTTCTGTCTTTCTTCTTCCTTCAGTGCCATATGGTTTTATTGTAGAAGAGTCATTGCAGAGTATTGTGCCTGCGGAAATGACGAGACGTCTCAGGATGGGGCCGATCGGTAAATATATGGAGCGCTTTTGAGAAGAGATTCCATACAAATGGTTCTTTTATTTTTCATTATCTTTTTTTTTCAAGCACGAGCACATGCTGGCATTTTTAAAGAAATCGGAACGCATCACGTTTCTGGGAGCGAAAAGGTTACACGATCTAGTTTTGTTTTATGCTTCTGCTATATCAACAGGAATACACCTATTTGTTCAGGAAAGTAGTGGGTTTTCCTTTTATCGACTTACAGGCACCGTCAACAAGTTTGCCATTTAGGTTGCCACCACAGTTTTTAAAAAAATAAGCCGGCATATCCTAGGTTCCTTAAAATTCGATGATATGCGAAGCATGTAGGGCAGGTGAACATGTTGCAATTTGTATGTCACGATACGTCACAAAATGACGCTACATATATATACAAATATTGCACGCACAGACACACGTTGCAGATGTTTCTATAATCAGTTTTTTGCACTTGCGCGACGGTGTCAACGGCGATAAGCTGATATGAAGCGCTGGTGCTTGCGAGGATGGTACCCCTGAACGCTTTTACATAAATCGATTTCAGCGCATTGCACCTAACTACGATTGACATTAACCTGACAACACGACTGTATCGCAGGATTGCACAGTTAATCGGGATATAATTGGACAGCCAGCATGGCAACCACATCTAACTTGTCACGAACATTAGGGTCTATTTGAAAAGTAGTGCGGAGATCTGGCGTGGCTTCGCGGTAAAATGCTTTATTACAATTTATAATGCTTGCCTTAGATTCCTGCTGGGATCTTGATATTTATTCTTTGAATTCGTCAGATCAACGTTGCCGATGTCAAGTTTTTCTTAACACTCACGTGTCTAAACTTCTCGTATGCGTTCTCGTCGTTTCTGGGTAGATTGTTAGTGTCGATCACCTGTGGCACACACCCGCATACCAGTGGCACATACCCGGCCGTAGGTTTGTGCCACTTTTTAGTGGAAGGTATTATGAAAGTATTCATGTCTTGACTATCACGTGATATTCATGAAATTATCTTATTATTCTATACTAATTTTGGTTCGCGCGATCACGAGAGCACCCAGACGTAAGCGGCTAGATAGATAGATAGATAGATAGATAGATAGATAGATAGATAGATACCAAAAGCGTTCGCAGTACGCCAAGAAATGCTTCGCATCGAAAATGTTCGTCAGTGCTATAGTATATGTATCAGCACTAATTTTTTTCATGTGGCCATTCTCATGGGCATTGAAATCAGGTTATTCTTCGTTGACCATGCAGGCTTATACTCTGAAATTCTCGGCAATTATAAGATTTGGGAACGTCCACCGAAAATGCGGATGTAGAAGTGCGATCCGTGTGACAATATTTATGCGAATCAGTGTGCCAGTTTCTTGAAGTGGTGAAGGGACAAGAGGAAGACCAGTGTGGACCGTGAGCATCAAACCATTGGTACGAATGCCAAAGTATTGACCAATAGTCAGATCAGAGCTGACAGTTCTTCATTGTATTTTGTGGTAAGTTTGTATTTTGCCGAGTATGTGAAATCTGAACAATCTTCATATGCAAGGCAAGAAAGAAGAAAAGAAACATCGTGTGCACTTTGAAGTGGCACTACACACATATCATTCGCATGGCATGTCAGCGTGCTTCCTTTCACTATTTCGAGCCTCACAGGCACGAAAAAACTCAAAGGAACGCGCAAAACACGAGCAGCTGAACCACGAAGAGATGCACATTACTAAAGACACGGCGGGAAACACTGGTTCTGCGAACGCGTGATGAACGTGCAATTTTTCCGGTGTACCGAAACCATTTGCCACTGATGACACCTCTTCATTTGCTGACGTGTGGGAGTGAAAGGGATTTACTACTGAGCCCTCCTCCTTTTACCGTTGGTGTTTGTTACGCGCGGCGACTAGACTAACCTAGTGAGGCAAACTATGAAGCCTGGAGATATAATCAATACCTGTTTTACCCTTTTCATTATGTTTATTTGCGACACATTCGGGGAACGTTTGAACTCACATAAACAACTTGATTTTTCATTTATTGATGAAGCTACCACAAAAAATGCCTTTGAGATTTAAATTTTCATTGAAAAAATTTAGTTTGAAGCACTTGAGTGATCAAGTTAGTGAGCACAAATAGATACAAGACACAATATGCAACTACTAATGTACAATAATTGCTGGTAGTTAGCGTATAAAAGAAAAAAAAAGCGAGCTTCTGGCTAGCAGAAAAATTAGCTAGACTCAATGTTGTCTTGTAGGTTTCCCAATAAAGATAAAAGAATTTTCTCTTCATATAATCACAGAAAGGGGCTTGCTGCTTCAATATATAGAAGTTCAGAGTATCAGCTTGTATATTTTTGACGTTTCAACGGTAATGCGTGACGAAGTACAACCATAAACTGCAGCATTGACACAATAATAATTCATCAAGTTTTCACCAGATCACTAAGCGACTTCGCATCAAAAAATAAGACTGATGTAGTCTACATAGCCGCTAAATATTATGGTTGTACTATGTGAAGAAAAAAGATACTCCTACACAAACTTTCAATACTTTGCCCCGCCACGGTGGTCTAGTTGCTAAGGTACTCGGCTACTGACCCGTAGGTCGTGGGTTCGAATCCCGGCAGCGGCGGCTGCATTTCCGATGGAGGCGGAAATGTTGTAGACCCCTGTGCTCAGATTTGGGTGCACGTTAAAGAACCCCTGGTGATCTAAATTTCCGGAGCCCTCCACTACGGCGTCTGTCATAATCATATGGTGGTTTTGGGACGTTAAACCCCACATATCAATCAAATCAACTTTCAATATTTTGCTAACTTCAATCGAAACGTATATAAATTACAAATTAGTTTATGTCCAATATCTCTTCATGGAAACCTTGAATGGCACTTCGTCTAAAGGCACGGTAAATCCCGCTTTGTTACATTGAATAGTTTCGCCATACTGGCAGCACAACAAAAGCTTGTACAGCGAAAATTCTTTTGTTGCTCACGCTATTTTTATTGCTACTAGGTAACGCTTCCAACCAGGCGTTAAAATCAGATGTCATTGAAAAAGAGGGAATAATAAGCTTTCTGAAGTACCCAATTCAGTTTTCTTTGTGCAGCGCAGCGAGCCCAGTGCATCCGCAAACAATGCGTAAAAGGCGGAATGGTTAAGGCCGCAGTGGGACAACCACCTTAATCTTGGGAAACTATCGCCATCCACTGTACTCGCCGCCGCGTGCTCCACCTCCTCTCTCCCTCCTCGCCTTCTCTCGCGTCCTCCTTGTCTCCGACACTTTTTCTGCACGATGATTGGTCTCCTTCGCGATTGCCCTTGGTGAGTGATTCTTAAGAGAGAGAAAGGAAGAGAAAAGTGAGCCCCGTTATTGTCTGCTTCAGTGAGCGACACCTCAACAGTAGCTCACAAGGGATGGGGGTGAGGTGGGATAAAAAGGGTAGGAGTAAAGGTGTAGAAAAGAGGAAGAAGAAGCAACAACAAACTGAGGGGATAGTAGAGACAGGAAAGATGGAAGCACGGTCACTGTAGTCCGAGGACTGGGCACACTAGCGAGAGCTCTTGTCGGCGTCGATAGATGGCGTAGAGCAAGTCCAGTAAGTCAGAGCTACACTATCGTCGAAGGTCGTCGGCGGCAGGAGGTGACGTAGGGCGAGCCCAGTCGGCCAGAGCTGCACTGACGCCGAAGATCGCAAGCGCGCGGGCGCACAACCGGTCGGCACGGAATCCAGCAAGCGCCTCGATTGCCCTTGGAGACGCGTGGACCTTACGCTTTCTTTGTGTTTTCTTTTTTCGCTCGCGCCATTTTTCGCGGACGCTCTGCGTAACAAACGTAGCGCGACACCCCGCCGCGGTGGTCTAGTGGCTAAGGTACTCGGCTGCTGACCCGCAGGTCGCGGGTTCGATTCCCGGCTGCGGCGGCTGCATTTCCGATGGAGGCGGAAATGTTGTAGGCCCGTGTACTCAGATTTGGGTGCACGTTAAAGAACCCCAGGTGGTCAAAATTTCCGGAGCCCTCCACTACGGCGTCTCTCATAATCAAATGGTGGTTTTGGGACGTTAAACCCCACAAATCAATCAACAAACGTAGCGCGCTTTGTGTTCTGTACTTTGACCGGGCGCTAAGCCGTGCCTTTGACTGCAACAACCACGGTGAAAATGGTTGCGCATTTTTTATGATACGCGAAGATAAATGCGATGGCTTGCGCAAGCAGCAGTGGCTGCACAACATCGACCGCAAAATAGCTTCGTTATGACAAAGAACAGTGTACTTCGTTCGCATAGTACGGTGCCTATCTTATTGCTCATATCAAAGCATCACCGAATGCTGCATTTGAAATATTGATTAATATGTGGGGTTTAACGTCCCAAAACCACCATATTATAATGAGAGGCGCCGTAGTGGAGGGCTCCGGAAATTTTGACCACCTGGGGTTCTTTAACGTGCACTCAAACCTGAGCACATGGGCCTACAACATTTCTGCCTCCATCGGAAATGCAGCCACCGCGGCCGGGATTCGAGCCCGCGACCTACGGGCCAGCAGTCGAATACCTTAGCCACTAGACCACTGTGGCTGGGCGCACTTGAAATATTGTTTTGGCCTGCTCATCAACATACATGTTCTTTAGGGGCGAAGCTTCTTGCGCCGCGGGTCGTATGTCCCGTGTCGTCGTAGTAGCTGGTTGCATTGCATTGTATGTCAATAAAAACGGTGTCGCTGCATATCAACGGAGTGAATGATGATGAGTGGGATGAAACGTCCGTGTCCACCCATGTTTCCGTGTGTCCGCGCGTGCATCCATCCGTTCTTCCGTGCGTCCATCCGTCCTTTCGTCTGTGGCTCTGTGCGTCCGTCCGTCTGCACGCTTCGCACCACTCGTCATTCTTCACCTCGTGGATATGCTGGAATTTTTTCTCGGCTATTCGGGCGTTGCTTCAAATTGAAGCTGTCATCAATTTGCTGAATTCCTTTGTTAGAAACAAGAAGACGGTTAAATTGTTTAACGTTTTTATACAAAACAATGTCAGGGAAAGTTGCCTTACCAGTACCCTGTTGTGTTCAGCCAGCCACTGTGAAAAATACCCGCCGTAAACATGACCGATCCTTGGCACACGTATTTGCACATAGGAATGCTTACAAATACAGTTATTTTCCCAGAACAGTGGATTATTGCAATCCACTGTCTCATGAGATTTTTTCGGTTGACAATCTTGCTACTTGCTATGTCACTGGAAAGTTATCGTCTTGGTGATTAGACTGTTCAAAAGTGTTATACATTTTGTTGCTGTTTCACAAAAATGTGACCTTTGTTAGCGTATGAATACATGTTTTTTTTTACTGTTGCGATCACTTGATATTTCTTTTGCCCCTCCTGCCTGGACCAAAATGCGCGTTTGCAGTATGTTTAAATAAATAAATAAAATAAATAAAAATATTCAGCTTATACTTTTCACCTCGTTCGCACCTTCGAAAATGCTCAACAGTAGTTTGCTTTCGCTGCGAACAAATACGTGGGATAACACATCTTCTCGATCGCGCTTTTTGTGACTATTAAGATTCGTTTACGAGAATGTTCGTTGCAGAAAAGAAATGAAATAATTAAGATGCCACTAATTGGTGCTCGTTTCTATAAGGGTATTTATTTTGTCATTTGTTTTTGGAGGGGGGATTTAACGCGCGAAAATCACAAAAAAGATGCGGTCCACTGAAAAAAATAAATATGCAAAAGTGCAACGAAAAAAAAAGCTATAGCACGGTGATACCGAGTGAGCCATTTGCTCGGAAACCATGCCCGCAATCGCTTTGGTCTCGCCTGCATTGGCATGTATGCCATTCCCCAGAAGAAGCTATATTATTCTACCAGTGCACATGGGTACTTCTGGCCGGGATGAGTCAGTCCGGATAAGAACTGTGTTTCCACAAAAACGTGAAAACACAGTTGTAATTCATCATTTTATTATGTTTCTGTTATTGTGGTAGATAAGTCACCGTTGGCGACACTTAATCGTACGCATCGGCACCTGATGGCCTCGACTTCAGCCAAGAAAAAAAAAAGAACTTCCAAGCAGTTTTAGAGCATGCCGCAACGCACATCGTTGAGGTGGAAAGATGAAACAGTGTCTTTTTACAAGTTTCTCTCTATTCCGAGTCAACGGCGAAGAATAATGGCGTGGATACCCATCTTCGCATCGGCAAATAAGAGACTCCGATGATGGTTGTTTGTTCACGGCACTTCACGAAAAGCGATTTCTTTCTTCCAGGTGAGTAGGCGTGTGTCGCTGCGCTGCATATCCATTGCTCTATTCAAATGACGCCTACTAGTCTTATAGATGAGAGAGCTTCAATAAATGGAGCTGTGAGAAGGTTAACGCGAGCGTGATTACGGCGTAGCATGTGTTCTGTAATGTATACAGTCCGTGTTTCGGCGTAGGTCAAGTAAAGAACAGTTTATTTTATTTGCTGGGCGTTCGAGGGACTAGCTCAGGTACAGTGAGGGGAACGAAGGGCGACAATCGTCCGTCGTCGCCCTTCGAGACATTGCGGACGTAAGGGCCTCATTTTCGACAACGGGGGACGTTATGTTCGTGGTGTCTATAAAGTACTGCATCCTGCGATTGCATCTGTGCGACACTAGTACTCAAAGCTAGTGCGTAGCAAATATGCTTGCAAGTGATAATGACATATAAATTGAATGGTGCTGGTGAAATGAGTGACAGTTGTTAACACTTGAGAAATAGCAAGCTGCTGTCAACGTAATTAAGAAGAAATGTTTGAATGGAATAATACTGCTCAATGCAGGCCCGTAGCCATAAGGGGGGCGGATCACCCAGGCTGAAATTACGATAAAACCACTAATAAAAAGTGGTGTTTAAAGTGGAAGCTTGTGCTACCCCCCCCCTCCCACCCGTAAAAAAAAATCCTGGCAGCGGGGCTTGGTTCAATGTAACATCAAAGCAAAAGTAACTCGCCCTAGGCCGTTACTCACGTGTTTTAAAGTTTTACCTTGATTGAAACGGTCACACAGAAAAGGATGCCAAGGAAACAACCAAAGCTTATTAGATCAGACTTGCAAGTAACGAAGTCATCTGTCTGTACATATAAACAGTGTTGCCTGCTCTTGTCAGGGGATCGGTAAGCGCTAACGTTGCCGCACATCCGCAGCAGTTACATCGGCAAATGTGAGAAAAAAAAGCTGGCATGGTTATTAAAAAAGAAACAACAGAAAAAGGTACCTAGCCCTTTCAGAATTCCTAAGAGCTGTCAGAATTCCTAAGAGCGCGGGTCAGCCGAGATACTTGAGAAGCCCCTGCTCTCCTCATTGTCGATGGATGACCGCGCATCTGAGAGCGCAGCAGAACTTTCCTGTAGCAGTGTATGAGCACGGCTGATACGTGCTTGCACTCTGCAGAGAGGTCTGCAGTGCAGGAGCACTGGTCATTGGCAATTTCAGGCTCCGTAAAAACACCTCGCAGACGCACTACAATCTCGTGTGGGTCCAAGTTTACGCCGGACGTCTAGACGAACAGAGCAGCAACATTAATTTCATCGTGAAATTGGTCCTTTTCACTAGCCAAAATAAGGGGCTCAGCTCCAAGAACTCGCTCACCTTCAACAAAACATCGCGAATTTGCGTCGCAATCCTAGAAACGCAGTATTTCCCCCAGCGATAATTTACGCGCCGACCACACTGCACATGCCAGTGTTGCCTAACTGCGCAGCACCCCCTGGATTTCATTTTAGGTACGAATACCTCGAAGACGCGTCTGGCTTCACGTTGAAATCATTGATATCTTACTAAAAGAACACGTATAGACGATTTGTTTTTGCCATTCTACAGAAACATGTTGTACTATAACCTTCTACGTTCATGTACAATTTTACGAAGCGTGAGAAGTAACCAACGGCCGCTAAACTTGGCAGGCAGACGACAAAGCGAGCGTTCTTTCCGCCGCGTTTATGTCGCCTGTTTCTTTCCTTGGCCTTTTTGTTGTGCCGTCAAGGTGAGTGGATTTTTATTTTAGAATAGAATACGCGTGAATGAGATCCGCCTATAAACGTTTTGTTTTAGAGAAGCTTTATTCCGTGGAGGAAGGAAAAGTATAGAAGAGGCCAAGACGTCATATTCGTGAAGCTGCCGCATCGCAAACACCCACACTACCTCCTAGGGGAGAAGCAGATAAACACTTCGTGATTTCCGGTGAGCAGCCGCCGCAGTGACCATGGAAGTGGTGTTCTCTACCGGCAGCGAGTTAATCCACGAGTGCTGCATCTTTTGCATGTTTTTTTTAAGAAAAATATTCGATGCCCAGCTGTAGTGTATACTCGGTGCGAAATTGCGTGCACCGCCGGATCTACCTGGTGGCACTTTTCCCGTATGTTACCGAAGGAACCGGTGCGTGATAGCAACCTGCAAAGAGCGGTTGTCAAAGCAAACCAAGAGATATGGCGGATGAGTTGGGAGAAAGGATTTGAGGTGGTGGAAAAAAACACAGAGGTGCATAGGTGGGGTGGTTTTCAACGAGACAGAATTCACTTCGATGGGCGGCTAGGTCATGAAGTGAGCTGGCAACTTGCAGAACGCGCCGTAGATTTTTGGGGGGCAAACGGGCACCTCGGGGTGCAGGATAGCTAGTAACGAGGAAAACAACCAGGGAGACTCTTTGACAGGTGGGACAGATACGATTCCACAGTGGCAACAGTATCTAAGATAGGTAGAGTCCGGGGCAGTAATAGACGTTGCCACGAGCAGCGAGCCCAATTCAGACATATGGTATATTAACATGCAGGGTGGTAGGAACAGGCTGAAGTGGGAAGAGATAGAAGAACAGCTAAGGGAAGAGATGCCGATGGTATACGGTTTCGTAGAAACACATCTCAGGGACATGGAACAACCTCCGAACAATCCAGACTATGCGTGGGAATATTGTAATAGAACAGAAGGCAGCAGAAAGGGGGGTGGTATTGGGGCATTCATTCATAAAAGTACAGACTGGCAAAGGGTCATGCAGGAGTGCAAGGAACATTTATGGCTAAAAGGGAAAGTGGCAGGGCAAATGACAATCCTTGGTTCCGTGTACTTGCGGACAAGAGCAAAAGTTCAAGAAGAAAACCAGGAAATGGTAGAGTGTATATCAAATGACATTCAGTAGTAAGGAGGAGAGTGCGAGATAATATTACTAGGAGATATGAATGCACACATATAAGATATAGACGGGTATACCAACCCGACAGGCAAAATGATCCTGGATTAGTGTGAAAGGCTTGATTTAATCATTCGCAACAGTACCGAGAATTGTGAAGGGCAAATAACATGGTCGGTAGGAAGGCTGCAATCGACGATAGGTTACGCACTGATGTCACATAGAATGTACGATAAGCTCAGGCGAATGCACTTAGATGAAGGTGGCTCCAGAAGTCTGGGTAGTGATCCCAAACGTATCAAGCCAAGTTTTGGAAGAGCAGTAGTGGGAAGGAGACAAGATGAGCAAATACAGAAAAATTTTCTGTCAGAAAGGCGAATTGAAATAGCCACTAAACGAATTGAGAAAGTAATCACTGAGGATAATAAAACAGTGTTGACATACACGAATCTAATTAGACTGTTTGAGCTAGAGCTTGTTAAGGCACGTGACAAGTTACCCAGGAAAAGAAGACACAAACACAAAAGTTGGTGGGATGAGGAAGTTAAGAGAGCCATAGCAAAACGTCAGGAAGCCTCTAGGGAACACAGACATGCTAAGCAGTGGAGTGAACCGACAGATGTTGTTGTAAGAAAATGGGAAATCTTTCTAAGCTGTCGAAGGGATGCATCCCTTCGGATCAATGAAAATATTAGAAGAAAGGGAGCTTAGTGGCTGGCAGAAGTATATAAAAAATATAAAGGCAGCTGCGAAATTTCAGAACCATCTGAATTCCGCAAGAAATCAGACGAGCCTAGAGCAGAGGTTTATAACTACAGCTCAAGGTGCTAGGGTAGAAGGGGACGAAGCTATTGAACATATAAGAACGAGGGTGACAAAAAATTTCAACAAAGAACTGCTTTACGCACCACAATAGACAAGGATGAATCAAGTGGCGCAATGGCTCTATTTTCACAACGAGAGTGGGAAAGGGCTGAGAAAAGGGTTCCTAGTAGTGCATCAACAGGCCCAGATGGCATTCCAATTATGCTGATAAAGACATTGCATTCGAAGTCTAAGCAGGCTTTGAGAGAGGCAGTGAGCAAAATAATAATTGATGGTGAAGTTCCCGATGAATGGAAACTTAGCAGGATGACCATGATCTATTTATTTATTTATTTAACATACCTTACAGGCTCTCGTTAGAGCATAGGGTAAGGGGGGCTTACAGAAAAAAAGAAAGAAAAATGAGAACGTATAAAGTTCAAATATACAAATAAATGCAACATAACAGCGACACTCATCACAGTAATAGAACAATGAAAATATAGTCACCATGTATATGCACCTCCATACAAATGTCTATGAAATGATGCTAGATGTAGTGAGAGAGTAGTTTCTCGCGGAACGCGTTGTTGTTAGTGACTGAAACTATCTCGTCGGGAAGATCATTCCACAGTGAGATTGCCTGTGGCAAAGCAGATAAGTTGAACGCGCGTGTTCTGCCAAAAATACGCTTAAAGCTGCGCTGATTTCGCATGCGTGCAGACATGCGATCCGGTGTGTGTAGAGGGAAAGCGCATTGATTTCTGCTATTAATGTACTTGTGAAACAACAAGAGGAGGGCTATCTTGCGGCGGATATCCAATGGTTGTAAACCGATCTCGCGTTTAATTTGAGATACACTGCTGTGACATTGGTAGTTCTGAGTGATGAAGTGGGCTGCTCTGTTTGAATGGCTTCGATCATCTGTATTAAATAGTTTTGATAAGGTGACCAAACTGGTGAGGCATATTCTAACTGTGGGCGTACGAATGTTAAATAGGCTATTTTTCGGACGCTCGATGTGGAGCAACGGATATTTCGACGTAAATAACCTAGTGTTTTGGATGCCTTGGAACAAATGGAAGTTATGTGGGAAGACCATGAAAGTTTAGAGTCGATAATAACCCCTAGATATTTGTATGATGTGGTTTGAGATAGTTCACCATTTTTATTTTCTATGAAAAAGTGGAAATCGAGGTTTTTCGGGAAACCGACAATATTTTACATTTCGAAGTGTTCAAGCTCATTAACCACCTATTACACCACCTGCAAACGAGGTCTAGGTCACCTTAAAGAGCCTCATGATCATAGGGAGATGTTATGGTTTGATAAATTACACAGTCGTCTGCAAACAGGCGTATACGGGATGAAATGTTATTCGGCAGATCGTTGATGAAGATTAAAAAGAGTAGAGGACCAAGGACGCTACCCTGCGGCACTCCTGAAGTGACTTCTGCGATATCTGAATGAGAATCATTTGCAAATGTGAGCTGTTCACGAAATGAAAGAAAATTTCGAAGCCATGATAGCGTTAAGCAGTCCAATTTAAGAGAAGACAGTTTGGAAATCAGACGACAATGGGCGACACGGTCAAAGGCCTTCGAAAAATCGAGGAAAGCGCAATCTGTCTGTGTGTTCATGTCTAAGTTAGTCTGTAGATCTGTCGTGAATTCAAGTAGTTGTGTATCGTAAAAGAAACCTTTCCTAAAGCCATGTTGGGTGGAACTAAAAAAAAATGTTTGATTCAAGATGACTGTAAATGTGAGAAGCAATGATATGTTCAAGTAATTTACAGCTGATAGAGGTTAACGAGATGGGATGATAATTTTCAACCTGATCTTTACATCCTGCTTTAAATATGGGAATAACTTTTGCGACTTTCCAGTCCCTATGAAGCTGACCAGTACACAAAGACTGTCTGAAAATGTGAAAAAATATTTGAGAGGACATGGGAATTGTATTTTTTAGTATCTTTGAATTGATATTATCTAGACCACTAGAAGTAGAAACTTTGAGGTTGCTGATTAGTTTAGTGATGCCCTCAATGTTAATATCTACGGGTGCCATGAAAGGGTAATCAAGTTCCGGAAACTCAGGAATGCTAGAATGATCTTCCCGTGTGAAAACAGAAGAAAAAATGTGTTAAATGCAATCGCACACTGGTCTCTTGGGAGAGGTAATTGATTTTTGCCTTTCAAAGTAATATCTGTCACAGCAGAAGCAGGTGATAATTGTTGCCAAAATTTTCTGGGATTGCATTTTAATAATGATGGTAGGTCATGTATAACATACTTGTGTTTAGCAGTAAATAACACCGAAGTATAACTTTTAAGACATTCCTTATATGAATTCTAAGCAGAGGCACTGCAAGCGTGCATTGCGGTCCTATACAGCCTTTTTTTCGATTTCTCAAAGTTCGCAAATATTTGTTAAACCATGGGTTTCTTTTATCATATGATATGGCAATTTCAGGGACGTATTTGTCGACTAATAAGGTAATCTCCTCTCTAAACAATGACCAAATATCATCGACGGTACGACTTGACAATGAGGGCAAGAATGTGCTGTGATAGAATTCTTTTAAGTCAGAATTCATACAACTATAATTGGCCTTACTGTAGTCTCTAATCACTTTTGTAGTTTTACCAGCAACTTTGAGAGGAATGTTTATTGATAATTGAATGAGCTTATGGTCACTAAACCCTTCAAAGCAAGAAATTTCACCTAGATTATCAGGATCTGAGGTAAGTAATAAATCCAAAATATTATTGCCCCGTGTTGGCTGGTTGATTATTTGAGCGAAATTAAAATCAAGGGCAAAATTCACAGTCAAGAGACATTTTTGAGGTGGATGAACAATTGATCCAATCAATTTGTTGTAAATTGAAGTCACCAAACAGATAGACATTATTAGTGCGGCATTTCTCAATAGCTAATGTGGTGCTGCTGCGAAGGTGATCTATAAATGATGGTTCAGAATCGGGAGGACGGTAACATACGCCTACTAGTATTTTAGTGGCGCTCCCCTATCTATAACCCT
Organism: Rhipicephalus annulatus; assembly: GCA_013436015.1. Lineage (NCBI taxonomy): Eukaryota > Metazoa > Arthropoda > Arachnida > Ixodida > Ixodidae > Rhipicephalus > Rhipicephalus annulatus. Next base: position 32,922 of record WOVY01015297.1, read on the forward strand.
ATCTATCTATAACTCCCCTATCCCCTATCTATAAAGGAAACTATCCTATCTATAAAGGAAAGGGGGACAAAGCTGACATAAACAGCTACCATCCTATGACAGTGACATCAGTGGTCTAGAGGCTGGCAATGCAGATTATAAAGGAAAGACTGCAGGCATGGATAGAGGATGAGGGGGTGCTGGGGGAACTGCAGAGTAGGTTTAAGAAACACAGGAGGTTGGAAGATAATCTGTTCTCACTGACGCAGTGCATCGAAATAGCAGAAAAGGAACACGGGCCCCTGTGGCTAGCATTTTTGGATATCAAAGGAGCGTACGATAGCATGGTTCAAGAGGAATTGTGGCGAATACTGGACACAATAGGTGTACCCAAGGGAACCGAGTACCCATGGAAACACGTAATATACGTGACGACTAAAGGTAACAGGAATGCAGCAGTAATGAAAAACAGGGCAATGTGCACTTACAATAGGTATGATGTTGTGAGAGGAATATGGAAAGGGGTCATTGTTCCTGGACTTACGTTCGGCAATGCGGTCTTGTGCATGAGATCAGAAGTTCAAGCAAGATTAGAAATTGAGTAACGTGGTATAGGTAGGCTTGCCTTAGGAGCTCACGGGATTACACCGAATCAGGGAGTACAAGGTAATATGGGATGAACATAATTTGATCCATCCATCCATCCATCCATCCATCCATCCATCCATCCATCCATCCATCCATCCATCCATCCATCCATCCATCCATCCATCCATCCATCCATCCATCCATCCATCCATCCATCCATCCATCCAGTCCGTCCGTCCGTCCGTCCGTCCGTCCGTCCGTCCGTCCGTCCATCCATCCATCCATCCATCCATCCATCCATCCATCCATCCATCCATCCATCCATCCATCCATCCATCCATCCATCCATCCATCCATCGATCTATCCATCCATCCATCCGTCCGTGCGTCCACTTCACTGTTGATGGCATTTGCATGCAGAGCTCTCAGCCGTATGCTCCATTGGTTCTGGCTCATTGTGTCAACTGAGAACACACGTGAACTTTCGTTCTTAGTGTTGTAGGCATCGTGACGCGTTTTTAGATGTTGTGTCATTCATACAAAAGGACAATAAACTTTTCTTGTTACCGGACTAAGTGTGTATGCATTGTACGGTGTGCGCTCGCTGCGTGTTAGTTGTGTGTGCACTGGCAATACGCACTTTACGTGTGCGATCAGGTATACAATACAGCTGTGTCTTCTTACCGACGTGAAGTACGTCAAGTACTAGGCTGGCGTTGCACGGAATAGCTACGAAGCAAGCTCTCAAAATCCTGCGTTGCTACACTGACACTATATACGAGCAAAGAACTGCTAATCGGCCCGTAAATCAGAAAAGCTGGCTAAGAGAGAGAGAAAAAAAGATGCCTTGCGGTGAGCAGAACGCGTAAGTCTCTGCCGGGTGAGTTCGAATAGGATGATGCAGGGGTAAATGGTTTTCATTACGAGACGTACCGGTGGTTTCTGTGCCGTTGCACAAAAACACTCCACGAAGTATTTCAGCAAGCCGCGCTCTGGCCTGCCACGGAGGAACAGTTTGGGAAAGGTGTGCTCGCAACATTTTACTGCATGCAAACTATAGCAATACGCGTTAAGTTAACGCTGGGACTATAGAAGTGAAACAGTGCTGAGAGCACGCCGCGGAGCGTCTGCTGTTTCGTTTTCCCCATACTGGTCTGTTTGCCCCATAAATTTGACATCACTTCCGCCACATTTCTCTCAATGCATTGAGATACGATAGGGCCTCTCCTTAGGTTTTCTTTCCTCCATGCTTTATTCACGCAGTCGTATTCACTTTTGAGCCGAACCTTCCCTCAACATCAGGCAACACAAGCCTCGCAGACACATATACCGCCATTACCGCCATTCCCAGCGCTCCAACATCGTTCTTCAAAAAATTTGCATAGGTGGTGGCACTAGACTTCCCTATAGGTCATAGAGTAACTCTATGTTCTAGGTATTTGTGAGAAACTCTTGATTAGAACACACCCCGCGACGCTCATGTGATGCGAAACGCCGATGTCAGTAGATCCACTTCGGGTGTTTGAAGCCAGAATGCGCAGTGGTTTATTTTTTGGCCCCTACAGTTGATTACAAGAACTTGAGAGTTTCCGGAGACTGGCCGCACTGGTTTCGACGCGCACCCCCCCTCCCCCTCCCAACTCCCCTCGAATTTCCCGGCTGTTGCCGGGACGCGAGCAAGAAGGTTTAAATAAATCTGAGTATTATTTTAACCGCCTTGGGCGCGAGCTTACAAAGGGCCGCGTCTGCTGCCACCGGGTGGTAGGAGCGTTTCGAGAAGCAAACTGCTCCGTTCACCCAATAGCCGTTGCTTGACTTGGCTTAAAGTGTATAAATAGGCGGCTACAGAATCGATGTGTTGAAAATTTTTTAAGGAGGTTTATAAGGTGAGAACTAAAGGTCTACCGTAAAGTTCCACATTAAATTGTGAGGATCTTTACCGTGTGGTGGTCATTTCTTCGTGGTCTTTCTTTGGCCGGGAGCTGTATGCATTCGCTAGAACCACCTCTGCGCATGGATACGTGGTCTCGTTCTGTAATGTGTGTAAGCAATGTGGTAATGACTTGCCCGAGCATGAACACCGTGTTTTAAGCTTTTTGCGGATGTATACTGCGCTTGTATGTCTGGTAAGTGCCTGTGTTGCTTGAGGATTGATCGCTGTCAGTGTCGCTTGGGTGAAGTGTTTGTTTGTGCCAAAACTTTCATTGAAGCTTCGTCTTGCGTAACTGCGTGAGACAGATACGAAATACGCAAGTTGGAAGCGACGAAACATTAGCAGGCTTTTACACGACATTATTGTCCAAGTGGCTTAAATATACTGTCGTCGATGACGATAACTGGTTTTCTAAACTATGTCTGTTCTCGTAGGTGTATACTAAAAAAATGAAATTAAAAATATGCTAGGAGCACTATAAATCTCCGCTTAATATTGCCACCTTAAGCGTCTTTTTAAAATTCAACAGAGCCACGTGTCTTGCGGCGAAGTGCACGCAGTGTATTACGGTAAAGCCTACATATTGCGCGCTCAGGTGTAAATTAGAAATGTAGCACTGGCATTGGGCCTCGTGTGTGCACCTAAATTGTATTCGCCCTATCCTATTTCTCATCAGTGACGATGTGGCATTTAGTATTGCCATCATCTTCAGCTTGTGTAACAAGCTCATAAGAATTTACCTAGTAAAACACATTTTGTGGCAGGCAATTCCAGAGACATTAGGATTTTAGTTACATTGCAGGAATAATTCAAAATTGTTGCATGACACCTTTAAATAAACGAAACATGCATTTGAGAGGCTTCAGTCGTACTCCAAAATTAGTGCCATGCCTCAGATTGAAAATGATTATAAAGGAAATATATACTAAGGCTGGGTGTAGATTACCATTCACAATTCAATGACACTCATATTTTAGAAGTTTAGCTAGAAAATTCGTAGCTCATGGTTTTAATATTGAGTAAGCACGAAAACAACTGTTGAAGAATGGTCTACAATTATACGCACAGTTTGCAAGAAATAAATTTTGGAGACCTATGTCGTGCCAGAACTAAGAGCAAGGGGGTTGGAGAAACATGATAGCGCATGTTCGAACCTCTTTAAGGTAAGCGCCTGCAGGGATCTGCTCCAAGAGGCGAAACCTGCTACATTTTTTCAAAAATTTCATTTGTGCCAAGCATGCGTGTGCTCTTTGTTGTGTTTTCTCGAAGAGCAAGTATGTGGCATTCGCTTGAAATGCATACATTACCCTGCGATTCGGAGATGTCATCACAGTGGACAGCAACGTGCAATGTAGTTGAAAAAGTTGCTGGGCACAAATTTTCTTAACAATTTCAACCTACTTATACTACAAAAGTTATTACGTGACTTCAGTCAAATAGTTTATATCTATATTGTCACGTAAGAGTGATGGTAGCCCGAAGACAGGAGACCGGGAGGTTAGTAGAAATAGAAGGAGATCCGTTTATTTGACGGACTTGCGCCCACTAAAGGAAAACAGACACACCAGCTTAGCGGGAGGCGAACAGCGCGTTCGGCGGCCGTCGGGTAACAGAAAATGTCCCATTGGAACGCAAGGCACGTTCGACGGCCGTCGGGTAACAGAAATGTCCCACTGGAACGCAAGGCGCGTTCGACGACCGTCGGGTAACAGAAATGTCCCACTGGAACGCAAGGCGCGTTCACCATCCGAGATACAGTCGCCGTAGCGTCTGGCGCTATCATTTTATCAACGAATGGTCGACGTGTGGGCCATGATCTTCGCAGATGAGTCGCGGTGCATCCTGGACCACGATAAGGCCGCGTGCCGGCGGTATCGGCATGCGCAACACTATCCGCAATACGCCTCGCGGCATTGCTCCCCTCCTCAACGTAAGCATCGACCCGATGCTTTGTTTAAAATAAAACCAAAACAAAAGGTCAGCCTGTGCGAAAGTAAATGGCAAATAAGCACGAATCACGCACACATAAACAAAACAAGAGATGCAAACAGGGAGCCTCCTTTAGCGCGCATGATAGGGCTTCAAACGGGCGACGTGTACCACTTCTTGGCGTGCGCGGCGTCGTTGGGATGAGCTAGCCCCATCGGGGACCACTTCATAGTCCACTTCACCCACTTGACGGATGACTTCGTATGGGCCGAAATAACGGCGCATGAGTTTTTCGCTTAATCCTCGGCGGTGAACGGGCGTCCAAACCCAGACTTTGTCACCTGGGCTGTATGTTAAATCGCGTCTCCGCAGGTTGTAGCGTCTTGCGTCGTTTTGCTGTTGGTCTTTTATGCGCAGACGAGCAAGCTGCCGGGCTTCTTCTGCGCGCTGAAGGTAGGCGGCCACGTCTAGGTTGTTTTCATCGGTGACATTAGGCAGCATGGCGTCCAGGGTAGTAACGGCATCCCTCCCATGTACGAGATTAAATGGTGTCATTTTAGTGGTCTCCTGCACCGCGGTGTTGTAGGCGAAGACCACGTAAGGCAGAATTAAGTCCCAAGTCTTGTGTTCTGTGTCCACGTACATAGCGAGCATATCGGCAATGGTCTTGTTCAAGCGTTCCGTGAGACCATTTGTCTGCGGATGGTACGCAGTTGTTCTTCGGTGATCTGTATGACTGTAATGTAAGATTGCCTGAGTAAGATCAGCCGTAAACGCTGTTCCGCTGTCTGTTATTAGTACCTCAGGTGCGTCATGACGGAGGAGAATTGATTCGACAAAAAGTTTGACAACTTCGACGGCTGTGCCGTTCGGGAGGGCCTTAGCTTCAGCGTATCGGGTAAGGTAATCAGTGGCCACTATGATCCACTTGTAACCGGATGTTGACGTGGGGAAAGGTCCAAGCAGGTCCATACCAATCTGTTGGAATGGTCTCGACGGGGGTTCAATTGGCTTGAGAAATTCAGCTGGTTTTGTTGGAGGTCTCTTCCGGCGCTGACATTCGCGGCAACTCTTGACGTACCGCGCAACATCTGAGGAGAGGTGGGGCCAGTAGTATCGTTCTTGAATTCTGTGGAGTGTGCGCGTAAAACCGAGGTGGCCTGCAGTGGGTTCGTCATGTAACGCTTGTAAAATGTCTTCTCTGAGGCTGCTTGGGACGACAAGAAGGTAAGCTGCTTTATTCGGTGCGAAGTTCTTTTTAACTACCACCCCGTTTTGCACACAGAAGGAGGATATCCCCCGCTTGAACAGTGCAGGCGGTATGGAGGCCTTTCCTTCGATGTAGTTGATCAACTGTTGTAGGATTGGGTCTGAGCGCTGCTGTAATGCAAAGGTGCTGCTGCTGATAGGCCCAAGAAAGGCATTGTCGCCTTCATGGCTTGGTGGTGCGCCGACAGGGGCTCTTGAGAGGCAGTCTGCATCGGAGTGCTTACGACCAGATGTGTAGACTACCTTCACGTCAAACTCCTGAAGCCGTAGACTCCATCGAGCGAGGCGGCCAAAAGGGTCTTTCAAACTGGCCAACCAGCACAACGCATGATGGTCCGTTACGACCTTGAAGGGTCTGCCATATAAGTATGGGCGGAATTTCGAGGTGGCACATACTATCGCAAGACACTCCTTCTCAGACGTGGAATAGTTCACTTCCGCTTTCGACAGTGAGCGGCTTGCATACGCGATGACGCGCTCGCAGCCCTTGTGCTTCTGAACGAGAACGGCACCTAAGTCGATGCTGCTGGCGTCTGTATGTATCTCAGTTTCGGCGTTTTCATCAAAGTGACCCAGCACAGGCGGCGACTGTAAACGTTGTTGAAGTTCTTTGAATGTCTCACGTTGCGCAGCTTTCCATTCGAAAGGGGCGTCCGACTTGGTGAGCTGCGTGAAAGGGGCAGCAATGTGTGAGAAGTTCTTGACGAAGCGTCGGTAATAGGCGCACAGTCCTAAGAATCGGCGCACTGCTCTCTTATCTTGCGGTTGAGGAAACTGTGCGATAGCGGCTGTCTTCTCGGGATCTGGTCTTACGCCATCTTTGCTTATAACATGGCCAAGGAACTGTAGTTCTTCATAGGCAAAATGGCATTTTTTTGCTTCAGTGTCAGCCCTGATGACTTAATTGCGTCCAGTACCGTCCGGAGCCTTTTAAGGTGGTCGCTAAAGTTGGAGGTGAAGACGACCACATCGTCCAGGTATACGAGACATATTTGCCAGTTGAGACCTGCCAGTACTGTGTCCATTAGACGCTGGAAGGTTGCTGGAGCGGAACAAAGTCCAAATAGCATCACTTTGAACTCATACAATCCATCCGGCGTGATGAAGGCGGTCTTTTCTCGGTCTCTTTCATCAACCTGAATTTGCCAATACGCTGTCTTCAGATCAATGGACGAGAAGTACCTTGCATCACTAAGACGATCTAGGGTATCGTCAATTCTTGGTAAAGGGTACACGTCCTTCTTGGTTACACTATTCAACCGTCGGTAATCGACGCAAAACCGAATACTTCCGTCTTTCTTTTTGACAAGGACGACTGGTGCCGCCCATGGGCTTTTCGTTGGCTGAATTACATCGTCGTGTAACATTTCCTCAACTTGCTCTCGGATGGCCTGACGTTCACGTGCCGACACACGATAAGGGCTTTGATTGAGAGGGCGGATGTCTTCTTGTGTTATGATTCAATGCTTTGCCAGAGAAGTGTGTCGGACCTGTGAAGAAGTGGCGAAACAGTCGTCATAACGTCGAAGGAGGTTCTGGAGCAGTTGCTGCTTGCATTGAGGCAAGGAAGGGTTAATGTCGAATGACAGCTGCGAGTTGTGGGTCTGTGGGGTGATGGTCGCTGGATTCGAGAGGGCGAGGGTGTCACTGATTTCCGCGATTTCATCGAGAAAGGCAATGGTCGTGCCTTTGGCCAGGTGACGGTGTTCTTGGCTGAAATTTGTTAGCAGCACTGGGCCCTGTCCATTCCGGAAGTCCGCAATGCTTCTTGAGATTGCGATATCACGGCCAAGCAAAAGCTGTATGTTACCTTCGACGACGTCATGAGCATTTTCGGCAGTACCAGTGGTTACGGGGATTAGGGTCGGTGATCGGGGTGGGACGCTCACGCCATTCTCGAGCACACGGAGGGCTGCGCGATTATGTGGTTCCGAGTATGAATTTATGGCTTCATCCGAGGAAAGTTTGATGGATCTGGACGCCAGGTCAATAACCGCGTGATGTTGAGTCAAGAAGTCCATGCCGAGGATGACGTGACGGGAGCACTGTGGGAGCACCAAGAAAGTGGCAAGGTATGTGTGACCATCGAATGTCACCCTTGCAGTACATCACCCCGATGGGGTGAGGAGGTGGCCTCCCGCTGTGCAGATCTGCGGGCCGTCCCAAGCCGTCTTAACCTTCTTCAGTTGTGCTGTCAATGGCCCGCTGATGACCGAGTAGTCAGCTCCTGTGTCAATCAAGGCAGTTACCGGGTGGCCGTCGATAGATACTTCAAAATCGGTGGCACGTGGGCTGGAGTTTCGCGTTGGGTTTGGGTTCGGGTCACGGCTTCGTCTTGTTGCTTCGTTTTGCTTCGCCTCGCGGCTTGGGTTGTTGTGCGTTGTCGTCGTCGTAGATGATGTGCTGTCGTCATATATGGTCGTCGGTGGAGGGTCTTCAGCTTTTCCTCTTGAAGCAACCTCACCTCCAAAGGTTGCTGGTTTTAGTTTCCCCTACGGGGGCTTGGGGACCTTCTTCGTTCGTTGTTGCTGCGGTTCGGTGACGTGAAGCGTGGGGATGGCGGTGATGGAGAACGGCTGGACAAGTACTCTGTATGGCGCAAGTAGTCTTCGATTGCCGGAGGTCGTTGTCCAGGGCGTGGCCGTGGTGCCTGAGATGAGAAGCCATGCAGTCCCATCCGCCTGTAGGGGCAGTGTCGAAGAATGTGGCCGGCCTCACCGCAGTGAAAGCATAGGGGACGGTCGTCGGGAGTTCTCCAGGTGTCGCATTTTTTATGGCTCGGGCGTCTCTCGTATGTAGGGTGGGCCGGTAAGGACGAACGGCTACTTGGGGCTGCAGCGTACCGTCGAGGACTGGGCTCGTTTCGTCGGGGTGGCCTAGTGTTCACTGCAGCGGCGTAAGTCATTGCTTCGGCCTCTGTTCGAGTCGTCGCTGATGAAGAGCCAAGCGCCTGGTGAACTTCATCACGCACTATGCCCAAGAGAGATGCTCCTTGGGGGGGCTGGGGGGTAGGAGGTAGCAATCGGCGTAGTTCTTCCTTAACCACTTCTCGAATAGCTTCCCGCAGATTGTTGGTGGTTAGCCCATCTCGAATCGGTTCCGAGTAGAGCGAGCTGAGCTGAAACAGGCGGTTGTATTGCCGAGTCCGGGCGTCCAGGGTCCTTTCTATGGTGTGCACTTCTTCAGTAAATTCGGCGACTGTTTTAGGAGGGTTCCTTATGAGACCGGTGAAAAGCGACTCCTTCACCCCTCGCATTAGGTATCCGACCTTTTTGTCTTCGGTCATGTCTTGGTCCGCTCGCCTAAAAAGACGTTTAATTTCTTCGACGTACACATTTAGGGTCTCATTGGGCTGTTGGGTCCTCGATTCTAGCAGCAGCTGGGCCCTTTCTTTTCGCATGATGCTGGTGAAAATCCTGAGCAACTCATTCTTCAGAAATTCCCAGGTGGTCAGTGTGGTCTCATGGTTTTCATACCACGTTTTGGCGGGGCCGTCCAGGGAAAAGTAAACGTATCGCAGCTTCATTTCTTCATCACACCTGTTTATGGTAACCCCGCGCTCGAATTGGTCGAGCCATTCTTCTGGGTCTTCAGCGGCATAACCATGGAAATTTGGGGGCACCCGTGGCTGCTGCAGCATGACAGGGGTAGGTGATTGCTGGGTGCTCATGGTGGCCGTGGAAGCGTCCTTTCGTAGTCGCGTGGGGTCCGGTAGTGGTCCCAGCTCAGGTGGCGGGTTTCGGAGGCGGCGACTGCTTCGAGTATCTGTGTCTTCAGCGTCCTCGTTCTATGCACTGGCTGTTTTAAGGTCGTTTTTGTGCATTACCCCGCACCTCCACCAGAATGTCACGTAAGAGTGAGGGTAGCCCGAAGACAGGAGACCGGGAGGTTAGTAGAAATAGAAGGAGATCCGTTTATTTGGCGGACTTGCGCCCACTAAAGGAAAACAGACACACCGGCTTAGCGGGAGGCGAACAGCGCGTTCGGTGGCCGTTGGGTAACAGAAAATGTCCCACTGTAACGCAAGGCGCGTTCGACGGCCGTCGGGTAACAGAAATGTCCCACTGGAACGCAAGGCGCGTTCGACGGCCGTCGGGTAACAGAAATGTCCCACTGGAACGCAAGGCGCGTTCATTATCCGAGATACAGTCGCCGTAGCGTCTGGCGCTATCTCTTTATCGACGAATGGTCGACGTGCGGGCCATGATCTTCGCAGATGAGTCGCGGTGCATCCTGGACCACGATAAGGCCGCGTGCCGGCGGTATCGGCATGCGCAACACTATCCGCAATACGCCTCGCGGCACTATTGTGGTTTATGTCAGATAAAAGTAATAATGAGCTAGTTGTGCTTGGACTACAGTCTTGCTTGACTGACTGTATTAAAATGCATTATTTAGTACATACATACAAAACTGACCTTTTAGTACGTTTTTTAATTTGTGGTTTCATTTTTTACAGTTTACTTTCAAAATAATTTATACATGGTGGTTAAGTTTTAAGTCCATACTGTGGGCGAATTTTGTCAGCAGTACCGTATGCTGTACAATCACTGTTACTTCGCTTAGAAGGCGAGGTGTCACACTATTCCGGTATGTCTCGGCTGGGCTTCTCGACCTCGATGACTGTACATGTCAAACAGTCTGCGAAGTGTGACTACTTACCCCTTGATAACTCTAAATTTTGTTGAGCCATACTAAATAATGGGTAGTAGTAAGGACCAGTTACAAAACCCTTTTTTATGAACTGCTCATTAATGAAGAACCTAAGAATTCTGTACATGAACGACGAAAGCAAACACTTCTCTACACATTGAACGATTAGGTTGTACCTATGAAAGCATTAACATAATCAGACCTCTTTTTTTGAAAAGTAAATGAAAGGCATAACAGTCTTACTAGTCTGTGCTTCAATATTGTAGCTAATTTATCACTGAAAGCCAGAGTAATTTACAAATACCAAGTGAATACCCGGAAATCGTTAGGTAGCTTGATACAAATTGGGGATGTCTGCAGAAAAGCCAAAAAGCTTACTTTTATGTTGAGCAGAAGTCCAAGCGAACATGCATGCGTATGTTCATGAACTGGTTCTCTGTGACATGTGGTGCAACAGCTCTAGCTTAAAAGTTTCAGGCAGCTGTTATGCTGCTCCAAAGAGATTTTAGTTGCTTCAGAAGCTCCGGAAATGCCTTTCATGTGTCACGTCACCATGCCTGTTGAGTCTTTATAAAAACAGGTTTGAAGGGGATGCTAAAATTTTTTTTGAAGGGGTGAGCAGCAGAGAGCATTACTTTATTAAAGTCTCCAATTTTGTTAGCTTAGCATTGACGCTTGCAGGTATGTTAAATGAGCCCGTTTACTTGAGTAACGCCTCAGAGGTCAATAATTATTCGGGGGACAGCAAGGTATGCATGAGAGATGATTATGAAAATTGAAGAAATAGAAGTAATAAAGTTGTCGAGAAGACTTTGTTAACAGCACATTTACAGGCTTGATGCAGAATTCGGTCTCTAGTAGGGTGGATTTACTTTTGCTAATGCTTCCGATGGCATCATCGCAGTTCATAAGCACTGGTTTTATGCACTGCACGTCATGATCTTGTTTTTTCAAGGTTCATGTAGTGATTAAAAGGTATAGCATCAAGAAACTTACATGCTGTCCTACGGCCTAATCAGGCTCACCATAGAGGTAATTTGTGACATTTTAGTGGGTTGTATGTGGGAGGTTTGTGTACATAACATCACAGTAATCTTGCAATACTGTAGCTTTATTTGTGTAACGATTGAAGCTTTTTTTCCTCGTAAACATTTTAGCCAAGAAAACAAGTTCCAACAGTAGGATTGGCCCTTGGGTAAAGTAGGTGGTAAGAGTGAGCCTAAGCACAAGCCCTTCAAGAGCACCCACGGAAGGAATTAGTATCTATAGGGCAAAACATCCAGTGCACCAAGAAGGGCAAAGGAGGACGGTGCAGGTTAACATTTCACAAGGGTATCTTCTGGGCATCAACCTTCTCTAACCACAAGCTAGTATGGCCAATGTTTAGCAGTCTCCTACTAACATAAACTGGTATAAATGTTGCTTCCTTATTGCAAGATGACACACAATATACCTTTTGAGAGTTTACTCACCACAAGGCCTTACGTTAGCCTTAACATATTGTTTTCCACGGTGTCCTTTATTCACTAAACAGTTGTCTCAAGCAACAATATGCACATTGTGACAGTCTAGCTGGGGCCCACAGAGATGGCTCCAGTCATCACGGTGTATACTCCACTTAAAATGTAATGCACTGTAAAATCATAGTCCAGTGTGCGTTCTTAGGACCTTGAACATGTAAACAGTGACCACTTCTCTTGTGTTCTCTGCACTGGCGCATGCTTGTCACACACCTGTTCAAGATTGTCACAGAGAAATTTGTCCTGGCAGTGCTGTCTCAGAGGTAAGACTAATTGAGGCAGACATAGCACCGTTAAGCCTGGCTGTGATCTCTTTTTGTTATTGTCTACATGGTTTTCCCGTTTATCACAGTACAAGAAGAAAAATTTTTTTGTGGGAGCACCATATCTTAAGCTTGAATGACTCCATTGAAACACTGTGTGAACAGTGATATTCAAAATATCAGTACTTCGTGTCGTATAAATGGTAAACTGGTTGTCATACTCAGCCGGTGATCCTGCAGGGGCTCTAGCATACAATCTAAGGACATTTTGTATCAACAATGTCACATACAATAGTTTAAAATGGTTGTTAATGGGCGAGAGGGTGCATAGCTTCAGGGAGGTAATTAAGCTAAGGGGAAAAATTCTAGATGCCTAAGCACCACAGGAAAGCTAAAAAAGCACTGGAAAAGAGCGTCACTCTCAGGTGAACTACAGAAAATATTTACACTGCACCACACATTCGCATCGTCTATAATTTCCCCTAATAATGTTCTACCAACCAGCCCAACAACAAGTACTTCGAAGGTAATAAAGTGCAGAATGACACTCGCATGAGGCAAGAAACACAGGGCGCGAGTTAACTGCCATGTATATTTATTTGTGCAGGGTGTCTATCAACCTGGAAAAGTCGGGGAATTTGGTCTTTGCTGGAAAACTGGGAGAACTGTGGTAAAACCTGGCAATTCGTGAAAAATGACGGCAGTCTGTGCAATCGTCACAAAAATAAGCATTACCCTTGATCAATACTCAAGAAGTCGCTCCTTCGACTTCAACTACAGTGAACAGCTATAAGAGGCCTGAAAAAAGGCAATGCTTAACTGTTTCATCTTAGTGTACAAACGAAATGATACATTACCAAAATAACATAAAGTTGATTGACGTTTGGGCACCCTATATTGTTCTGATTAACAGCCATGAGAAAGGTACATCGTATTTAAATATGACTAGGTGCGTCAAGTAAGTACCGAAAGTACATGATCAGCGTTCCATAAATCCTATTGAGAAATATGTGCAGCTGTGTGCATGTGCAAGGATTCCAGGTGCCGGCATGACGCAAGCTTGTTTTCTTCGACCAGAACACGATTGCTTGATCAGTCAATTTGAAAGCCTGTATATTGCACGTGTTCAGCGAGGGCATTCGAGGCCGCCCATGATTTGGTGACATCATAATTGTGTTGTTTAACTCTTTCATTGAAATCACGGATATCCTAGATAAACGGGTTGTCACAATCGTGGCAGACTACTGTGTATACAAGACTTGGGAAATTTCCGCTCGGCAGCTTGTTCTTCTTATTGACTAAAGCATTCCTTAGCTTTCATCTTGGTTCATGCACTATTTTGATGTATGTTCGTTATACATATCACACAGCATATCAGAATTTCCAAGCACAGCGTTTCTCACATTGGCAAATTTGTGCATATTTGTCGGGGCCGCGATTTCGGCTTGGCTTGAAGGCCTTTTAGCTAGGTGCTCAAGGTAAAACTGCCATCACAAGAGGTTGGCTGGGCTATGTCCTGCGTTTTATAATATTGATGATGATGATGAAATAACCTAATTGAATATCCGTCGAATGGAAGGCCCGGGCCTGGGGCCGCCTAGATGGCCGCTTGGAGCTGTTGCTCTCGTGCTGCCTCCAGGGCTCGCTGGACGGCCCAAAGCTGGTCCGTGAGTTCCGAGCTTTGCAGCGCAGTTGACCACCGCGCCCGCCGATCATCCTAGGAGACCGCCATTTGATCTTGGTATACTCGACATCCCCACAACATGTGTTATGGGTAGCTGTACAAGACCTGCATAGCTTGCACGAGTCGCTCTCGTATATGGCAGGGTAGAAAGTCTTTAATTGAACGGGATAGGGGTAGCTTTCTGTCTGTAACCGCCTCCAAGCAATGGACCCTGCTCTGTTGAGTTCAGAGTTAGGTGGTGGATAAATTCACCTCTGCATTTGGTAGTATTTGGTTATATCACTGAATGTGGTTAATCGATCTTTTTCTCTCCATATCCCCTCCTCCACGTTCACCTGACCTGTAGAAGTCACTACTTGCTCAGCTCGGCGAGTAAGAACTCGAGCCTCCCATTGTGCTACTTCATTGGGATTGACTGCGGGAACATCTGGAGCTGTGTGCGCTGGGAACCAGAGAGGTTGTCTGTCATTCTTTTCTACAGCGGAAGCCCTGCCGTGGTGTTCTAGGGGCTAAGCTACTCGGCTGCTGACCCGCAGGTCGAGGGTTCGAATCCCGGCTGCGGCGGCTGCATTTACGATGGAGGCGGAAATGCTGTAGGCCCGTGTGCTCAGATTTGGGTGCACGTTAAAGAACCCCAGGTGGTCGAAGTCTCCGGAGCCCTCCACTACGGTGTCTCTCATAATCATATGGCGGTTTTGGGACGTTAAACCACATCAATCAATCAATCAATCAATCAATCAATCAATCAATCAATCAATCAATCAATCAATCAATCAATCAATCAATCAATCAATCTACAGCGAAAAATATTGCCTCGTTTAGACTCATGATGTGCCACGCTTCTGGAGAGATTTGGCCCTTAGCATACTTTCAAATGGCCGCCTGTGAGTCACTAATAATGTGTTGAGCATTCGTGGAGACCAGTGCTAGTGCAATGGCTATTTCCTCGGCTGTCTCAGAAAGTTTGGTATTAACTTACACGCTGGTAACGAGCTTTTGGCTGTGATCTATGACTACTGCCACATAGCTATTTCTGTTTGGGTTTTCTGTTGCGTTTACGAAGGCGGCTTTGTCGTCTGACCCGTAGCCCTGGATCATTTTTTCTGCTCTACTCGTGCTTCTACCTTTGTTGTAACATGAATGCATGATCGTGGGTATATTAGGTACTAGAAGTCTCTCACCAACTTCCCTTGTGATCGTCCTCTTTTTTTCGTTTGCTTGTGGTAATTTATTTCTAGCTTGCGTAGTATATTCCGTCCAGTAGAGGTTTTTGTTAGTCGTTCCACCTGAAACATTTGTTGTGCTTCTATGAGTTCCTCCATTGTGCTGTGGAGTCCTAGCTTTAGAAAAAGGTCTGTTCCTAGCGCTAGTTCCTAGCGCTATTTTGTACACCTTTTTTCCTAGCGCTAGTTTGTACACCTTTTTTATCAGGTGGTTAATTTTGGTATTTCAGCTGCAAACCAATTATGGAAGGCAGCTATGTATGTGATCTGACTGATTACAAAAGATTGTATCAGCCATATGATACTTTCTTCCTTCATATCCTGGTGCTTGCTAGTAATTCGTTTTATTAGTCTTATGGTGTTTGTTACCTTCGCATCAAATGTTTCAATGGTTTCCCCGTTTGTATCTTTGTTCTCGATTACAAGGCCCAGTAACTTGAGTTGGTTGACTATACGGATATTTTGACCAATCCCTGTGTGTATCTTAATTTCTTCATAAGCCTCGTTTCTGTCGTATCCAGTGGGAGGCTTACCCCTAAGCGTGGGACGATAGAGAAGAAGCTCCAACTTGTCTGCGGAGCACGTGAGACCTGTTCCTATCAGGTGTTCCGCTACTGGGTTTATTGCGGTCTGCAGTCATTGTTCTATAGAGCCGTCGCTCCCATCACAAGCCCAAATAGTAATATAATTCGCGTAGATTGAATGGTGTAGAGATTCAATTTCATTTTGTTTTCCGGGAAGCCCCATTCAAATGACATTGAAGAGCATCGGAGATAGGACAGAGCCTTGCGGCGTGCCTGTGCCGCCGATGTCGACCTCAGGCGATTTGCGTCCTCCGACGGAGATGACTGCCTTTCTGTCTGACAGGAAGCTCATAACGTAGTTATAAATCCGCGGCCCTAGTCCTCGCCGTTCAATGTTTTTCAATATAGCTGTATGGTTAGCATTATCGAAAGCCTTTTTAAGGTGAACATCTAAGATGGCCCTTGTAGAGCGCGTTTTATAGTCGATTATATGATGCTTGAGTTGAAGCATCGCATCTTGTTTCGAAAGGTTTTTGCGAAACAATATCATCGTATCTGGGTGGACGGTATTGTCTTCTAAGAAGTTGTCGACACTGTTTAAAATGACATGTTCTAGTAATTTTCGACGCAGGATATCAGAGAAATTGGTATGAGGTTGTCGATGGCAAGCTTCCTACCAGGCTTTGGAATGCGTGTTATCGTCGCTTTCTTCCACTCAGCTGGTACTTGTCCTTTTATCGAGCACTCGTTCATGTATTCTGTTAATTTGGAGACTGATTCATCATCGAGGTTTCTAAACGTTTTGTTAATTACACCGTCAGGGACGGGGCTGATTTGGTGTTTAAATTTTGTAGGGCCGCACGTATTTCTGCCTCTGTAATCTCCTCGTGAATTTTGTAGTTTGCATTACCGTTGTAGCTAGAATGGTTACAAGGGGCTACCTGTGTGATGTATTTCTTCTCCTATTCTTTGAGAAATTGCTCTTCCGTGTCTTCATAGCCGCGTATTAGCTTACTAATGGCATTGTTGTTGTTTTTCTCGTTATTTTCCGGATCAAGTAGAAAGCTGAGCAAGTGCCAGGTTCTGCCGGTGCCTAATTGCCCGTTCATAGAATTACAAATCTCATCTCATTCTTGTTTACTGAGTTGCTTAGCATATTGTTCCATGTCTTTGTTAAGAAGTACTATGCACTTTCTCAACTTCCTGTTACGTTTTTGGCCACTAAGTCTACGTTGAGGTGACTGCTAAGTTTCCCACATGTGTAGAAGTTTGCTGTCACATTTCGTCAGGTGGCACGATTTTAGTAGCAGCTTTGACGTCTTCCCTGAGCTGCTTAGTCCATTGTTATAAGTCTGTGATTGGTCGTTGTTCTGTCGCCTCTCGCGTTCTACGAAGCAACTCCCCATCTATTAGTTTAATTTCTCTTTTTTTGGGACTACTTGGGCCATACGTGAAGTGTAACTCTGATATGCGGTAATCACAGCCGAAATCTTGTATTGCGTTGTGCCATGCTGCCATTTCAATATTTTTGGTAATGGTTAGGTCTGAGTAGTGTCACTGTTTAGTACCGTGCCAATTCCGGTTGGACTACTGGGATCTGTGACGAGTGTTAAACTCAACTCTTGCGAGTCATCCTATAAGGCCCTTCCTTTTGCTCTTGTATATAGATATCCCCAGGCAGTGTGCAATGCATTAAGGTCTCTTGCTATAACTACTAGATTTTCTTCAGCTAGGCTAAGTGTTTTCTGGAATAGGTTCTTAAAGTTATGGTTGGGTTCCGAAGGGTTGCTATAAAAGTTCAGAATAAATAAGCTACGCCCTGTGTTCTTTTTCAGGGGGAGTTCCAATAAGATATTGTCAATGTGCACTATCCCTGTGTTGTGTTGCACTTACGTGATGCTTTTTTTTACTAGCGTGATTAAAGCCCTGGTCTCCCCTTGGGCATAGCCAAATGATCTGTATCCTGCTAGCTTTGCAATACCGCGTGTTTCCTGCAAATTTATGACGTCCGGTTTACCTTTGCCTTTTAAGTACTGCTGCAAAGCTGACGTTTTGTTTTTCTAACTTCTTCAGTTCCATCGCCACATTCGGAAAGCTTTCTTTCGCCACGTCATTGTGATTGTGACCATGGAATGGAAGTGGGAGGCTGGAGAGAGGAGTCTTCATGTAGAGTCTTCATAATCTTGATGTCGCTCCTGTTGCAGCCTTTGCCATTGTCTTTGCTTCACAATGAAGGGTTTTTTGAATTTGGCCTTGCACGTCCTGTCTGCGGTGGCATGGTCCGCAGCACATAGCTGGCATTTGGGATTCGCATCGATGACCTTCATCTGGATTGGGTGTTCCACAACTGGCACAAAGTTTGTTGTCAGGGTTAGGACACACGTTTTTGCGGTGTCCAAGTCTGTTGCATTTGCGACAGAAATCCACTTGTTTCCGGTACAGTGAGCATCGAAGCAGAGCTGCCTTGTATTGTACAAACGAGAGCACTTGGTGTCCGTCAAATAGCACAATCACTCTGGTAGTGTTACTGAGTCTCTTCGCTGCTATCGCCGTTGGATTTTTGGTAGTAACTATAGCTGCTCACATGTCTCTTGGACGTTCTTCGAGTGGGATTCTTTTGATGACTCCTTTGGTTGTCATGTCCGGCGTTGTCTCGTAAGCATTTGTGTTGTAAAACTTGTCTTGAACTTTGATACGTCTTATAGTCTGATATTTGTTGGCATGCTCCTGATTTGGTGTACTGGTGATCATAATATTTTGATAGTTGATGGGGCAGATGATATCTTCCTCCCGTTCCTCTATAGAGGGATGCATGCCGCATATTGCACCGCCGCTGTTAGGTTAACCAAACCGTGCTTAGATATTTTGATTCTTCCAGTTGGTCTGATCATAATCTTGTAATCCCTTCTTGGAAAATGTGGTATCCTGCTTGCTTTGCGTATTTGGGCTAGTCTTTTCTCCTGGGTGCATTGTTGCACTCGACAGGCCGCGTCGGCGACGAGTTGCTCTCGTGATGTTGGGAGTCTTGCTGGCTTGACCTTCTGTTCCAGTCCTCTTTTATCCCTTGCTCTTATCTAGTTCTTCCTCTGTGACGCTGTGTCTCTCTACGGTGGCTTCCATTATTGTGAGAATGATAAGCAAACGCTGAGAAACTTGGCGCCACGAAACTCCAGCCGCGGCCAGAAAGTCGCAGGATATGTGCGTCGCTGTTCACCAGGCGCGAGGCTGGGCTGCCGACGCCGCATCAGTAGGAACGCTGGCGGCGCGCCTACGGGCGTAGGGCCGGGCTTCCTGCTACGCGTTCCTGGCACAAAAACGGGCGTATCTACGTCACAATCGAAATGCTCACCTGGGGCTTCGTGTCCACTGGTTCCTGGTGATCAGCTCGTTATGCTGATGTAGAATATCTGATGACGCTTGGTGATTTTCGCCACAAAAACATGCAAAAGTTGTGGAGCGGACGCGATGTGCATCCGCTCACTTTGGCGATCACAGCACTTCTTTTATATTATTACTGCTAATAATACTATCGGCGATGCAGCTGCAAACGTCCTCAGCTATGCACTTATTGCAGATGTTTCAAGAGTAGCACACTCACTTCTCGTTTCTTTTTCTTGAGATGGTGTTAATAAATCCATGATTATTTTTTAGCATTGGGTTCATAGAAGAGTACGTAAACGAAGGTAGCACGAAGGTTATCAAAACACGCAACTTAGTTTCACAAAAAAAGTCCACTGGCTTTTTCAGCTTGCCTTTGTTGTGCATAGCATGGTCACTCCTCACAACGGTGTTCATGATGTCTGAGACGCATCTTGAAGCTAAGTTGCGTATTTTGGTTGCTGACAATGAAGACTTATTTTTAATACTTGATGGCTCTATGTATAATGATAAGGTAGCCACTGCTTTGAAAAAAAAAGCTGAGTAAATAATTTTCTCAGCAACTGCAGCTAATAAGTTTTGAATGGACACGAATCTTCACTTTCACATGTTAAGTCTGGTGTTACCTAGGGATCAATCCTGGGACCAGTTTTGTTTCTCATTTAAATCAACGACTTTGGACATGGTTTGTCATCTACTGTCTGATTATTTACACACAACTACGTCATTTACAGAAAAATTGACAGCACTCAAGCTAACGAGTCATTACAGACGGGCCTTAAATAAACTCGCACTTTGGTGTCACCAGTGGCAAATGCAAATTAACATTTCCAAAACAAAGGCCATGACAATTATAAGAGCACATAAAACAGGAATGAGTCAATATGAAATTGAAACTGTCCCCATTTAAAAAGTGTCCCTGTGTTTTCTTAGAGTTTATATATCTTCGGACCTATCTTAGAATAAGCGCATCGATATCATAAGTAATAAGGTGTCAAAAGCATTTGGATTTAATAAGAGAAACTTTTACTTGGTGAAATATACCACTAAAATGTTAGAGTACCTGCTTGCGTACGTGCTAGCGTACTGCTAGCACTTGTCCGCTCAAAGATAGAATATGTATCCATCATCTGGAACCCACATCAATCATATCTCATCGATTAACTACAATCAATACAAAATGAAGCAGCAGGATTCATCACCAAGTAGCATTCTCGCAACTGTAGCACTACAGATATTACACACTGACTTTCATTACCCCTTCTTGAAAAACGCAGACTGTCGTCACTGTTGTTGCATTTTCATACATTTTATCATAGTAAATCTTGCCTTCGTGAAGCTCGCACAAACACACCATATAATATTTGGAAACGTATTGATCACCTATTCAAAATACAGCCTTTTTTGCGCGCACAATTATGTATCAACACTCACCATTACTACGAGTCATACATCACTAGAAGACACTGCCGGGCATCATCGTTTGAATCATTGATCATGCCACTTTTGTAAACCAATTCAATATTTTCTTGGACATATGACTTACCTCTCTATGTGAGTTTGTAAGTGCATGTATGTGCTTATTTTTGCTCTCCTTTCATTGTATATGTATTTTCGCCCTAAAGACGATAGTCTTTCTCGGGACACTTGAACGCAAAAATTTTGGTCTGTCTGTCAGCGAAAAGGCTGAAGTATGACTACATTCACAGCGTCCACCAGTATTGCGCAGGGTTCTGCATTCATACTTGTGCCATTGTCGATAAAAAGCAAATATTTAGCATATTTGAGGCACAATGTCAAAACGTCGATATTGCACCCCAACACCAAGCTTTTGCCCCTTTAGGTGGTGTACACCTTGAACGTTTAGTAGCAAAGGTCAAAAAGGCCAAGCTGGGTACGCTGGAGGTTTTCTTCACGGCAAAAACAAAAAAACCCGATGTTCCCTTTAGAGCCATAGTATCGGAGGTGAACACTTTGCAGCGCGCAGTTTTGCAGTGGCTTCAGATGCACTTGTCGGCACTTATTTTTCATGACCCATTGAATGTTCTGAATTCTGGCACTGTGGTGAAATTTTTGAAGGACTGCTATCCGGGGCATGCCAATGGTTTCAGTATTGACGTGTGGGATATCTATGATTCTTTACCGCAAAATACGCTAATGCAGTGCATACAAAGGTATATTACTGAAGAAAATGATGAACATTTGTTCATTAACAAATGCCTTGTTTCCGCCGATAGTTTTATGGAGGTGTTGTCTTTTTATTTGAATTCCACTTTTGTTGGTTCGAACAGAAAAGTTTTTCTACAAAAATTGGGAGTGTGCATTGGATCTAGTGTTGCACCTGTTCTTTGTAACATGTTTGGCCTATGTTGGTAAAAAGATAGAACAGAGTATCGGAGACCTTGTTGTAAAAGTTCTGCGTTGTGTAGTTGACTTTTTAGTCATAGTCAAGACTTTTGACTTACAAATAAGAGTAATTGATGTGTAGTGGGGAATTGGCAAGGCATTGACTAGTGGGACCATCGCTGAGTGCGAAGCGCGAGCGGGAGCACGAGCTGTAGACGCTGGACTGCCCGAGCATTTGTTTTCATACCGGCTATCTGCCTTTTACCTGGCATCGCTATTAAACCCCCTTGCAAAGTGGTGGAGGTGTGCTGGATACGCAAACCTGGAACTTCGAAGTCGGAAGCTGCCCACTGCATCAGCAATGCCTGATCAGACGACCGAGCGAGGCACCACCCAGCAAAGCACGGCCCAATTTCAACTGGTCATCGTGCCTACCACCCTGCGCCAACGAGATCCGCCCTTCTTCAGCGGAACCGAGGACCAAGATGTGGAGGACTGGTTGCAGCTGTTTGAAAAGGTGAGCGCCGCCAACAAGTGGGGCGACTCCTCGAAATTGGAGTATGTCCCATTTTATCTCAAAGACGTCGCCAGCCTGTGGTTCACAAACCAGCGTACTGAATTTATCACTTGGGCCGGTTTAAAGACCACCCTCGCAGCTGTGTTAGATCGCCCCGCAGTGCGCAAGCTGCGTGCTGAGCAGCGCCTACGCGGACGTGCACAAAGGCAGGGCGAAAACTTCACTAGCTATATTGAAGATGTAATCGATTTATGCCGGCGCTTTAACCCTGAGATGACCGAACTTGACAAGATCAGGCATATCTTGAAAGGCATAGACAATGATGCCTATCAAATGTTGCTGGCAAAGGGCCCAAGTACCGTATCCGAACTTGTGATCTTGTGCCAGAGCTTGGAAGAGATTCGGAAACAACGTGCAGCAGTTCGGAGGTCGACGACTGCAGACGACTCTCTCGCTGTCCTGGCCGTCGGTGGTGACAGCTCCCTGCTGGAGCAGATGAAAGAATATTTACGCGAAGAGGTCGCACGACAGCTTTCGTGTCTTTCGTATCTGCCGACCACCGAAGCACCAACGAACCGCCTAACGCCGGCAATCAGGCAGGCTATTCAGGAGCAGGTCTCCGAGGCGTTGCCATTACCTACGCCTGCCTCTCCACCAACGCCTGTATCCGCGCCACTGACTTATGCGGCCGTCGCGGCAATGCCTCCATCTCGTCTGCCAATGTATACACCACAACCTGTGCGACCGTCCACCACGCCGTATCCAGCTACACAGCAGCATGCCGGAAATACTTGGCGCACTGCTGACAACCGGCCCATATGTTGCTTTTGCGGGATTCCAGGTCACGTTGCACGTTTATGTCGTCGGCGCTTCACAGTTAACGCACCAAGATATCCTGACTATTCGTTTCGACATCCATACCACGCGCCTCACGTACCACCTGAAGTTCACGAACGTGATGCGCAAACTGCTTCCGGCGCCCGAACATTCGCTTCTAGACGTTCTACTTCCCACTCGCCTTCACCTTCAACAAGTCGTCGTTCTGTATCGCCTATGCGTCGACGACCCACCCCTATTGAGACGGAAAACTAACTGCCGCAGCTCCGGAAGCACGAGCTGCGTCATCGTCTAATCGTTTAAGTCCTCGCCTGTCTCCGCCAATCTTATCGATGTAATCGTCGAAGGCGTACGAACACTCGCACTCATCGATACCAGTGTCGCGATATCTGTGATTAGTCAAAGACTCTGCCGCTCTCTTCGTAAAGTGACGATGCTTTCTCCCGTGGTTTCTCTTGGCTTCATGGTCCCACGATGTCATCCTAGGATGGGATTTTTTATCACGTCATCTCGCCGTCGTGGATTGCGCTCGGGCCGAAGTGGAGCTGTTACCGTTTCGTGATGCGCCTTCTGTTGATGCTGCCGTATCTAGTGTGGCTAACCTTGTCGTCGCGACGGATATAGACCTTCCTCTTTTCAGCTCCCAGTTTGTCCCTGCCTGTTGTGCTTCACTTTCTGACGATACCGTCCTATTCACGCCATCTGACATATTCGGTAGCCGCCACCACACATCGCTGCCATTCGCCGTTCTTCAGCTTTGTCAAGACACTACCGCGATATTTATTTCCAATCCCAACTCGTGCCCCCTCAGTTTGCGCCGCAACGAGACGCTCGGCCACATTCAGCTTATCGATGAAGGTACTATCGTGCCTGCCGATTTCTTCGACACTAAGCCGAATATGGAGCTGAACCCGTTGGTTCCTCACTTTGTCTCGAACAGCGTGTCTACCGATGCATTTTACCGTTCTATTGACAGCCATCTCACCCCGGCTCATCGAGAGCGGCTTGTTACCCTGCTGCACGAATTCAAGCGTTCGTTTGACTTTCCCCAAGCGGTGCTAGGAAGAACGAACACCGTTGTGCACACAATTGACACAGGAAAGAGTACTACTTTGTGCCAGCGCTCTTATCGTGTGTCACCAGCGGAGCGTCGGGTAATTGCAGAACAAGTAGACGACATGCTACAGCGTGCAGTCATCAAGCCTTCTTGTAGTCCTTGGTCTTCCCCAGTTGTACTCGTCAAAAAAAAAGGATGGTTCAATCCGGTTCTGCGTAGACTACAGGCGCCTAAACAACATTACCAGGAAAGATGTTTACCCTCTTCCCCGCATAGACGACCCTCTCGATTGTCTCCAAGGTGCAGAATTTATTTCCTCGCTTGACCTTCGCTCGGGTTATTGGCAGGTCCCAATGGCTGAGTCTGATCGTCCAAAAACGGCGTTTGTCACACCGGATGGCCTCTATGAATTTACCATGATGCCATTTGGACTCTGCAATGCGCCTGTCACATTCGAGCGAATGATGGACAGCATTTTACGCGGTCTCAAATAGAACATTTGCTTGAGCTATCTTGATGACGTTGTGGTTTTTTCACCCGATTTCACTTCGCATCTCACTCGTCTGCGTAAGATTTTACAGTGCCTTGCAAACGCGAGGCTTCAGCTTAACCTGAAGAAGTGTCACTTCGGGGCTAAACAACTCACCTTACTTGGTCATGTCGTCTCGAAAGCCGGCATTCTTCCCGACCCTGACAAGCTTCGTGCTGTTGCCGAATTTCCTAAGCCGACTACTGTTAACGAATTACGGAGCTTTGTGGGCCTGTGATCCTATTTTCGTCGCTTTGTCCGGAACTTTGCGTCCATCATCGCTCCACTCACCAAACTCCTTGCTGGCCCTGCAGATCTTTCGAATTGGACAGCAGCCTGTGACGAATCCTTCGCAACACGGCGCCAACTCCTTACCTCACCACCCGTACTGCGCCATTACAACCCCACTGCGCCAACCGAAGTACACACGGATGCAAGTGGCGTCGGCCTTGGTGCAGTACTCGCGCAACGCAAGCCAGGTTTTACGGAGTATGTGGTCGCCTATGCCAGCCGCGCCCCCACTAATGCAGAAGCCAACTATTCTGTTACGAAAAAAGAGTGCCTCGCGATTGTGTGGGCGTTAAACAAGTTTCGCCCCTATTTGTGCGGCCAAACTTTTGATGTGGTAACTGACCATCACGCACTCTGTTGGTTGGCTTCGCTGAAAGATCCTTCCGGCCGCCTCAGACGTTGGGCACTACGCCTCCAGGAATTCGACATACGCGTCGTCTACCGATCGGGGCGAAAGCACTCTGACGCAGATGCGCTTTCACGATCACCCGTGAAATCTGATGATATGGATATATCAGCCCTGGACCTTCCCCTCTCTGCTGTCAGCGTCACAGACATGCCATCCGAACAGCAAAAGGACCCTTGGATTGCCTCGCTCTTGACTATGCTTTCTGACGCATCAACTTCCAGTTACCCGCGTGCTCTTCGCCGCCAAGCAACGCATTTCGCCATACGGGATGGCCTGTTATACCGTCGCAACTATCAAGTGGCGGGTCGTAAATGGCTGCTAGTCATACCCAACCATATGCGGTCTGATATCTGCAAATATTTTCATGCTGAACCGCAACACGCACACGCCGGTGCGCTAAAGACGTATGAGCGGATCCGCCAACGTTACTACTGGCGGGGTATGTACACGTTAGTACGCAAACACATTCGCTTATGTTCGCAGTGTCAGCAGCGCAAGACATTCCCTCATTCACCCGGTCAACTGAAGCCTTTGCCATGTCCTTCACGCCCATTTGACCGTGTTGGGATTGACCTATACCGCCCGCTACCGTGCTCTGTTGGTGGTAATCGATGGGTGATTGTGGCTTCCGACCATCTGACAAGGTACGACGAAACGGCAGCGCTACCTTCGGCTGGCGCTCGTGACGTTGAAACCTTCATCTTGCACCGGTTTGTTCTTCGTCATGGTGCACCACGGGAGCTCCTGAGTGACAGAGGACGCGTATTTTTGTCCGAAGTTCTGCAGCAGCTCCTACATTCATGCCGTACGGTACACCGCACATCAACAGCCTACCACCCTCAGACGAATGGCCTAACGGAACGTTTCAACAGAACCCTCGGAGACATGCTCGCTATGTATATTCATTCCGACCACTCCAACTGGGACGTTGTTCTTCCTTTCGTGACATACGCCTACAATACGGTGATTCAATCAACAACAGGCTTTTCTCCATTTTTTCTTTTATATGGTCGTGACCCATGAAACACACTCGACACAATTCTGCCACACAATCCTGATGCCTCTGAGTTCAGCCCAGTTTCCGAAATGGCCGAAAATGCCGAAGAGTGTCGTCAGCTTGCACGGTCCTTCACAGCCGATAACCAAGCCCTCCAAAAAGATCGCCACGACCATGATCTTGTTCAGAATACCTTCCCCGTCGGTTCTCTCGTGTGGCTCCGACCGCCTTTCCACTCTCCTGGACTGACTCCCAAGTTTGCACCGAAGTATACGGGCCCTTACCGCGTCATTGGGCACCCTTCTTCTGTCACCTATGTGATTGAACCGCTCAAGCCGTCCACGGACAAGCACCGCCTTGGTCGTGAGACGGTCCACGTCAATCGCCTCATGCCCTGTTATGACCCTCCTGTTCTCTCGTCACCTTGAGTCGCCAGGATGGCTCGTCTTCGTCGCCGGGGCATTGTAGTGGGGAATTCGCAAGGCACTGACTAGTGGGACCATCGCTGAGTGCCAAGCGCGAGCGGGAGCACGAGCTGTAGACGCTGGACTGCCCGAGCGTTTGTTTCCATACAAGCTGTCTGCCTTTTACCTGGCGTCGCTATTAAACCCCCTTGCAGGTGTTCTAAATGTGTTTAGGGAATGTGGTAGTGGGCTCAGTTTTACGTGTGAATTGCCGGTCCGAAATGAGTTGCAAGTTTTAGATTTAAGATCATCCTTTTTGCACCAAGAGATCACCTTTGTTGGGAGTATTGTCCTAGTGCCGATAGGTCGTTGCTTGTTTTTTCATCTGATCAATAAATAATTGTAAATTGTGGCATTAGAGTTGCATGCATTCAGTCTTCAATGTACAAAACCAGTCACCACAAAATGCAATAGAGCTTCGCAAAGCAGGTTTCGCGACTTAAGGAAGCAGGTTACACTGAATGGGTCATCACGACGGCCTGTGAAAAAGTGGCAAAGAAAGTAAAGGGTGTGCAGAAAAAAACAGAAATTAATCATTCCACAACTATAAATAATATAGCCGTGATTCCTTATGGGCATAGGTTGTCGCATGAGCTTAAAAACGTGGGCAGTAGATACAAAGCTAATGGTGTTTTCAGCGTTGGCCCAAACTGCAGCAAGTTTGTCCAGCTGTGCAAAAAATTAAACGAAGAAAATTGCCACAAGATGAACAAGTGCGCAATAAAACATAGAAGTAAATTCATTGAGTGTAGAACCAATGCAGTATACAAGATACCATGTTCTTGAAACAAGGTTAGCAATGGGCAAACTAGTCGATGCGTGAATATAAGAATCCAGGAGCATGCACAAAATGTAATAAAATAGTACAGGTTTTCATTTGGCCATTCATTGTCAGAGAAATGGGTGCAATACTTATTTTCGTGAGACAAAAATTTTGCGTTGCCACAGAGACCAATGGTCTCGAGAAATTATGGAAGCTTTTTATATGTCACTGGAAGGCGATGATTGCATCAGCCAGCCTTCCATAACACTATCAGGTGCAGAAGTTTTATATCTCACAGATAGCTTGCACATTTCATTAGCCACATAACGATTTATAAAGTTTTGTCACTTGCTCGCGCGATGGTTCTTTTCTTGTCTTTGCTTTGCTTTTTTCAGATCTCTTATATTCCATTTTTCGGGAATAAACTATAGTTGTGAGTCAGCGCTTTAGTTTGTCTTTTCTTTCATGTCCCTGTTTACGTCGAGCTAATATTCGTTTAGGATGGAAGTGCACCAACTTGCCCAATTGTCCCTTCTGATGTAACAGACACGTTCATTTGTGCAAGCTGCTTTTCTTTCTTTGAGTGTTCGAGAGGTCTTTTTGGGTCACTTCAACAAGAAGATGATAAGGTGACAGCTTCTTTGCATCATACTTTTCGCCTATTAGATTTTTAAGAGTTCTAGCTATCAGAAAGACAGACAATGCTGCAACAGACTCGTTGTCTTCAAGAGAGTGTATGATCAGAAAGTCTGGAAAGTGGTCCCACTCAGTTCGGGTAGTTTAAAGCTTTCATCGGTGTGGTTTCTTTTCCGGGACCAATCATTCAGAGAGGGAAAGGATTTTGCCATGTGAAGCATTTGAAATTCGGCGGCGATGGTGACCAGCCACCACCGAGCCAAACAAGGGGACGCTACAATGTAGAACACTTGAAGCCGCCAGCCATACATCACCGCTATAACCAAAAGTAGTTACCAAAGGTTGGGCACGTAGACAAGGTTAACCCTCGCCGCCAGGAAAAATTGGAAGTAGATGGAAAATAGAAGGTGACAGGACGGATAAGAAGTGAGAAGTAAAAACGAAGACAAGGGGAGAGAGTGATAGTAAAAGGCGACTGCCGATTTCCCCTAGGTGGGTCAGTCCAGCACTCTAAGCCATAAGGGAGCAACGGGGGTACAGGGATTGCTCCTTTCAGGGAGGAATTGCATTGCCACTCCCATTACTCCCCTAAAAGGAGTAACTGCTGAGGGACGAACCATTGCTCTCCTTTCGGTTCCTCCTTCGGAGGAGGAACAGTTACTCCCTCCAGTTGCTCCCTGCAGACCAACCATTACTCCCACCAGTTGCTCCCCTAAGACCGACGGTTAGTCTTTACCGTTTCTCCCGCGTGTCCGCACTTACTCTCTGATTACCAACTGCACATGTTTCCAGTTACTCTTTGTGGAAATAAATATTTATCTCGAGTATGTTTGTTTTACGCTCAACACATGGTGTGAGAGCTCCTTGGAAGCGCACTGCTTGGGTGTTTCTAACACGAAAAGTGGACAACATTGAAAGGAAAACAAATGCTTTATTGTTTTTCTTTTTTTTGTGTCGAGGTGTGAGCACTTGCAGAAGGAGACTTCGTCACACCACAGCCAGCACTAACCAAGCACCATAATACATCAAAGGTTTTCTGCGTCTTCCGTGGAAAAACAATCTTGAATTTCTAGCATAGGGCAGTCTGTGTCATCATTGGAGAGAGAAGGGCAACTTCTCCAATTGTGAAGGACTCGAGTTTCGCAGGACTGGTGTTTCCATCAGGCTAGTGCAGCGGAATGTCATCGCAGGCATATGTGAAGCGTCTCATTGCTGCAAGAAAAAATAGAAGTGTGAGGTTTAACATGCCGAAATCAATACACAACAATGAGTCACACACACTGCAGCAGCGCTTACATTCTAGGATGCCTACTGCAAAACGAAATGTGAAAAAAGTAGGTTCGGCCAAACGTTACTTGGCAAGCCATAAATGCTGATGAGGCAGACGCTCTTCACATGATGTCTCAGATAGAAATATTCTGGAAGAAAATGTGTAGAAACTCAAGAAGGCATTATGTTTGTAGCAGTTAAAGCTACCCTTATGTTAAGGTAACCTGTTTTCTATACACAGCTGAGTGACATTTCTATGAGCCCATTCACCAATGGGCATTCTAAGCGAGATAATGTGTGTGGCAAATAACACGTACAGCCCGCTCGTGTTAAAATACATATTTAGTTCGTGGACATAGTTGCTCTGAATTCTACTGTTCTATCATATGCTGCTGCATCATGAATTGGCAATACCTGTAGGCACAAGCGAAGCATTCAAAGCCTGCTTGAAAGTAACCATTTGCTGAGGCTACATGATAATATTTAGAATATTTCCTTGTACCTGACGTAAACTCCTTGAGAAAACTATAGACACAAATAAATATAGACCGTGCTACCTTCAAACAATAGTTTAAATTAAAAAAAAACAAGGGTGCACTTGTTCACTTGGTTGATGAGTCATAGCCACGAGATCTGTGAACGAAGCAATATATCTTAAGGCATGCACAGATATTCTAATTCTTTGTTTGAGAGTGTCACAGATAGCTTGCCGATACAGACATATCTGAGTGCAACAATGTGTGAAGCTTTTATTAGTTCAACGTCTTGTTGGTTCACAGCCGAACAGGTTACTGCTGTGTTGGACAAATTGGAATAAGCGTACCGTGGTTTCCAAAAAAAATGCATCATTAGAAGTTGGCCCCCTGTGTGAGTGTCTGCCTATGTATTTTGTACTGCCTTCTACATGTGCCACAAAGACATTTGTTGAGGATGTGCTACTATTCAAGCCCACATTGCATACTTGGTCAACGTGATGGAAATACAAGCATTAGGAACACTACCACCTCTAGTAAGAGCATAACACTTCAGGATCTTGGAACAGCAAGGAGGTGCACAAGGAAGTTAAGCACACTCTTGCAGAACTTTAAACAAGAATGTTTCAGAGTGGGAGAGGTCAACATGCTGTAGCACTTTTAAACCCATGAAACATGCGCAGAAGACAGGGTAATGGCGAGTCAAGAAACGCTTTTATGAAGGTTGCGCACGGACAGCTTTGTGAATCTAAGTCCAAGTGTTATGCTGTGTGCAAGCTGAAACCCATCTAAATGGGGAAAGTGTACTTTTAGTAGCTCCAGCGTAAACAAATCTTGACAGTTGGCTTTCTAGTACAAACAGCAATCCCTGCAATGAAAACATAAACAATTTATCTTAATGGTAACAGTGTAAGCACACACACGGGTCAGCGAAACCATGTCAAATTGTCAGTGCCAGTGTAACCATGTGGCATGATGCACTGTTCACTGGCCAACACATGCGCAGTTTGCCCCCCAAAAAGCGATGCTTTCATATACGTAGTCCAAAAGTCTGCACTTACCAAAATTAACTTGCTTTCTGTACTTTAGCATCATTGGGGGCATCATTATCTGCAGTATAACCGAATTTGTGCCATACACCTGGAAAAAAGTAGTAAAGGACATGCATCAAATATTGTTTCATTTGGTAGCAGTGAAGTCTGGTTAAGAACAGCCAAGTGGGAATCAGCCTAAGTATGTGCACACAGCAAATCCCAAACGGCGTTATTGAAGTTTTCGAAATTTTCGTCGATTGGTATTGACGTCAAAATGTGACTTCAACGGCTTGCCAAGTTTTCACAGCGTATAAAGATTGCATGATGCAGAATAATGACAACGCTAACGTGAACCTATAGCATTTATAATTGTCTTTCACAATATTAAGTTTTGCGAAGGTTTTGCATCACTCCGAAAGATTTCGGTCATTTCTCGTCCCATTGTTCTGTCCATATGCAAAGTGCTCGCTTGATGGTGCGCTTATAAAATAATAAGTTCAGCGTAGAATTAAAGCAAGTGACGCAGTGATGTAGGCAGATTGTTTTTTTTTTGAGGCGGGCGGGGAGTGGGGGGGGGGGGAGTCTGCTTATCTGACTTGGAGGCTGGGCAAGCAAATATGGTCGTCATATTAGGCTCCCTATGCCCGACCTAAAAAAAAATTCCGTGCGCCACCACCTGGCTATGCCTGTGAAGTGATGCGACAATGATTTGTTCACGTACTCGTCTGCATACACTCTACATCTCTAAAAAAATGCGGCCGAAGGCCCCCAACACCCAGCCGTTAACGTTACATAAAGCCAATGATAGACAAGTACCAGTATGAAGGCAGCTACAGCCCCACCCCAATGTTATTTCGAACTAGGTATTGTTGGGGAAAGGAACTGTTAACAGCAAAAGTACACTGGCATTCCAGTGGTGACATAGGCAGCAAGAGGGTATGCAGGCGGTAATAATAGAGGTAACTTAGTCCGATACGGCAAGCAACAAATACGGTGAATAAGCAAAAGCAAATAATTTATCTTTTGATACCGCAACCACTCAACAATGTCTTAGGAGAAAAAACAAAGAGCCAGCTGTTCGAGAACTCAGTATTTTTCACAAGCAGTGAACAAGCATAACTTTGGGATTGAAACGCCCCAACCAATGTTACACTGAAATTACCCGCACTGCAAGAGCATTAAATGTTGCTGGAAATGCCACTCACCTGCAAGCTGATGCATGCACAGTCTTTTGTCCGACGAGCGAACAGGTTTGCACATGGCTGAAGACCTGTTTACGTTGTGTTTGTTCCATTCAGCAGCAAAATGCACAACAAAATTGCGCTCTCCAAAGATAAATATACACTAACCTTTATCACGAATAAGTAGAAACGCAAATCTGCGACACACATGCACGATCAAAACATAGCACACAAGCTCGCATGTCCATGTGGCTCGCCGACTACAAACCATTAGAATATGAGTAGTGCGAACGCGAACCTAGTGGCGCCGAAAAAAAAAAAAACGTCGAGCAGTGGTAGCACAGGCGTCAGCGCAATGCTTTCAGTGTGTTCTCCTAATACACTTATAAAAAAAACTGAGGTATACTAAAACTCATATATATTTATAAAAATATAGTTTAATTTTGTTTAGTGCTAGTACACATAAACACTGAATATTGATCACTTTTGTAAAATTACATCGCTTGCTATACAAACGCCACATTTGTTGTGCGGGCGCAGACGGCGCTGATTTGTCACTCTGCCCTCAAAGTACACGTTGAAGCGTGCTACTATGTTTAACGGCTCATGGAAAGCGCGTCTGGGCAACACCACCTAGTCTAGGTGGTGTTGGTCTGGGTTCGCTTTTTTTTTCTCCGATATATTTGGGAGGCGGGGGGAAGGGGGCTCTTTCTACACGTGTTTCGGTGCTTGATCGGCTTTGACGCCCTTCCTTAGCAGACGAACGGCGTGTCTAAGGTTTTTTTTATATCGTTGTTCTGCACGTGTTTCGGCGTTTGGTCTGTTTTGACGTGCCAACTCTCCATGCTGCTGCTTCGTGTGTTAGGCACTTGCGCTAGCTGTATTCTCAGGCCTTGTGTGTTCAGCCAGCGCTGCTATTTGATTATCTGCGGATGCTAAAATAAATCGCTCTTTTCGTTTGGTGAAGTTTGCACACAGAGCAAATATTAGTCTGGCCCATGAATATCAATGTGGGGGGCATGCATATTTGTGTGCGGTGTCCTTCAGGGGAGTAACCGTCGCGTAACGAGAGCACTTACAGCGGTTACTCCTTCCGTTGCTCCCTTACAAACTCAAGACTAATACATTTGCTCCCCCGTTTTCGAACATGTCGGCCATCCTGTACCGCTTGGTCCTTTCGGAGAGTAACAGTTCGTCTGAAGGAGTAAAAACAGCCGTTGCTCCCATTTTGGCCGTTTTCGGCTTAGAGTGAGGGGTGCCGTCTACGTGAAGCCGGGGCCAAAGGGGTGTGGTGCCTCTGCCAGGGGGCCTTAAAGGTCCAATAACTCAGCGTCAGCGCAACCTTCAGGATCCCCCTTTTCCCGGACGCGGCTCAGCCACACACGGCTAGGCATGGGAGAGGTCGAAACCTCCCGTTAGTTCGGGTTCGTGGTGTCGCTGAAGTTCCTGTTATTATGTGAAAAATATTGATGAACCCATGAAGGGTAAGTTAAACAGCATAATAAGCAAAATTAAAAGTGAGAATGCAATATATATGTTTTATAATTTTAAGCCAGATTAACGATTGTCTGAGCTGCAGCAGGCAACGTGCAGAAATTCTCCAGAACTCAATACTAAGCTAATTCTCCAGAACTCAATACTAAACTTTTGTCATGAAGCGGTGCAATGGCACAGCTGCTGTGACTTTCAAACACCATTTAAAAATACATATACAACTAAGTTTGCACGAGATAAAGGGAGCTTGATTTTATCATACTTCTGCATGTTTCCAAATAAAAAAGATCTATTTACACTTTATGGCCAGTTTTTGCTGCACCCCTAAAGAGACATAAAAGTGAAAGCCATGACATTTGGTAGTCTAACAAAGAACCTTGGGATTACAACATCACACGAATGTGAGTTGGCATAAGCTGTAAAAGCTTATTAAATCAGTCGTACATTGTTGCCCATTTATGCCAGTTTTAACGCGACAGTTTTAGAAATCTAGTGGCCATTGTTGATTATGAGTGATGAACCTTGCGAGCAACCGGAAAATCAAGGAAGATACAAATAAAATGAGCAAGAAAAAATTTCCCAGTTTGCGGGAGGATCGAGCCCCAGCCATTTGCATGACAAGCAGGCGTTCTACCGCACAGCCACACATCTCCTTGGAAATTCCGGAAAAATAACTTCCTCTACTTGGAAATGCAGTGAAAATTACATTAGGTTTTGCTAACACATGCGTCCTGTTTACAGTCTTCACAATTCAATATGTAATATCACTGTAATATTTCTTGATACAAGTGTGCACTGTAATCAGGCATCAGAACATGTGATTGTCTTAAGGACTTCATAGTTAAAAGGTAGCCAGACATAACAAAATGCACACATTTTGCTGCGCACATTTCCTTCAGACCACATAGTGAGTGCATACCAAGTTCGAAAAGATTTTATGCACCAAATGCTCGAAGTACCCAAAAAAGCCAGTATATCGTTATCGTGCTCACCTCTTAAAAGCAAAGCTTAAGGGTCCCCCCATTTTTCTTTCTTAAGTGAGGTAAACGAAGCATCATCCTGACCATGAATATTTTTGTGGCAGCAATTTGACTAGTAGGTCAATTTCGTGAGCGATTTTTGCTTTTACATCATGTTTATTTGACTCAAGAGAAGCAATATTACTTCAAATGGCACTGTATATTAAAGACCTGATATAGTGTCCATTGTTGGACATTATTTTCCTGGTATTCTCGCCCCCTCTTTCCCTCCCTCGTTGAAGGGACTGTGTTTCGTTTGAGAAAAGGTTGCAACCTTGGTGACAGCAAAGTGTAAAAACAGTATAGGAATATTGAAGCAGATTGTGTAGACAACATTCTACAGACAGTGAGGAGCATACAGAATTGACTTGTCTGTCTTCAATGGGAGGGGGGGGGGGCATAAAAAGCTGCTACAAGGC
Source organism: Rhipicephalus annulatus (assembly GCA_013436015.1). NCBI lineage: Eukaryota > Metazoa > Arthropoda > Arachnida > Ixodida > Ixodidae > Rhipicephalus > Rhipicephalus annulatus. Next base: position 67,600 of record WOVY01015297.1, read on the forward strand.
CGAAACAGATGCCTCAATTGCTGTGGCAATAAAACAAGAATACTTCTTGGTTTTTTTTGCTTACCCGAGGCAATATTCGAACCAGCGAACGTACAATTGAAAGCCGAGCATAATAACTCTTCAGCTCTTTACGCACGGTCACAGAAGAAATCATAGCCCTAAATAGTATAGGGGGTAGGAAAGGCAAGAGAGGATGCAAAGGAGTGAGTGAAAAAGATGGGAGAACCATTAGAAAGAGGAGAAAGAAAAAATGAAGGGGAGAAACCAATTGCGTAGAGAGAGCAAAACAGACAAATATATCAACTAAAAAAAAGCAGGCTTGTGCAAATATTCGAATGCTTCAAATATTTGAAGGAACAGTACCGTATTCAAATTCGCTTCGACTCGATTTCAAATTAATAATAATTTTGAAGTATTTGCAGTGAACGAATAGTCAACATTGATCTGCACATAAACTCTTGTAAAGGTGATTTGACTGCAACATAGGATACTATGCCGTGAAAGCACCTACCCGAGGGAATTCACGCTGCCGCAAAACCAAAGATGAAGGGCCTCTGCAACACTTATTGAACATGGTCGGAAAACGCGGCTAATCGTTAGTCGAGACTCCCGAGAACACGTGAGCCAAATATTATTGCGCTGCCCGAGGCCGGAATTTCCCAATAAATGTTCAAATTCAGCTGAAAATTTCTTTTCCTTCACTCGACAAATTGCGCTACAAGCTCAAGAATTACTCATCACAGCCATTGTATCAGCAATTGGCTAATTTGAGCATGGCGCGTTGGACATTACTGGGGCCGCGACTTGTCCACACGTGCGTACTGAACAGCCGCGGGTCCGAAGGGAGAAAAAAGAGAAAATATACTCATGGTCACAAGGCACACGTAACGTATTTTCATTTCCCGTGCCATCCCTTCTTGCTTACCTTCTGGCGCTGGAGAATGCAATTGCAGCGTGTGGCAATACTTTGCAACTCCGCGTGTACAAAGCAAATTATAAAAAACATTTGCATTGGTGAATTAGTGAAGCAAAAAGCTCAATGCAGTTCATGGTTACTTGAAAAACTGTTGTGGGGTTCATTTAAGTAAACGTATTACCGCTACATCAATTCATCATTTGTGTTTTCATGTTTAAAAGCTTGTTATGCAAGCTGATATGCTCTATGTATAGTAAATTCTAAATGCAACATATTTTACAAGTTATCAGTTGCATTTTCTCGAAAGTCACGTCCTGCTACCACTGAAAGTTGTTTGGCTTTCTTTGAACAAAAAATGACATTTGCACAGAGGCCTTACTTTAATCAAAACTATTGTGCAGGTAGTCAGGTCACAATAAATATGGCCATTTTTCAATATATGTGATATTAACTATCGAATTTTTATTTCAAATTATTGGACCAAAATCACTGTTTGCGCAAATTCGCTTCAAACCTAAAATTTTCTATCCGCACAAGCTTAGAAAATAGAAATAAGTCCGGGAACAAAAAGAAAGAAAAAGACAGAGAAATAATTTGCAAGCAACAATGATATGTAGAGTGCGCGAGAGAATGACTGTAGAGAGGGGAAGAGTGAAAGAAATAATAAACGGAAGTTGAAGAGATAGGAGAGAGACTGACTACACGAAAGGAGATAGAAAAACAAGGACACGCAAAACAACAAAAGAGGGGGAAAAAGAAGACAAAGGAGAAAAAGAGAAAGGAACAGCAGTAGTAATAATTATCCATTCCTATTCTAGGGTGTTTGCAGCATGTCTATATGACACGCAAGACTCTATTTGACGTAATATACATAGATTTTATCACAATGTCACTGTGAATACTAGTATTTAGCTCACTATGGTGCAGGGGCTAAATCATTCCCGCAAGTCCTGTTCCGCACTAATATATATATATATATATATATATATATATATATATATATATATATATATATATATATATATATATATATATGTGGATGTATATTGCTAAGAAGTATCACTACCAGGAAAAACAAGAGAAGCGCGGGTAGAGAATGAAGACGACGTTGCCTCGACTGCGATTCCTCTGATTGGGTACGAGCCATGGTGGTGGAGATCATCATCATTATACGGACTCAGGGCCCATTAAAAACCCCTATTAAGTTACCTTGCCTTGTGTAACAATTTGGTGGAGGTGCTGGGTAGGACGAACCCAAAGACGGGAGCTTCACTACCAGGACTTTGTCGCAGCCGCCGCCTCGCCGGACTTCCACCTTCACCGATCGTAATGGCCCAAGAGCAGCCATCCAACGCTTCGAGGCAAATTTCGATGGGTTCCGTGCCGTACTACAGAGTGCCGCCAAACTTCGGCGGAACCTCAGAAGAAGACGTCGACGTGTGGCTCAAGAACTACAAGCGGGTGAGCAGAAGCAATGGCTGGGACTCGAACGAACAGCTCAATCATGTCGTATTCTCGTTAACTGACACCGCCCTCATGTGGTACGAGAACCACGAGGACATGTTCACGTCCTGGGAAAGTTTGGTTGAAGAAGTGAAGCAGTGTTTAGGTGATTCTGATGCAAAGAAGAAACGCGCGGAGCAGACATTGTCTCAGAGGGCACAGCTTCCAGAAGAAACATGTACGACATACATTGAAGAAATATTGAAGCTGTGCGAGATCGTGAATGGGAGGATGTCTGAAAAGACAAGGTTGGACACGTTCTCAAGGGTATAGCCGAAGACGTGTACAATTTCTTAATTGGGAAAGACTGCTTGAACTCCGTGTCCGACGTGATGAAGCACTGCCGTACCTTTGAATCCCTTAAGATGCGACGAATTTCTCCGAAATTCGGCCGCCTGTCCAACGTCCCCACTGTGACTGGTGTTGAAACAGTGCCATCTAACGACCTTGCTTTGACCATACGGCAGATCGTCAGAAAAGAGCTGCTTCGATGTCAGCAGACCAATCATCGCCCCAGCGATTTTCAGGATGTGCACGTAAACGAACCAGAACGTGTGCGGACTCCTGTTTCTCTTCCACCATGGCAACCATCGATCAACGCAGCAGACGCTTATGAATATCAAGGCACATGGCAGGCTGGATTCCCCCGTCATCCAACTCCCAACTACGAACGAAGTTTTCGCCCGCCTGTTTACCCAGCATTGCCTGCCTACAGTGCCCCTGAAGGGCGGCACTACTATCCCATGCCTTCCGAGTGGAGTCGTTACTTTGAGCAGCCACGTGCCCCTCGACCAATTCCGGTATGCTACAACTGTGGCGTCCCGGGTCATATTGCATGTTTTTGTGACCACCGCCCATATCAGCGACAGTCTTGGCACATGTATCACCAACATTTCGACCATCAGCACTCCACGTCACGGAAACCTCGCGCACCTACCGGGTCACGCTACCCCACGCCGGCCTATCGAAGTTTGACGCCACCACCAGCTCCCCGTGCTCCACGATCGCCGTCGCCACGGCAACGCACACGTACACCGCCGCCGGAAAACTAGTCGGTGTGGCCAGTGGGGGTGAAGCCGCAAGATCACAGGTGCTATCTACAGATATACCCCCGTAAGCGTTTATGTTGAAGAACAAAGTTCGTGTAGTTGTCGATGGAGTGGCTACTATGGCACTTGTGGATACAGGCGCGACAGTCTCGGTGATGAGTGTAAATTTTAAGAACCTGCTAGGACCAGAATTCAAGAACGCTTGAGTGGGCATGACAGGGAAATAAAAAACATAAAATGCAAGATCGACAAACTTGAGAAGGAGGATCCAGCTAAGGGTCTCGCCCAGCTTCAGATTGATTTTGATGACCTCGAGTGGCGCAGCCGACGTCTAAATGTGGAGATACATGGAATTCCTGAGACTGCAGGTGAAAATCTTTTAAACAAGGTAAATGATCTTGCGAAAACCTTGAGTTTGACGGAACTTGCTCCGGCGGATATTTCCGCTATTCACAGGATGGCATCGAGGCCAGGTAGAGAGCGTGGAGTGATCCTTCGCTTTGTCCACCAGGACCTTCGAAATATGTGGTTTGAAAAAAGAAAATCCTTGAGGCAGGAACAAGAAAATGTCTACATAACTGAGAATATGACCAAGCGTTCCCGGGCTCTTTTATTAGCAGCTAAAACCTGGGCTAGGAGAGGAGGCTATGACTTTGCATGGCATTCCAATGGGAAGGTCTTGGTGCGTAGGAAGAGTGGAGAACGTGCGCAGGTCATCAGGTGTGAGGATGACTTGTCAGCGTTGAGCAATTGATGTTAGTTTTTTGTGCTGTTTCTTGGTATCTCTTTTTTTTGTTTATTTTTACTGCTCTGTAAAATGGATGACCTCGGATATATCGCCCTTCGTGAGTTAGCGAAGCGGTTTGGAAACGTACAAAGAGGTTTTCTCCGATGCTTCCATTTAAATGTACAATCATTGGGAAACAAAGTAAATGAACTCGAGTGTCTGTTTAATCAAATGAAAGGTTGTTTTGATGTTGTTATGCTAACGGAAACCTGGAAATCGGATATTTCAGAAGAATTTGAACTACCTCATATGAAAACGTTCTCTGTTTTTCGGCCAAGTCGTCGAGGAGGTGGTGTCACTATGCTACTTGAAAATTCTTTACCAGCCGTATTGCTCGAAAAGTTTACTTCAGTTACTGCTCATTACGAAACGTTATGTGTTCAGTTTCAAGATGTCATAGTTGCTGTGTGTTACCGGCCACCTGATGGTGACTTGTCTGATTTTTTTGCATTTTTAGATGTTTTCTTAACATTTGTAAATCAACATCAATACACTGTTATATTGGGTGGTGATTTCAATATTGACATGGGGCATGAAAGCACGAGAAAGTGTGACTTTGAAACTATTATTGCATGCAACGGTTGCGAAAACATTATAAATAGATCCACTAGAATTAGTCTGTCTTCGGAGACCACCATAGACTTATTTATCACAAACTGTGATCTGTCGTGTGTTACCTGTGCTGTCCTTACGTATCCTATTAGTGATCACATGGCGATATGTTGTTCTGTAAAAACAGCTGTACCTACGTTAATTCAGAATGACATTCCTTATAGTTATCAGCATGTCTCGCCAGCTGCTTTAGATGCTTTCCGTTTAGAGATTGGCACTTTGCATTGGGACAATGTTTTTCACTCAAATGATGCGAACTCAGCCTATGACGCTTTTTTAGAATCGTTTATTTGTATATACAAAAAACACTTCCCTTATAAACAGCGGAAAAAACGTAAAGGTTGTCGGAAACCTTGAATGACACGTGAACTCTTACGTAAAATAGACAGAAAAAACAGATTATTCCGGAAATTCATACGTACGCGCGACGAGGCGGACCTAATTGCTTTCAAGCAGTTCCGAAATGCCTTAAGTAAAGAAATGAAGAAATCAAAGGAGCTGTATCATATACAAGCATTTACTGTGTGTTCAAAACGAGCAGATGTTTTATGGAATAGAATAAACTCTTTGATGGGCCGAAATTCGAAAACAGAAGAAATTAAGGAGGTACTCCATGACGGAAACTTGGTCAGTGGAGAGGCTATGGTCAATGTTTTTAATGATTACTTCGTTTACAGAGACTTTAGCGACAGATCAACCGCTACTTGCCGAACTCTGGGTCCAGAAATTGCAAACACGTTTTTCTTAGCAGGTACTATCGAACCAGAAGTCCGCACAGTATTTCTCGGCTTAAAAAACAGTCGCAGCTGCGACGCTGATGGCATACAAATAAAACCAGTGAAATATGTTATCGATCAGATCAGTCCAGCACTAACACACATATTCAATCTCTGTATTTCGACAGGGGTTTTTCCTTCGAAAATGCAAACGGCACGCGTAATAGCTCTCTACAAAAAGGGGAACAAGCATAACGTTGCAAATTATCGACCGATATCTATTCTCCCCGTATTTTCTAAAGGTTTCGAAAAAATTATTTTTAGTCGCTTATCCTGTTTTTGCACCAAATATGTCCTGACAAAATCACAATATGGCTTCCAAAAACATAAGTCTACAGAACTCGCCCTACTGGATCAAAAAGAATATATTCTACAACAATTTGAACAAAAAAATAAAGTGGTCGGAATTTTTGTGGATTTCACACAAGCATTTGACTACATTCACCACGGCATTTTATTTGAAAAATTAAACCATTATGGCATTCGCGGGCTCCCACTCATGTTACTTAAAAGCTATCTGGCGCATAGATGTCAATTTGTTTCGATAAATGATTTAGTATCAGATAAGAAAAATATAATTTCAGGGGTACCACAAGGGAGCATTCTTGGCCCTTTATTATTCACTTTATATATTAATGACATAGTCCATATCTCCCCAGAAGTTAAGTTTATTATCGATGCAGATGACACGAGTATATTTGTCACCTCATCATCAGATGTTATTCTTTCTAATAAAGCTAATGACGTCTTACAGAAGTTAGACAACTGGACAAGTAACAATAAGTTAAAAATAAATGCAACTAAAACAAAAGCGGTAGTTTTTCATTCGAAAGGTCAACAAGTGACTTTGAAGAATAATATTGTATTTAGAGGCTCAGATATAGAAATAGTGAAGTCAGTGAAAGTACTTGGGGTACATTTCTCCAGTTCTTCGCAATGGGATGACCACGTAAATAATATTCAAATAAAAGTAGGCCGGATAACTGGAATACTCAGCCGTATCCGGTACCTCATCCCCAATTCGGTGAAGTTATTGATATACAAATCGCTGTTTAGTTCTTATCTTAACTATTGCTATTTGGTTTGGGGAACAACTACAGAAACAAACTTAACAAAATTACTGAGAATACAGAAGAAAATACTGAGGCTGATAGACAACGCTACAGCTCTAGCACCTAGTGACCCACTGTTTAAAAAAATATAAGATAATCAAAGTGAATGACCTATATCAATACAGACTACTACGAGAGTACTGCCTTAGCTGCAAACGCGCAAACTTTTTGTTTACGGAAATGGCGAATCTTTGCTTAAAGGAAAAGGCGTATGAAACAAGAAATACAGAAATGTGGAACGTTCCGTACTTTCGCACTAATTATGGTTTTCAGATGCTTCGATGTACTCTACCGCGAATTCTGAATACTTATATTAGCAAAGGTATAGATGTGTCTCATTTAAGTGTCGCAGAATTAGCGGCTCTTTTTGTTCTATAAACTATGTAGCAAACTATGTTATATGTTCTATAAACTATGTATTTATTCAGGTGCAGAAGATTGCTGCAAGTTCCTTTGTTGTGTAAGCTATGTATCAACTACGTTTTCAGGTTTCCTTCCTTTGTGGCATGATCTTTACGTAAAACAATGTGAAAGTGTATGATATTGTGATGTCCTTCATCTGCTGCCATTGTTCACAAAGGGGGCGGAGGATCCCTCAAGCCGTCATTACAGCTTTTCCCTCCGCCTCCTGTTACACTGTACTGTGACGAAGCAAATAAAGCAATCAATCAATGTTTTGCCTGAACCGTGGGGTGACATTTCGTCGTGTAAGTGGTGACGTGTTGTGTCTGGTGGGATATTGTACTGTGGACGTCTCGCTGTGTGGCAAGGTGTTTTGCATTGAGTTTGCGGTTATTCCGCGATCTACACATGACGTTATCTTGGGTATTGATTTCTTGTGTGAGTGTGAGGCAACTGTAGACTGCAGAAGTGGGCATCTTTCTATACACGGTACTTTCCCAATGGCGCTCTTGGAAAATTCCTGTCTGGAGGAATGCATCTTATTCGTCTCCGTGGATACAGTCGTTCCTGCATTTTCTGCTGTGTGTGTTCCCGTGACATGTTCCAGTAACAACTGTGGCACGTTTGACGCCACGCTCGAACCGATTCCCTCGGCATGCCTGAAAAAGAACATTTTCATTCCCCATTGTATAGTGTCAGTCGTTGATGGACTTGCAGGTGTGTGGACAATGAACAGTTCCATGGAGCCTGCAATTCTGCCAGGCGGCATGAAACTTGCAGTATTTAGACCCGAGTCATGTACGACGCTGGTTGCGCTTGTTGATGCTACAAGCCAAAATGAACATCTAGGCTTAGGAGGTTCAGAAGATGCCCAATTGCTACAAATGGTCAGCAAGTCACTTGACCAAAGCGAACGTCATACACTGCTAGACGTTCTGTCTAAGCACTCGAAAGAGGTAGATTTTTCTAAATACAGCCAAAGGCCCTTAATCCCAGCGTCCCGGATACGTCATCAGATCCACACCGAGTCGGCGTATCCCATTAGGCAAAAACCTTACCGAGTGGCACCATCGGAGCGCAAGATCTTCAACGAGCAAGTCCAAGAGATGCTGGAAAAGGGAATAATACAGGAATCGGCAAGTCCGTGGGCTGCTCCCGTCATTCTAGTGAGGAAGAAGGATGGTACATGGAGATTTTGCGTTGACTACCGCCGACTAAATTCTGTTACCAAGAAAGACGTCTATCCACTGCCGCGCATCGATGACGATCTAGACTGCCTGCATTCCGCGTCCTACTTTTCATCTGTCGACCTGAGATCAGGTTACTGGCAAATTCCGATGCACGCAGCTGACAAAGAAAAGACGGCATTCGTTACGACCGACGGACTTTACGAGTTCAACGGTATGCCATTCGGATTATGTAATGCTCCGGTGACATTCGAAAGATTTATGGACTCTATATTGCGTGGTTTAAAATGGCATATATGCATGTGTTACATTGATGATGTCGTAATTTTTGGGCGTACGTTTGAGGAGCACAACACTCGCCTAGACCTCGTGCTCAGCTGCATTGAAAAAGCTGGCCTTGTATTCAATTCAAGAAAGTGCCACTTTGGCGAGCGACAGACATTGATGTTAGGACATCTCGTCGACAAAGATGGCATTAGACCTGACCCACAAAAGACAGCAGCCGTTGAATCGTTCGAGCGTCCTAAATCTGTAAAACAACTGCGTAGCTTCATCAGGCTCTGCTCGTATTTCCGCCGGTTTGTACCCAAGTTTGCGGATGTCGTTCACCCCCTGACGAGCCTTCTATGCAAGAACAGCCTGTTTCAGTGGACCTCCGAGTGCGATGCCGCTTTTGACAAGCTGAAGTGTTTGCTAACTTCGCAGCCAATACTTCGGCACTTCACTCCTTCGTAGGCCACGGAAATTCACACAGACGCAAGTGGCATCGGTATCGGTGCCGTTCTCGTTCGGCGTTCTGGCAAGAAGGAACACGTTGTGGCATACGCAAGTCGTTCTTTAAGCAAGCCTGAACGCAACTACACAGTGACCGAACAGGAATGCCTAGCGGTAGTCTTTGCCGTGCAACGGTTTCGCTCATACATCTATGGTCGTCCGTTCACTATCGTCACAGATCACCATTCCCTGTGTTGGCTGGTCAACCTTCGTGGCCCATCTGGCCGCCTCGCACGATGGGCCATTCGTTTGCAAGAACATGTCTTCGCCATTTTATACAAGACTGGCCGTCTACACGCTGATGCGGATTGCCTCTCCAGAATGCCGCTACCATCGACAGATTGTGATCGCGTCTCTGTCATCTGGCTTTCCCGATGCCGTGACTTTCGCCGCAGAGCAGCGTAATGACCCAAGCTTGAAAGCCCTCTTCCCTGGAGCGAGAAATTCATTAAGCGAAGGCCGATTCTGCGTCTGAAATGGTCTTCTTTACCAGAGAAACTTGTCCACGATGGGCGCCCGCTTTCTGGTAGTTGTTCCTGCGTCCCTCCAAACGTCTGTTCTGCGTCTCACGCATGATGACCCCACCTCTGGCCATCTAGGCACCACACGAACACTTAGTCGCACGAAAGAGCGGTTCTATTGGTCGAAAATGAGCAAAACAATTCAGAACTAAGTGGCCAGCTGTACGCAGTGCCAGAGCCACAAGCGGCCCTCCTCGGGTCCAGTTGGTCACCTGAAACCTGTAAAGCCTCCCGGTTCCCCTTTTGAAAAGGTCGAAATTGATCTGATGGGACCATTTCCACGCTCCTCAAAAGGTCACCGGTGGATAATTGTATGCGCCGACTACCTTACGCGGTACTGCGGGACGGCTGCCTTATGCTCCACCACGGCAGTCCTAGTTTCGGAGTTCCTGTTGCATTCAGTCATCCTCCGACACGGACCTCCTCGCGTGATAATAAGTGACCGTGGACGACAATTTACCGCTGACATTGTCGAATCATTACTTCGTTTGTGTGCCTCCAAGTTCCGACACTCAACTGCGTATCATCCACAAACTAACGGCCTCACCGAGCGCACAAACCGAACGTTGATCAACATGTTGCCAATGTACGTTGCCTCCGACCACAAAAACTGGGATGAAGTTTTACCATTCTTTACGTACGCCTTCAACACGTCGAAACACGAAACGACAGGCTACAGCCCTTTCTATCTGCTCTACGCTCGCTCACCTCGACACACGCTGGACACTATCTTTCCTTTTGTCGTCCATGACAATTTAACAATTGCGGAAACTTTGTGTCGTGCGGAAGAGACACGTCGACTTGCCTGCCTACGTACACTGGCAGCACAAGAGTCCTCCAAAACTCGCTACGACAGTCAACACAGGCATGTAACCTATGCCCCCGGTGATCTAGTGTGGGTGTGGACCCCAATACGCAGACGTGGCTTGAGCCAAAAGCTACTGGCACACTACGCCGGTCCTTTCGTGATACTCCATCGTCTCAGTGAGGTCAACTATAAAATTGCACGTGTCAACACTAGTGGCCGACGTTCATGCAAGACAGAGGTGACGCATGTTGCCCGCCTGAAGCCGTTTACACAAAGGATACAAGAATGACTCGCCCAGAGAGCTTCATCTGAGACCGGAGGAATGATAAGAAGTATCACTACCAGGAAAAACAAGGGAAGCGCGGGTGGAGAATGAAGACGACGTTGCCTCTACTGCGATCACTCTGAGTGGGTACGAGCCATGGCGGTGGAGATCATCATCATTATACGGTGATCGCGGACTCAGGGTCCATTAAAAACCCCCACATTAAGTTACCTTGCTATATATAAATATATATATATATATATATATATATATATATATATATATATATATATATATATATATATATATATATATATATATATATATATATATACTTGCTTGTTCTGAATATCCCTAGCTACATTAAGTTTACAGTTATATGGAAGCCTGTCTGGTCAAAATGACGCTTGAAGACACACGAAATGATACATTGTTTCACTAGTGAACAAGGATCCCGGGTAGAAGCCGAAACGACTTTCTCTGTGCTTTTGAATTTTCACTGTTGTTGGCACAGTCTCAGGAATTTTTCACCGTCATCATCCTTAACCATATATATAAATAGTGTACGATTTATTCTTTTTTGTGCAAATTGAAATGTAGCTGCAGCCAATAGCTGGAGAAACTCTCATTAGTTGGCTCGATCAAGCTCACTTGGACTAAAATCGAGCCGCGAGTTTGAGTGAGTACAGCTGAGTAATATTACAAGAGTTTGAGTTAGAGTGAGTCTGGCTAAAGAAAATTTTATTGAGCTTGAGTCCGAGTGAGTAAATTATTGGCGAGTCTGAGGTGGTGAACCCTAAGCTCAAGGCATATTTCTTGGGTGAGCCTCAGAGAGCACCACCTTTTATTTCTAACCTACGGTCCTATATACCCGCCTATCAGCATTACTATCAACGTCATATTAACTTACAATTGTAATCAAGTCTTCTCAAGCATACGTCATCACACAACCATTCATGCGGGTATTGAACAGAGGTGCAAGTTAGGGGATAAGGGGGCCGCCCTTCACAAACTCGCTCACGGGACATTCTTGGCAGAAATTGCTGATAGGAGTCGCCATGTGAGTTGCATATTTCATAAAATATTCTTATTAGATTGCGACCAGTGACAGCTGTTTGATTACTAAAAAGGGCTCACTCAGACGCAGGTCAAATTGCGAGTCTGAGCGTGCCGAACTGAGTAATATGTCGGTAAGTTTGAGCGCGAGTCAGAGTGGTTGACAAACAGTTTAGCGAGTCTGAGTCCCAATGAGTTCTCTTGAGCTAAATTTGAGTGAATTTGAGTACGAGTGAGCTCCCATGGCGAAACGTATTTCTTGAGTGAGTTTAAGTAAGTTCCACTTTTTTTACGGCCTATGATTGCTGCTCTCAAACATCAACGCTGCATCCTCGGGCAGCATTGAAGCAGCTGCAGCAATTCAGCCCTCATGTCTGCGATGCAGGTTCTTTTTAGTGAGGCAGGGTCTTGTTTCAGGAAAAGATGAACCAGTTTTTCGCACACAATTGTCAAACATTTAAAAGGAAAGTAATTTTAAATAAAACAAAAAACCACACCAAAATCGCACCCCTTACCAAACTGCTAAGACAAGCAAAGCTTCGTAATTAATTGAAGTTCTGCTTAAAATCTGAAACGAAAACAGTAACTGGTAGTTCCAATGCTGGTGTCATCCACACTGGCAGACTCACTCTTTGCAGGTTTATTTGTTGGCGGAAGCAGATGAGAAGCCCAGTTCACCCATAAGTCACGGACAGAAGCGCTTCAGTCATGGTGTGAAAACTATCTCCAAATGTGAGCAGAGAGATCAGAACATCTGATAGATAGAGCTGCAAGAGACAAAATGTCCCTTGCAGCTTCTGTTTCTTCTTTCTTTGTCTAGTTGTAGTGCTGTTTATAGCGAGTTCACGACGTATTAACAAGCCTGCATTAACACTTTATATCAGGCAGATCTAGCCATGCATGCACCATGGTGGCTGGTCACTTCACCATTGTGGCTGGTGCCCAGAAGTAGGAACCCGCTCACCAACCTAGACGGCTGAGTCAGCCTCCCAAAGGCAGGTCGGGACAAGGACATGATGGCTGGCAGCAGGTCCTTGTTATGGTCTCGCGAATGGTAACCAACATGAGCTATGCACTGATGTTACACGCACATCACAATGTCTAAGTAAATGCACTGAATTAAATTCAGGTGATATGTAAAAACTACTGGCACTAACAGCAGCGAAAATACGGTTGTTACGAAAATACAGTTGTTATTGATGCTCTTGGAGATGTATGTATCAGCAAGCCTTCAATTGCTTTGTCACCAAGGAACTGGGGTTCCTTCGTACGCAGTGATACGTGATTTTATCTGTTATGTTTTTTGTTGTCATATTTATTGTTTTTTCTTGTAAGTAGATGACGTTGCCGTGCATTTATCTTAATACACGTGCTTGCCTGCTTGCTCGCCGGACGATTATGGCATAAAAGCGGCTTTGAGGTTGAAAATAAACTTGTTGTTGCTAGTAACGCTCTGTCCTCTCAGCCTATTCCTTCCTGTGTCCGTTTTTCGCCTCTCATACATAAATCTCTTTCGTTACTACTATGAACCATGACTATATGCCTGTTTGTCTGCGGGCATAACTGCCTGTACCATGGTAAGAAGCAGCTTTGTGCAACTTCACATCACGGAACGTTTCTCTATCTGACATCCCAGAACGCACTCTGAAGCGGTCAGGCTCCGCCGAGACACTTAGACAGTATGAAACTAATACAAGCCATGCTGAACTGCTGCCTCAAACTGCAGCCAGCCTAATGGAATCGAACTTTGCCATAGCAAACATTTCGACATTTATTAGAAATGACGCTGTTTCCTAGAGAATGTTCAGAATATGAACTAGGTGTTAATGCAATAAGAACGTCTTATATTGTAACACAATCATAGAAAATTTATGTACAGTTGGAAAAATAAATTTGGACCGGCTGCCCGCATTAGCTTTCATTTTGCCGAAGTATGTGTTTCCACATAGCACAGCTTAGAAATCGAAGGCACACATTCAATCACAAAGGAACAAATCTTCTTTAGCTGAAACGAATGCTAAAGGCAAAAAAAAAATCCGTTCGAATGATGAGTGAAAGTTTAGGAAAGCCTAAACATCAGTACTATCTACAAGGCTTTGTTCACCAAGAAAGAAGTAAATGTATGATAAGGCTCGAGGCACCCATGCAATATTCTGCGAACTGTTTAACTCTAAGAAATGACATCGTCGAGTCCCAGAAAAAGTAATTGATACTCAAACTGTTCACAGTAGCAAAAAATGATTTCAGCACATTAAAATCTGGCATGAAATGGTTATTTTTTATGTGTGGGGTTTAACGTCCAAAAACCACCACATGATTAGGAGAGATGCCATAGTGGGGGCTCCAGAAATTTCAAACACCTGGGGTTTTTCAACCTGCACCCAAATCTGAGCACACGGGCCTACAACATTTCCGCCTCCATCGCAAATGCAGCTGCCGAAGCCGGGATTCAATCCCATGACCTGCGGGTCAGCAGCCGAGTACCTTAGCCACTAGGCCATCGCGGCGGGGCTGCCTGAAATTCTTACTTCTGGTTTTATGCAACCGTGTCTTTTGTTGCAACTCGTAACACATAACAGATGGCATCATGAGATGCTTTCGGCCGACACTAGACTTATTCTGGCATCAGAAGGTGCAACAGGCACCGATGGCATCCAACAGCAATGTCATTCCAGGGTGAAAGATATTTCACAGCTCAACGCGCACTTATGGACAAGTGCATATCAAAAAAAAAAAAACAGATGCGTTGTACACCACCGAATCCGTGCTTCTAAAGCAAAGTTTGTAATCGAAAGCGGCTGTAAACAAACGAGGGCTGCGAGCGGTCCCACGTGACAGCATCTAGCCGAAACCAACTCGGCGCCAGCCTCGGAGAGGTTCGAGGAGAGAGAAAGAGAGGAAGTGTGCTTTTAACCACATATATTGTGACTTAACGAAGTTGCAGGGGTGTTCGCAAACCTCCGCTACTGCACGCAAAGAAAAATGAGGATGACAACAAGAGTGAGGAAAGCCACAAAGCAAGTTTGGGTGAATTAGTTAATGCTTTTAACATAGTTCGCACATTCTTTAGCACCCACGACTATGACGAAGCTATGCAAAGTGTACTAAGCAGTCAGCCATCAAACTCCTTCAGAGCAATTTCATTATATAAAACAGAACAAGCTCACCAACTACCTTAAATAAATTTTGGCTGTGCTGTGTAACTGCAAGATTTGCACATTTTCAGTTCTCGCTGCAAAGAAATTGTGACAACGAACACAGATTAAGGCGTTCGACTGTACAGCAGTTTCAATAGTTAAAAAAAAGCTCAGAAATTTCTGTGCACAGACATGCGTGGTGTCTCACATATCATGTTACTAAATTCATGTTTCTGTACACCTCGTGTGGATTCCGGCTCACTCACAGGTAGCAGGCAACATCATTGACTACCATGCCTGAGAAATGTCAACCTGGGCCGAGCAAGGACCGCAAGGGCTACTGCACCCGGGTACCGGCCTTCGGGACATTACCCGGATACACCAAGAGGAATGGTGCAAACTGCCAGAACCGCACCCCAAACCAACCACACAATACCAGACGATCCTGCATTGACCGCAGGCAGGATCGCTTAAGCATAACGTCCTACTTAGCAATCTCGTTTCCTTCCTCTCATTAAACTCTTTATTTTACTTCATTTCGGCACGGGTTTTGCAAGAACTACTCATGCGTAACAACATTAATATTGTTTATCTATTAAGGCAATATTATTCACTGTATTTTTTTAGATTTTGCTAAAGCTTTTGACAAGGTGTCTCGTCGCTTACTACTTCTCAAACTTAATATTCTTAACATTGACTATAGCATCTTCAACTGGATAGAATGTTCTGTAACTAATCCTTCTCAATTTGTAACTTGATGCTGCACCCTGTTGTTTTGATGTAAAGTCGGGTGTCACTCAAGGCTCTGTCCTTGGCTCATCGTTATTTCTAATTTACAATAATGACTTACCTAGAGTAATAAGTATTGCCATTAAACTATTTGCTGATGACTGTGTTTTATTGCAAGAAATAACTAATCAGCATGATAACTTTATTCTTTATTCTGACCTAGAAAACATATAAAACAACTGCTCGCAATGACTTAAGTTCTTAAATCCCACTCTAAATGCTAAATTATGCATTTCTTGCATCACCCTGACTCGACAAAATCTTTCGGCTATGCCATCAATAACATCAACCTCGAGCAGGTAAGATGCAGGTAACCAAGAGCAGGTAAGAGCAGGTAACCTTTTTTGGCATGCACACATTGAATACATCACTAATAACTAACAATGATAACAGATCTCTCTTCGGTGGCATACCCATTCTTTCGTGAGTGGAAAGGCAAACCTACCTCATATATCATTCCTACTAAAAATTATTCCTACTCAAAACCTACCTCAAACCATTCATTCTCCTATAGAGACACAATTGAGTAATTGCTGTTGTGATAAATAATTACACATTACTTGTTCGTTTCCCCAGCGTGCAGCCAAGAGTGACCACTGTCAAAGTGGGGCTTTGCTCCCTCCCGGCTGGTACGGCTACGTCTCTCGGGTACGTTTGGAAGAGTTTTTGCGAAGCATCATGTCATTTAAAATTACATCTCTACAAAACATATATTAGACCCTAGCTGGAATATACTGCTTATCTTTGGGATCTGGTCAAAAAGTATTAACAACTATAATTGAATAGGTTCAGAAACATTCAGCGTGTTTAACACTCTCAAACCATTCCCACACCTCTAGAATTTCACTGACGAAATCAGATCTTGGACTAAGAAATTTGAAACTTCGAAGAAAAATTTCTCGTGTATTTCTTTTTCAAAAGTTCAGCTACCATAAATGTTCACCCAAACAGGAACTCATCTCGGCATCTTCATACATGTCATTGCATCTTCATTGCTTTTTAATTCAAGGTTTTTTTTATTTTCACTGCACTAATTATTTTCAGACTCCTTTTTAGCAAACACGAAGACTGAGTGGAAACGCCTCCCTACCTCTATCGCCTGCATGAAAAATGCATAATCATTCAAGGCTGCACTAAAATATTATGTCCTCAGCCTATAGTAACTTAGTTTGTTTGAGCATGTATTTTCATTATATGTTGCATTGCTATGTTGCGTTTTTGCCTTTTTTGTTTTTGTATAACCCTACCCCTTCTGTTAGGCCTTTATACGCCCTGAGGTAACTTATTGAAATGAACCGCATGTTCCCTGTGAAACATGACACGCTCTGTTTATTTTGCAAAAGAGAAAAAGGCTCCCTGCGACATATCTAGGCAGATGGCTCAGAACTCAAGACCCCCCTTCCTTCCCTTTCTCCCAACACCCTTAATACCAAACCTCTTTGGCGTGGCAGACCTTGATATCCAGTTCCCGCCTACCAGCTCGGCTTGCACTGACGAACAAGGGCCAGGATCTGCTGAGAACATATGGGTGCTGTAACCAGTAAGCCACTTCGTCTGGTGCCCGTGTGCACCATTAACATAGTTGGACTCAATGAAAGTTGATTCATCTCTCTGATTCTCATCCTCTAATTTTTGGGCTATGCGACTTCCCAGTTTTAGTTTCTTGTAGTGTGTCACACAGCATCTCACAACAGGAATTTCTTGTAACCCATTCTTACACACTCTCTCCAAATAAATAGCAGTCTCTTCCCTTTTCTTGGGCTAGTTTGACTTTCTCTTCAGCACATCGGCATTAATACACCTTTTGCCTCTTTCAGATGGTATATCTAGTGCCGACACAATATGCATGGAGAAAAAATCAAAGAATTGCAATTGGGTCATTCTACGCCAAACGTCCGAGCCATTTTGGCGACAATCTCAAATGTATTCGTAAAAAAATTTTGCTGATGCACTGCGTTGAAAACAGTGAAGTGCCAAATTATTTCTGCGAAAAAATGCTTTGGTCACGTGGCTGCTTTCTGAGTTTTCTGGAATGCCATTTGGGTGTTGTTTGTGGAAAAGTTTACTTTAAAAGTACCGCTCCTTCTATCTATACCAACATTCACCTACATGTTAAGCAAAAGTGTTTGTGTAAGGTATTTAAAGCTTAGTAATATTAGTGCAATTTTACTGGCACGTACGCCTACAAGAATTTAGGCGAAATGTCTTATGTTTGCAGTTTTTTCATTGCAATACTGTTGTTTGTATGAATACCTGAGTAGTCAATGCTTTCTCGGCAGAAGGTATATTTTTAAGAAAAAATATTTTCAGACTTCTCAAGCAGCTAAACTTTACGAGAAAAAATCACCAATTTTGCAAGTCGTCCTTGTTGTCCATTTGAGACTCAATTTGCAGCTCGTGGTGCTATAATTAAGTCACCTTTGTACCTAAATCAAAAGCAAATAAGCAGTTGTTTTTATACGCAAACTTATAATTACCTTTTTGTTTTAAGAAGAGAGTAATTTTTGAACTTTTCTATTGGAGCCTATCTTTCCATGTGGTCATACGACAGCTGCCGCTTTGAAATTCGGCATTGCTGTCAACAAGAAAGTTCCAAAACTATTTTCTTCCTTAAAACAGAAAAAAAATGAATGATGAGCTTTGGTATTTGAAAAGAGGTGCTTATTTGCTTTTGATTTGCATATATAAGTGACTTCCAATTGGACCACCGCAAGGTGGAATTTGCATCTGAATATCGAGAAAAATAATAATTTTGTGAAATTTATGGTTGTTTCTTTTAAATTTTATCCGCAAGAGAGATTTAACAATAATTTTTCCTCGAAATACACATGTTGTGGAGTAAGTATTCACTACTCAGGTATTCATACAAACTGCAGTATTGAAAAAAACCCCTAAAAACGTACGATATTTCGGCCAAATTCTTGGAGGCATATGCATTTGTAAAATTGCACTAATATTACTGAACTTCAAACACCACGCACAAGCACCTTTGCTTAAAATATAGGCTAAATTTGGTAAACAAAGAAGGAGCGGTACTTTTAAAAAAATTCTTCCACAAACAACGCCCAAACGACATTTTCAGAAAACCCAGAAGGCAGACGAAATTTTTTTCCTCTCGGTAAAAATTCTATTAGTTCACTGTTTTCACCGCAGTAAATCAGCACGATTTTTTTTTCGAATACGTTTGAGATGGTCGCCAAAATGGCTGGGACGCTCGGTCTCTAATGACTCCATTACATAGATGACTTGCAGAATTCTTGCTTTATGTATCAGGCATCCCACTGCACTGTTATTCTACGTGGAGTACGACGCACATGCACGAGAAGAGCGCTCCTCAATTTTTTAACACGTCTTACTTGAGTGACGACAACCATGATGTCTGCGACGACTTTCTTCACCCATGGCTCCCGCACTCGGCAACTCTTCACAATGTTGTGATCCTCGAGGGCGTTTCTGGACTCCAACAGCCCCCGAGTAATCAAACTCATCCTCGGAACGAGAAATTGATGAATATCGGAGCTCTCGACGCGCGGCCACATCTCCACGTCGCTTACACGTACAGTCGCCCGCGCGAAGCGCAAATGGATCCACTCGGAGCTAATTCTCGTCTCTTCTTCGTACCGCTCAAGGTCTTTCTGGCACAGCGCTGCGGTGTAGTTTTCCGGTGAAGCTGAAATCGTGCACGACACTTCTTGGAGCGATATTTGCGTCGCTCTCGTACTCGATTACGCTTGCAAGCTACGCCAACGCTCGCGAACACGACTGCGCTGCTGTACTCGCCGGCCGTCCCCGACAAAAAAAAAAAACTGGCTGCCTACCCAGAATGCATAGCGTCGCCGCCGTTCATGCAAGCTCCCTATAGCACTGCAAACACGCCTGCGTTTTCTCGGAGGATTGAATTCGCCCCTTTCAAACGCAACAATTGCAGTATGTGTCGTTGACTCGTCGCTAACCCGTAAGTTTGATCGTCCGCAGCTGCTACCGACTAGGCAGCTAGCCCCTATGTAACATCCACATTAATTGCTTACCTGGCTACCACGTTTCGTCACGTGCACACCGTCAGCCTTCAGCATCCCCATCAGTTCGTGTGTGCCGTCCACAAAACCGTAGCCGTTCTTGTGGCACAGCGCCTGCAAAATAGCATTCGTCTCCCCAGCATCCGTGCTGAACGCCTCCCATTCTCCGACAGACAGCGCCCACTGGCACTTGCGCAAACTCGCTTTTCTCGGCAGAATTGCAGACACTACCACACGGATTGACGGATTGACATCAAGAATTCTGGAGATCAGTGATCGAAACCTGGCAATCAGCACGAGGGGTTCTTCACCGACATTGTTAGTGCCAACGTGAAGAAAGACCACGTGCACATCTGCCAGAGCATGAGCAGTTGAAGAGAACAATTTCTCGACCTGCACACCGCTGAATGAGCGAGCCTCGACATGTGTCCTGGAGCTCAATGTGAAAGACCCTGCGAGGTCCTTCAACATTGAGTCTCCGGCAACGAGTGCACGGGTCATGTTAGGGTTGGCTTTTTAGCAGCCGAACACGAACACTTCAAGCACACTTAGACAGAGAAATAAATGCGAACAAACTACAACGCGAAAAGTGCAACAGAATTTACAGGCACAACTGGAAGATCACATGCAATCTCCGACACGATACGGTAGCAGAATGCGCCGGCTGTCAACGGTTAGAATGGTCCGCTCAGTCAACCGCACAACTGACCACCACTGCATGAAAAACAGGGCACAGTGCTGGGCATCAGTCAGGCAAAGTTCCGAAATGAGAGCTTTTCCGGTATGCTTTCTGCGCAAGCGCCAAAGGCGGGCGCAAGGCAGTATGGAAAGGCGAAGCGCGAGCTGCTGCGGGGCTGCGGCCGCCGAAGTTTCATCTGCTCGACTTGCACCCTTGCTTGCAGCGCGTAAAGCATGTTGTGCTGTTGCAGCGCGTGCATGCGAACACGTTGTAGCAAGACACGCGGGTTTGTGAGTACGCAACGTACACATGCTGATAGCTCCACTGACCATAGACAGGATGCAGTATATTTGGTTCCTAAATGAGTATTCAAAAACTTTTTAAACGGGAATGACTCTGCAGCTGGGCTGGGTCGTCCGGTGCTTCCTTGGTAATTTTCGTGGCAAATTCTGGTATTGATGTGGCGTCAGCATTAAAGAAACGCGTGCGTTGGGTGTCAGTGAAATTCGAGGTAACAACTAGCCGGAGGACGTTTGCACCTTTAGGTTTTCCTTGCGGCACACAGTCCTTGCAGGAACGAAATAGCAGCTATCAATAAAGAGCATCAGTGTGGGGGCTCCAAGCAGCTTGCGTACGTGAGGCCTTTCTTCACAAGTGCGGCGGTGGAGTGCAAAAGAACGCGTTGGCGTGCGTGTGCTATAGGCCGCTAGGGGTACCCGGCATTGAAACGTGCGCGTGCGCTTATGTGGATGCGGATGTTGCTAATGAGTTTTAAATGCGAAGCATTTCTTAGCGAACTTCAGCCACTTGAGCGTATCTATCTATCTATCTATCTATCTATCTATCTATCTATCTATCTATCTATCTATCTATCTATCTATCTATCTATCTATCTATCTATCTATCTATCTATCTATCTATTCTATCTATCTATCTATTCTATCTATCTATTCTATCTATCTATCTATCTATCTATCTATCTATCTATCTATCTATCTATCTATCTATCTATCTATCTATCTATCTATCTATCTATCTATCTATCTATCTATATCTATCTATCTATCTATCTATCTATCTATCTCTATCTATCTATCTATCTATCTATCTATTCTATCTCTCTATCTATCTATCTATCTATCTATCTATCTATCTATCTATTCTATCTATCTATCTATCTATCTATCTATCTATCCTATCTATCTATCTATCTATCTATCTATCTATCTATCTATCTATCTATCTTATCTATCTATCTATCTATCTATCTATTATCTACTTACGTCTGGGTGCTCTCATGATCACCTCCTTAACATGGCGTGATGCAATGTTAGTATGGGAGGATTCCATAGTTTGACGAATACGACGCGCTGGTTAAGACAAGAATAAGGTCACAATCCTGTCACGTGCATCGTCAAACACTTCCTTCCAATCAGTGACACATACTCGCGGGCGGGTATGTGCCCACAAGTTATTGACACTTAACGTTTTTGCATCTAACCAGGAATGACGAGAACACACGTGAAAGTTTTGATGCGTAAGCATTAAACAATTATGAGCCATTTCCCCGAAGTGAACCCTGCTGGGATGCGAAGCAGCAGTGGTGCGCATGACGTTGACCCAGTTGAAACGGGCGTCGACACGGGTGCTGGAAGAACGGCTTGAAGCGAAACTCGGTGCAAACGTTTACTCGAGTAAACAGTAGTTTGAAACGCAAAAACATGGGAGGTGGGTTGGGTTTCGTGCACTTTTCAATGCAGATAACGAGCTGAAAGAGTGTTTCCACTCGACGTGAGGTCGAGCGTTGCGGGCGGTGTAAAGGGTGAAGCAAGAGAGATGTGTGTTCGAGCGGGTGGAGGAGCCGGCAGCTGCCGCGGGTGAGACTTTAACGCGCAGCTGCGACTTGACCTACTTTGCAACGCTCCAGTACCTGTGGCGTGGGATACGTGCCACGGTGCATTCGCACGGACGTACATACAGCGTTACACACGTGAATCAAAAAGATGCTTGGCATCTAAAAAGCCTTACATCAGCAGCGCTAACCTGACAGATGCCAAGAATGTCAAGGTCCCAGCAGTAATCAAACCCAAACATTCTGTCTGGCAATCAAGCATATTCTACCACAAAGCCACGCCAGTTCTCGGACCTACTTTTCAAATAGCTTAATACCCTAATATGTTCATGAAATGTCTATTGTGGGTGCAAGGGTTGCCGTGCTGGCTATCAATTTTATAAATATATGTACACCTATGATGCAGCCGTGACGTCGGGTTAAAATCTATTGTTGCTAGGTCCATGTGCTGAAGTTGATTTATGTAGCAGCGTCCAGGGCTACCCTCCTCGCTAACTTCAGTGCTTCATATCAGCTTATTGCTTCTGGTGTTCCTAATGCTCCAGCTCATGTTTGCATCATTGCGCAAGTGCAAACAACTAGTTATATAAACACTTGGAACCCTTCAATGTATATCTGTGCGTGCAACATTTGGACGTATATTTGGCGTAATTTGATGACGTGCCGCTATAAAAAAATTACAACATGGTCATGCTAAGCATGCCTCCGCACGCTTCGCATATTGTCGCTACTTAAGCTACATGGAATCTGCTGAATTTTTCAAAATATCCTTGGGCAAGACGTACTTTCAGTACGAATCTTGACATATGAATGTGTCAGTTTTCTACAAGAAATTGTAAGTCTTAGGAATGCGGATTACCATATTTTGAATCGTATAGTCAGTGCACTCAGCATTTCAAGCGGTACTCTCTTTTATATTCATAAAAAACACAGCTGTTGTATATGACTCAGAGTGGAAGAATATGCTGGCAAATCACACCTTCCACTTCTGCAGTTAACACGACAAAACTTAAGGACCTACTGAAGGCTTGTGTTATGCATGTCGTACTACTAAGTTATTTCCATTACTTCGTGCGATCAAGCTTTCTTTATGATCTGTGCATGATCCAGCTTATAACACGCATAGTAGCGATTTGCATTGCAAAGCTATTTTCTGACACGACAGGCATGAGAATTTTGGGACAGGATGTGACAACGAGCAATTAGGCTAAATCTGAGGGCGCCATAAATTCAGTCGATCTGTGTATAGGAGCTAAAAATTTAGCCAGGTAATGGTAAAAAAGTGACGCATAGAGAAAAAAACGAGCAGCCCTCAAAAATGGGGGCGAGAGAAGTTTGGTGTGGGTTTGCCTCCTTTTTCTCTCTTTTCCTCTCTCTTTCTTTTTGAGAGCTCGCCTTTGTTTAGTTTCTGTTTTTTATAATTTCTCTTGTTTTTTTCTGCCTTTTAGTGCACCACTTTCTAAATTCTTTCCTTTCCAGGTGAAAATACTTCATGGTTTCAGTTCACTTTAACTGGAACCATGGGTGTATACAGCTGGGAACAAGTGGAAGGCAACAGGTTAGCAAGATGTTCCAGCTGGTGCCAGCAAGAACCACTCCAGACTGAAAATGAAACCAGCTGGCCTGGAAATGGAATCAGCTGGAATCATCTATTATAATGAAACCAGTTTCTGTGAATTAATAATAATAATAATAATAATAATAATAATAATAATAATAATAATAATAATAATATAATAATAATAATAATAATAATAATAATAAAGATAATAATAATAATAGCCTTCCTTTTGGCCATTCACTTCATCCCAGAATACCTTTAGTGCAAGGCAAATAAGCCTTAAATGCTCACTGCCTTCATGATAGTTTTTTGTACATCTAATGCTGACAATATTAACAGTTCATTGTGTGCCAGTACAAGTTTTATTTGAAAAAGGCACAGGGTATTTCAAGCAGTGCAAACAACAAAAAACAGTTTGCGTAAAGCACAGGACATATGCACAACCAAGTATCGCTGTTTGCTGCATCGAAGTTTAAAGGGGCTGGCACTCCCTTCCCTCATATTGCCTTGCACCTCTCTGCCAGAGGAGGACATGACACTGCAATTTATAGAAAGACATAAAGCTACTCTGAAAAGGTCTAACTGCTCAGCCTCATACAGCCCGCTCCTGATCTTTTGGAGATAAAGTAAGGCTGCATGAAGAACAGGTAACCGTGCACCAGTCATTCCCTAATACGTACCTCCTTCAAAATCCAAAACATGCTCAGGATGCCCTGAAATGGCGAAAATATTCTTGTCCTGTAGGGTGGGCTGAGGACAACCACAGGACTGGCTGATATATTTGAGTCCACTGAATGCAGTTAAAATATGTAGGTCTCTGTAAGGACATTATAAATACTGCTTTGAACAAAGTGAGAGTGGAACACAGATTTAATGCGTAAAACGCAAAAGAAGTGCAACGTTATCGATGCAATAATAATAAATAATAATAATAATAATATAATAATAATAATAATAATAATAATAATAATAATAATAATAATAATAATAATAATAATAATAATAATAATAATAATAATAATAATAATAATATATTAATAATAATTATATAATATTACAATTATAATAGTATAATGAAGAAATAATGACAACAAAAAGGAACAACAAGCGTCATCGCAGAGTAAGGCTCCACGAGATCGGCGCTCGAGCTCCTGCATCCTCCTCATCCTGTCGCTATCTCGAATCTTCCACCTGCCCGTTTGGTTCGCCGAATAAACCTCTTTACATTTTGGTGGATCGTGCTGGGTAACCACGTTGCCTACGACCTGGAACTGCGATCCCGCACCCTGCCGTCGACCATGCAAGTTGACGCTTTTAGCAAACAGTACCTGTCGCGGCCGCTAGTTTCCCCGGCCCGGCTCACCAGCGAGACCCCCCGATCTTTGCTGGCACCGAAGACCAGGACGTCGAGGACTGGCTGTCGTCATACGAGAAAGTCAGTGGACCCATCAGGTGGGATGACGCTGATAAGTTAGGCACTGTCATTTTTTATCTCACCGACGTGTCCAAGCTGTGGTTACGAACCACAAAACCGAGTTCGCGAATTCGTCTGCCTTCAAGGAGGCGATATGTGCCGTTTATGGACGTCCTGCCTTACGAAAGCTACGCGCTGAAGAACGTCTGTGCACACGGGCACTAGAGCCAGGTGAAACTTTCACATCATATATAGAAAATGTGATCGATTTCTGCCAGCGCGTCGACGCTTCCATGAGCGAGAGTGCGAAGATACAGCACATTATTAAGGGCGTCGACGATGACGTTTTCCAGATGCTTCTCGCGAAGTCTCCTAGCACTGTGGCAGAAGTAGTGACTTTGTGCTAAACCTATGATGAATTGCGGAGGCAACGAGCTTAGACACGACGTTCATTCCAGACAATCCAACCAGTGACCACACTGGACATTATGACTGACCAGACAAACCTTTTTGAACAAATGAAAGACTTCGTGCGAGAGGGAAGTGGCTCGGCAGCTTTCTCTGCTGCTTTTTGCTCAACGCCAGGAGCTCTCGCAGCAACAGCCACTGCGACACCCACTACCATTGGCTTTCATGCTCCGACATGTGGTCCAGGAGCAGATTTCCGAGGCTATGCCGGTGCCCTTGTAGCAGCCCCTCGTCACCGCGCCTCTTACTCACGCTGAGGCACTAAAGCAGCAGCAGCAACCCCCCCCCCCCCCCCCCGCCGTTCCAGGGACTGCCGTATACATCAGCCCCGACTCAGCGGTCCACCACCTGGGTTCCTTCCATTGTCACCACAGCCTCAACTCACCCGTCTGTCGCATGGGCTGCTCCCCTCGTCGCCAACACTTGGAGAACGCGCGATAACCAGCCCATCTGTTTTGCGTGCAGCGGCCATGCCTTATCGCCCGTTACTGCCGTCGTCGCGTACCGGGATACACAGACGCCCGGACACAGAACAGCTTCTTAGACCTTCCTCCATCTTGTCTGGAAAATTATGACCCTCAGTCAAGCTCGTCTTCACGGGAATGTCCACGTACTATGTCTGGTCGCTCACCTTCACCCCGTCGTCGCTCCCTGTCACCCATGCGTCGTCGGCCAGCTCCTGAACACGAGGGAAACTAACCGCCGCAGTTCAGGAGGGAAGAACTGCGCTGTCGAAATGCTCAAGTCCTCTGACATTGCCGTCGAATATTGTCGAAGTTTTTGTAGAAGGTACTCGAGCAAATGCTCTAGTGGACACCGGTGCTGCCGTTTCCGTGATAGACGCTAAACTTTGCCGTAAGCTCCGAAAAGTGACGACGCTTCTTAATATGATGTCCTTGCAAACAGCGAATGGGGACCCGTTTCAGCCTGTAGCCGCCTGTACTGTCCGACTGATGATCGCGAAGGACCACTACACTGTTGAGTTAATTGTCCTTTCGTTATGCTCACACATCATACTTGAATGGGATTTTTTATCGCGTAACCATGCCGTTATTGATTGTTGTTATGACTGTTAATGCTGCCGTATTGACCGGAGCTTGAACTTTTCCCGTTTTACAGCCAACCAACCAGCCACATTCAGCCCGCCGTACACAGACTCGTCGTCAAAGAAGGCACTGAAACTCCTCCAACAGCAGCTGTGTTACTCCCCGTGTTCTGTGACAGCATTAGGAACAAAGCTGCATTCTTTGAACCATCAAGCCTCTTCCTTAGCCGAAGAACACTGCCTTATTCAACCCTCTCTATTTCTGAAGGAAACTGTGCTCTTTGCCTCATCAATCCCCTTCCGTATCCCGTCGAACTGTTTTCAAGGTGAATATCTTGGACACGTGCATGTCATTGATAAAGAACAAATTTTTACCATGCCACCAGATTGTTCCGGTGACTACGATACCATCAGTGCCCTCAACCTTTCCAATATACCACCTTCCGAGCTTTTCGATTCATTTATTGCGGACGGACAATCGCCATCTGAACGCTCTCAGCTCCTTCAGCTGCTCTACCAGTTTCGTGAATTCTTTGACGTTGCTCAACCTACCCTTGGCTGAACTCCCGGTTTTTTCACTGCATCGACACAGGTTCCAACGCGCCAGTACGACAGCGACCATACCGTGTTTCCGCCACGGAACGTCAGGTCATCACCGAACAGGTTGACGATATGCTCAAGCGCGACGTTATCTGACCATCCCAAAGTCCATGGGCATCACCTGTCGTTCTTGTTAATAAGAACGGTAAAATTCGCTTCTGCGTTGATTACAGGCGCTTAAATAAGATCACTCGCAAAGACGTATACCCTCTTCCCAGGATTGATGACGCCCTTGATTGCTTACAAGGTGCCGAGTTTTTTTCGTCGTTAGATTTGCGTTCGGGGTGTTGGCACGTGCCCTTAGCAGATGGTGATCGCCCAAAACAGCCTTCGTGACACCATACGGGTGGGCTATATGAGTTCAATGTCATGCCCTTCGGCCTCTCTCATGCGCCGGCCACATTTGAGCGCATGATGGACTCGGTTCTGCGGGGTTTGAAATGAACGTATGCCTCGGCTACCTTGACGATATCATCGTTTTTGCACCCGATTTCGCAACACATCTTCTACGCCTGAAAACATGTCTTTACGTGTCTGAAGAATGCGCAGCTCTAACAATATCTCAAGAAATGCCACTTCGCTGCTCGGATGCTCACCATTCTCGGTCACGTCGTATCAAAGGATGGTGTTCTTCCCGACCCGGCTAAACTACGCGCTGTTGCTGAATTCCCCAAACCGATGACTGTAAAACAGTTACGCAGCTTCGTAAGATTGTGCTCTTACTTTTGTCGGTTTGTGCGCAACTTTGCCTCCATAATTTCTCCTTTGACCCAACTTTTAAGCAGTGCCAACGACATCTCATCATGGTCTTCCGAATGTGATCACGCATTTACCACTCTTCGCCGTCTCCTGGCATCACCGCCTATATTGCGCCATTATGATCCCACGGCTGCAACTGAAATCCTTACAGACGTCAGCGGTGTTGGTCTCCGTGCAGTTCTCGCTCAATGCAAGCCTGAATCCCCTGAGTATGTCGTCGCCTACGCCAGCAGAACACTCAACAAGGCTGAGGTAAACTACAGTGTAACCGAAAAAGAGTGCTTAGCCATACCTTGGGTGATTGTGAAATTTCAGCCATACTTATATGGCCGCACCTCTGGTGTAGTTACAGACCATCATGCCTTATGTTGGTTGTCGTCGCTAAAGGATCCATTAGGTCGCCTTGGTCGTTGGGCTCTGCGACTTCAAGAGTATGACATCCGCGTCGTGTACCGTTCCGGCAGCCAACGTACCGATGCTGATGTGCTTTCACGATCACCACTGTCCGCTGATGTGGCCTCTATATCTTCTGAACGTGCACGCGCTGTCCGCTCTTGACTTCGACACAATGACCTCTGCACAGTACGGCGATCCATGGATAACTTCGCTACTGGACGTCTTATCTGGGATACCAACACTTTCCAGCACTCGACCAATGCGACACAAGGCTTCGCACTTCCCCATTCGAGGTGGCCTCTTGTACCGGCGCAATTACTCACCAGACGGCAGGAAGTGGCTGCTCGTTATTCCCGAAAGCTGCGCTCTACAATCTGTGCATCATTTCACTCTGACCCGCAATGCGCCCACGTCGGTGTCTTCAAGACCTACGAATGTTTAAGGAAGCGGTACTACTGGAGTGGGATGTTTACTTTTGTTCGACTGTTTATTCGCGGCTGCAACGAGTGTCGGCGACGAAAACAGCCACCGAATGTAGGAGGAGCTCCACTACAGCCGCTTGCGTGCCCTAACCGCCCAGTCGATTGCGTCGGAATCGCCCTTTATGGACCACTGCCATTGACCACAGCAGGTAACCGGTGGGCTGTTGTTGCTGTAGATCACCTGACACGGTACACCGAAACTGTTGCTCTTCCTACGGCGACTGCTCAGGACGTCGCATCTTTCATCCTTCATCGGTTTGTGTTGCGTCACGGCCCTCCTCGCGAGCTCCTCAGTGACCGGGGCCGTGTGTTTCTGTCAGACGTTTTCCAAGCACTTCTCTGTCAGTGCAATATTGTACACCGGATGAGTACTGCTTACCACCCTCAGACGAATGGCCTGACTGAGCGGTTTATTCGGACCCTGGGTGACATGCTCGCGACGCATGTGGCATCTGACCAAACGAACTGGGACCTGGTTCTTCCGTTTGTGACCTACGCGTACAACACCGCTATCTAAGTCACCACCGGCTTTTCCCCATTCTAACTTCTATACGGACGTCAACCAACGGCAATCTAACGGATTCTCCTATTGAGTTGCAAACCAAAGCTGGTCTATTAACACTACAAGTTAGGGCGAAAATAGCAAGACTAAAGTTTTGTTTCAATTATTTCATAATAACATAAACATCGACATATCAAAACTAATTTTTTTCAGTCATTTTAAGTTAACACATTACAGGCGCTCACAAACAGTTATTAAATACACTTCCAAATCAAATTGCTATAAATATTCATACTTCCCCCAAACCATAGGAGAATGCAATCCAAATAAGTCCTTTTAGTACCAATGCGTCATCTTTCAATGTGTCCTTAGATACGGTACAAGCGTCACGTGTAGCCGAGAGAAGAAGAGACGAAAAAGAAAAGAAGGCAGTATTTGCGTAACAGTCTAATAGATGGTGCTTTCTTAAAAGTACATAGAAACTGCAGTTAAGTAAAGATAACGAGATGGCGCTGTACCCCTACTCTCCGATTGGCTGAATGCGCGGGCTGTGCCTGGGTATGCATAGAACGAGTGCATCTCTCAGTCTCCTGGATAGTCACCATACGTTGTGGATCGTTGGTGGGGCATGTACGAAGCATAGTGGCGGGCACGTTGAAGACGCTTGCGCTCAGCTTCCTTGTTACGGGTCTCACCGCTGTTACCCGTGCGCCATATGCATTCTCGAACGCGATCGGACGCATAGACGCGTGCACGGACGAACGCTTCATCACACACATCATCAATCACTCCATGAATATGCTGTGATTTTTTAAAATTTTCTTTTGTTCTTCTGGGAAAAAACCTATTATTTTCATTATTTTAGCTTGCACATATGTTGTAATACCACTACTAATATTATATTCTAACAAAGCTTATTCAGCAGCTAAGTACCTCTATATCACCCTACATTTCATACTACACTACGCAGTATAGATTTAAAAATACGCTTCAAAGTTAAACTCCACTAGTTTACTCATAAATTGTGCCATTGTCTTGATGCAGTGATTCATAAACTAAATTGTTTTAAAATTTTCCAAGACACTTGTCAAGGTCAGTCATAAACATTTACTTTAACATTAAGTCATCTGGACCTTGCTATAAACAAATTTTAATACTTTGAATGCTTCGCATGAAATGGAACTCACTTTGTTCTCAGCTAAGCCCAGCTTATTTCTCATTTTAACTGCTAATGCCTTTTCCTTGCTATCACCTAAATTCCGTCATGATTTGCTAATAATAGTGTTGTCATTTGTGAAATTTCTAACAGAGACTATTTGTAGCACATTTTTTAGATATATTGCTAAATAAAAGTAGAAGGGAAGCGGGGTAGGGGGAGACAGAAGGTTAGGTGGGCAGATGAGATTAAGAAGTTTGCGGGTATAAATTGGCAACAGCAAGCACAGGACCGGGTTAACTGGCGGAACATGGGAGAGGCCTTTGTCCTGCAGTGGACGTAGACAGGCTGATGATGATGATGATGATGATGATGAAAAGTAGGCTGGCATTATTCTGAAACTCCCATACTAACTATAAAGTTAGCAATGCTAGCCACATGCTTGGCTTGTTCCAGAAATGTCGCACCACTGCTTCCTTTCTTTATGTCAGCGTACAACCGAACCAAAATATGTGCACGCATGTGCCTTTATCATGTTTTGTAAACTGATTTGTCCAATGCCTATGAACAAACCCTACCTATGCCTTTTGGTCTGTTTCACACTTCAGGGCCTTCGATGCACTGTAGGGGCACAAGAAAATGTGTGGCTCTTCAAAGTGACTTGTTCCAAGACTTTACCGTATGATGAATAATTCAAAGTGATTAAGTACTGGAGTTGATAAATGAGTTAGCTGTGATGTATTGTATGCATAACTTGTGAAAAATAAGCAAGCATGCAAATTAGTAAAACCATAATGAAAACGTATTGACATCAGTGCAAGAATAATTGTTGTGGTAACTCACCTGCAGTTTGATGGTAATTATGGAAGGT
Source organism: Rhipicephalus annulatus (assembly GCA_013436015.1). Taxonomy (NCBI): domain Eukaryota; kingdom Metazoa; phylum Arthropoda; class Arachnida; order Ixodida; family Ixodidae; genus Rhipicephalus; species Rhipicephalus annulatus. The sequence goes on from WOVY01015297.1 coordinate 99,095, forward strand.
GAATGTTTATTTATTTTGAGTTTTAATGAATTGGCATTTAGTTTGTGAATAACAGTATGCTAAAGCGCATGTACATATTTTTGTTTGGTTGTACAATGACAGCGTAAGGAAATATTTTCAAAGAATGAGCGGTAAAAACTTGTGGCACAAGCCTAGAACATTATTAGCATTGCTCATTTTGTAGCCAGTCTGGACATTCGAGAACAATCAAACAGACATCTGCACGGCCAAGTATTTAAAATTATGAAGCAATTTTCAAGGGATGACTACATAACAATTGCACCTGCATGCATGAGCTCGTGTCTCTCAGGTTTCATGCATGTGCTTTGTTATGGCAGAGCGTGGTGCAAATGCACCCAATGGTTGTCAGCCACTGTTTGGTACACATGTTGTGCAGCAAACTGAATTTAAAATAACTTTTATTACAAAAACTTTCATTGCTATTTCCCCGTTGATGTATTATTTCCTTTGCAATATAAAAACAAGTACATCAAATAGTGGCTGTATCTCCCTTTGCAGTTATTATAAGGACTCCAAGCAATTTTAAAAGCGGGAATCGAGTATCTGGAGAACAAATCAAGCCCTTAAAATATACAGAATTGTTAAGAAAGGGTAAGTGGCAATTGTATAGGTAGCAAAATTACTTTCCTGGAGCGAAGCAGCCAGCTGCACTAGATAAGCTGTCATGTTTGGTGCGTATAACCTGCCAGCAGGGATGAAATTTATGATACTTTTACCCATTTTCTATTTATTTCTGTGCGCTTAACATTTTCATTATTATTAAACGATTAAAATATTTAGTACTACGAATATTAGCGACTGAATCAAATACAACAGTATTCACTTTTGTATGTGAACTCGTAGAATATTTGCACACCCTTTGAATTTGGCAGTTTCAGAATTTCCCTGGGACACATACTTCGCCATGTGGGCTTTACATGTTTTCTAGAGAAAGCTTCTGGGCCATCATTATAAAAATTTCTTTGATAAAGCCTTCATAGCAAGTGCTATACTTGTACTTCATTTGTTTTTTGCAAAGCAGCTGTAGGGTTAACATATCTCTAATTTCAAGAGAGATGAAGTGAATGAATGAATGAAAGTATAGTTGCGCAGCTAATTGACTAATATAATGACCGGTATGGACTTACCACTGGAAGGGTGGAGAGAGTGTTGTTAGACGCGGACTTACAGGCTGTTAAAGGTAGATAGACAAATCTGGCTGATTGTTGTGCAAGTATTGGGACTTGTCAGTTCAGATTAAATACCCAACAAAGATTACAGGCAGCAGTCCTGATAGATGTAAGCAGTTCAAGCTGGAAAAGAAGTGCCGTATTTATTAGTGACACATCTGTTGTAACTTTGAAAACCAGGAAAGTTTCTCGAGCAGGCAATGTTATGTGATGTTTTTTTATGACTGTGACATTGCACACGGTCCCACTGCACATGTGTCTGTTTCCTTGTGTATTTTCCAGCAAAGCCACAAATGAAGATAGATGGCAGTTAACTCGCGTCTTGTGTTTCTTGTTTTACGCAAGTGTCATTCTGCACTTTATTACTTGTTGCTGGGCTGGTTGGTATAACATTATTAGGAGAAATTCTAGACGATGCAAATGTGTGGTGCGGTGAAAATATTTTTTTTGTAGTTAAGCTGCGAGTGACGCTCTTTACCTGTGCTTTTTAATTTTTCTTCTGGAGCTTAGGTATATAGAATTTTTCCCCTTAGCTTAATGACCTCCCTGAAACTATGCACACTCTCGCCCATTAACAACCATTATTAAACTATTGTGTGTGGCTTAGTTGGTGCAAAATGACCTTAGAGTGTATGCTAGAGCTCCTGCAGGATTACCGGCTGAATGTGACAACCAGTTCACTATTTATAGGACACGAAGTACTGACATTTTCAATATAGCTGTTCGCACAGTGCTTCATTGGAGTCATGCAAGCTTAAAATATAGTGCTCCCACAAAGAAATTTTTCTTCCTGTGCTGTGACCAACGGGAAAACTATGTAGACAATAACAAAAAGAGATCCCAGCTAGGCTTAACGGTGCGATGTCTACCTCAATAAATTAAAGCAAGTGTGCTTATATCACCATGGTGTTGCCAGTTTATTACTGCATTTGATATGAACCTCTGCTCACTCTACTATGGTGTTCCTGTGGGTGTACACAGTCTTACCTCTGAGAGCTCACTGCCAGAGATAATTTCTCTGTGACACTCTTGAACAGGTGTGTGACAAGCATGAGCCAGTGCAGAGAACACAGAAGAAGTGATCACTGCTTACATGTTCAAGGTCCTATGCACGCACACCAGACTATGATTTTAGTGTCTTACATTTTGAGTGGAGTATACATCGTGATGGCTGGAGCCATCTTTGTGGTCACCAGCTAGACTGTCACAATGAGCATATTGTTGCTTGAGACAACTGTTCGAGACAAAAAAGGGCGCCTGGGAAAATATTTTTTGACTAATGTAAGGGCTTGTGGTGAGGAGACTCTCAAAAAGTATATGGTGCATCATCTTGCAATAGAGAAGCAACACTTATACCTACAAAACATTGGTCATAGAAGCTTGCGGCTAGAGAAGGATGATGTCTAGAAGATACCCTCCTGAAATGTTAACCTGCACCGTCCTCTCTTGCCGTTCTTGGTGCACTGGAAGTTTGCCCTATAGGTACTAACTCCTTCAGTGGGTGCTCTTGAAGGGCTTGTGAATAAGCTCACTCTTACCCCCTGCTTTACCCAAGGGCCAATCCTGCTGTTGAAATTTGTTTGCTTGGCAGAAATTTTAACAGAAAAACAAGCTTCAATCGTTACATAAATAACGCTACAGCATCGCAAGATTACTATTATGTTAGGTGCAAAGATTTCCCACATATAACTCACTGAGTTGTCACCGCCTACCTGTATGGTGAGCTTGATGAAGCCTTGAGAAAGCATGTAAGTTTATTGATGCTCTACCTTTTAATCAGTACAGGAACCTTGAAAAAACAAGATCGTCACGTGCAGTGCATAAAACCAGTGCTTATGAACTGCAATGATACCATCGGAAGCATCAGCAAAAGTAAATTCAGCCTGCTAAAAACAAAATTCTGCATGAAGCGTGTATATGTGCTGTTAAGAAAGTCTTCTCGACAACTTTATTACTTCCATTTCTGCAGTTAGCATCATCCTTTCTCATGTATACCTTGCTGTCCACTCAATAATTATTGACCTCTGAGGTGTTACTCAAGTGACCATGCTCATTTAAGATGCCTGCAAGCCCCAGTGCTAACCAAATATATTGGAGACTTTCATAAAGTAATGCTCTCTGCTGCTCACCCCTTCAAAAATTTTTAGCATCCCCTTTTAACCCATTTTTTAAAAACTTGACGATCAAAGATATGATGTATCTTCCCACCTGATGACAGGAACTTTTCCAAAAACACCCAAATTATAACAATAAGCAGCCTTTGTAAGATGCTTGAACACGTGCCACCATCTCAGGTCAACATGTTTTCTGGAACCACCTTGCTCCTATTTCTCGGACAGAATGGTTTTCATAAATGATTTTCTTTTCAAGGGGCAAGCTCAACTTGCCCCTTGATGAACTGTGCGTTTTATACCATTCTTCAGGAGCTGTTTTTCTTGATAACTCAAGAAAACCCGATAAAGCGAAGCACGAGCTTTTAAAAGAAAATTTTCCAAATATGCACAATTCACCTCCAATACCTAGCCTGGGTATATATTTCAATAATAATGAAAGTGGCCAGCCTGGCCGCGGCAAGTCAAGGGGACAAAGAACGTCGCATGAAGGGCTTCATACGGGAGACATGGACGACCTCTGTAGTTCGATAATGGCGATCTGCTGGGGCTACAAGTGGCGTCGCGCGACAATTCACTGGTGAAGTCTCTTCAAGAACTGTGTATGACCCGATAAACCGAGGCTGAAATTTGTCACACAAACCAGGTGTGCGAACAGGCGTCAAGAGGAGCACTTCGTCTCCTGGTTTGAAGGATACATCACGGTGCGATTCATCATAAACTAGCTTTCTGTCTTGCTGGCAGGCTTCAGTGTTTATACGAGCTCGTTGGCGGCACTGTGCGAGTCGTGAAACGTATTCGTCTGAAGAGGATGGAGATAAATTCACTTGGCAGGTAAAGAAGGAGACGTCCAGGAAAGAAGTAGGGGAGCGTCCATAAACTAGGTAGAATGGCGAGTAGCCGGTTGTTCGCTGAATGGCCGTATTGTAGGCGAAAGTGACGAATGGTAGAACAACGTCCCAGTTTTTGTGGTCTGGTTGAATATAGGCGGCGATCATGTCAGCAAGAGTGCGGTGGAATCGCTCAGTGAGGCCGTTAGTCTGGGGATGATAACTAGAGGCAGTCTTGTGAGTTGTGCCGGAGGCCTGAAGAAGTTCGTTCACTAGTTGTGAAAGAAAGGCCCTTCCACGGTCACCGAGCAACACACGTGGAGCACCATGACGCAGTATAATGGCTCGCAGGATGAAATCGGCAATTTCAGAAGCTGAACCAGTAGTAACGGATGCCGTCTTGGCGTAGCGCGTCAAATGGTCAATGGCTGTTACGATCCACCGGTTTCCAGCAGCACTGACTGGGAGGGGGCCATAAAGATCGACGCCTACAACTTCAAATGGTGTGGCTGGGCACGGAAGAGGCTGTAGTGTACCGGCGGGAGCAGATGTTGGTAGTTTTTCTACATTGGCAGGTAGTGCAGGACCCGACGTACCGAGCTATACTAGTGGTAATGCCTGGCCAATAAAACCGACTTCGAAGGCGATCGTAGGTTCTATGGTAACCAAGGTGACCAGCATTCGGATGGTCATGAAGTGCCCTGAGGACTTCGGACCGAAGCGATCGGGGTAGAACGGGAACCCAGCGCTGACCGTCAGGATGGTAAATTTTGCGGTACAGCACCGAGTTGTCCAGCTTAAATTGCGAGAGTTGGCGACGGAGCCTTGCATTAGGTGGACGGGAACTGCCAGTGAGGTAGCCTATGTATTATAGGCTACCTCACTGGCAGTTCCATGCTTTATGGTCGACAGTATGGGTCAGCCAACTGCCGAGAAAGAAAATCGTGCGGGTCGTCCGAAGGCAGCTGGGCCATAGAGACGAGAGAGGAAACCGCGGTAGACGTGGACTCCGAGGGCGTGTTGTGCAAATTGATGGCGGAAACCCCAAGTGGAGTCACTGGTAGTGGGCAGCGAGAAAGAGCATCGGCGTCACTATGCTTCCTGCCACACTTGTACACGATCTCAAAATCATATTCTTGGAGGCGTAGAATCCAGCGTCCGAGGCGTCCCGACAAGTTCTTGAGTGTCGAAAGCCAACATAAAGCATGGTGGTCGGTCACAATGGTGAAATGGCGGCCATGCAGATATGGACGAAATTTCTGTACTGACCAAACGATGGCGAGGCACTCCTGCTCAGTGATCGTGTAGTTCCTCTCGGCTGCGGAGAGGACGCGGCTGGCGTATGCAATGACTCGCTCTCGCGAAGAGTTGTCGCGTTGCAGGAGCACGGCTCCTAAACCGCGGCCGCTAGCGTCTGTGTGCAGGAAGGTCGGTGCATCACCGTGCAAATGAGCAAGTACAGGGTCGGTCGTGAGGGCACTCTTCAACCTGTCGAAAGCCGATTCACATTCCTGAGACCACTGAAAGGGCATACCGGAAGCAAGTAGCTTATGAAGTGGTGCGGCTATGGAGGCAAAGTTTTGTATGAATCGCCGAAAGTAAGAGGCGAGACCAAGGAAACTCGCAAATCGTTTGGTTTGTCAGGGCGAGAGAAGCGAAGCACTGCAGCAGTTTTATCAGGGTCTGGACGAATTCTGTCCTTGCTCACAACATGACCGAGTACCTTGATAGATCTGCTGACGAAATGGCACTTCTTGGTGTTAATTTGAAGACCAGCGCCCGCAAGACAAGTCAGGACCTCGTCCAAGCGTTGCAGATGTTGAGGAAACGTCGATGAAAAGACAACAATGTCATCGAGGTAACATAGGCAAGTCTTCCATTTCAGGCCATGCAGCACGGTGTCAATCATGCGCTCAAAAGTTGCGGGCGCATTGCATAGACCGAACGGCATAACATTGAATTCGTATAGGCCGTCCGGTGTTGCAAACGCAGTTTTTTCTGTATTATCTTCGTGCATAGGGATTTGCCAATAGCCGGAACGCAAGTCGAGGCTCGAAAAGTATTCAGCACCCTGTAAGGAATCTAGGGCGTCGTCGATGCGTGGCATGGGGTACACGTCCTTTCTAGTGATCCTATTGAGTGCTCGGTAATCGACACAAAATCGTACGGAACCGTCTTTTTTACGTACCAGAACGATGGGCGACGACCAAGGACTGGTTGAGGGTCGGATTATCTCCCGTTGGAGCATATCGTCTACGTTTTCTTCAAGGATTTTTCGTTCAGCTAGAGAGACGCGGTACGGACGGCGGTGCACAATGGATGTTCCGTCGGTCTGAATACGATGTGCTGTAGCAGTTGCCTGGCCCAGGATGTATGAATGAACGTCAAAGGAATTTGCATGCTTTTCCAACAAATCAAGCAGTTGCTGCTTCTGTGAGTCATTCAAGTCTTTGTTGATGGCTGCCGTAAAGGCTGAGGAAGCAGCATGATCTGCAGGATGGCCTTTAGAGGAGACAGGGGTAAGAGGCACAACGCACACAGGCTGCAGATCGGCAACGCAGGCGACAGTAGTGCCCCGTGGCAGTAAAATTTTATCTTGTGTGGTGTTGGTAGCAGCGAGGACAGTTGATCCATTGTTGAAGCAAGCCACACCTGATGCCAGAGCTATGCCTTTATTAGGGCAACACGGTGACGGAGTGACCAAAATGTCACTAGAGTCGACGTCATTGGACAAAACTGTCACTAATTGATGTTCGTTTGGTGGTAACTCGATGTCTACTGCAGCGATGAGTCGAAGTGGCCTGTAGGTTTCGTCGTTGAGCAAGTGGTCCGTGTCAGTAAGATGGATGACACGTTGTGCACAGCAAATAGCCGCAGAAGCAGAGGAAAGAAAGTCTCAGCCTAAAATGAGTTCATGGGAGCACGGGGATAGCACAGCAAATTCTATATGATGAAGAATTTCGGCGATTAATACACGGGCAGTACAGAGAGCGGAAGGGCGAATCATTGTTCCCTGGGCTGTAACCAATGTCGGTTCATCATAAGGCGTCGCGACTTTTCGAAGACGGGCACACAAATTAGCACGAATAACAGAAAACGCAGCCCCAGTGTCCACCAAAGCATCAACGTCCACTCCCTCAACTGTGACCGCAATCATATTGTAGACGCGCGCTGGAGGAATTGGAGTCCTGTGTTTGAATGCAGTTTGACCTCCAAAAACTGCATCGTTTAGTTTTCCGGACGCTGATCAGAAGTAAGGGAAGCAGGCTGAAGAGGAGAAGAAGAGCGCCGGTAAGGCGACGGTGAATGGCGTCGGGTTGATTGGTGACTACTGCGCAGTTCACCCGATGCTGGTGGAGATGGAGACCGACGCGGCGGTGACGAATAACGGCGGCCCTGGTACAAGGCTCCTGCGGTATAGTCCAGTTCGCGTATGTCATACCCTCGGCGCTCGTCTTGCTGGCGCTTGCGGCAAAAGCGTGCAATGTGACCACGATAGCCGCAATAATAGCACGTGGGCCGAGTCGATCGATGAGGAGGGTAGTAGCTTGCGCTAACTGCACCAAGAGAGAGAGAAGTCAGAGGGACAGGTGACGGCTCACGCGGTGGTGATGAAAAGCTCGTGGGAAAGCTTGTGGGAGGTGCGGCAGCAAGCGACGCGTACGTTCGTGGCGGGGACGTCGAGCTGACGGTGCCTGGTGGTGCGGCGGCGGTGTGCGGGAACGATGATAGAGTACGAGAGACAATGGGCTGCAGGTTGGCCATGTGGGTCATGGACGTGAGCTCTTCCCTGATGACACCCCGCAATGACGTTGAAGAGGACTGAATGGGGCACACTGAAGGTAGTGTGAATCCCATCGATTCTAATGCTTCACGTATAATCGCCCTTATTTTGTCTCGCAGGTTTGGATCAGTCGTAATACGGGACCGCGTCACTGTCTGATTGTAGGCGCATAGACTCAAGTTCTTCGAGGCGCTGACAGGTTGTCGCAACGTCAGCAACGGTAGCCGGATTCTGGATTGCCAGGGCATTGAATGCGACGGGTGCAATCCCCTTAAGAAGCTGGCGCACCTTGTCTGATTCTGTCATTGGTGTGTCAACCCGGCGGCAAAGTGAAAGAACATCCTCGATGTAGGATGTGTACGACTCCCCGATGTGCTGTTTCTGAGTCGCGAGAGCTTTCTTTGCGAGAGCCGAACGAACAGCCGGTGTGCCAAAGACATGGCGAAGCTGATCTTTGAAGGCTGACCAGTCAGGGATGTCAATGAAGTGGTTGTGGAACCACGTCTTCGCGACACCCGTGAGGTAGAATGACACGTGAGCGAGTTTGTAGGTGTTATCTCACCGGTTAGCAGCGCCGACACGTTCGAAATCGTCCAGCCATTCTTCCACATCTTCCCCGCGCATACCAGCGAAGGGATGGGGCTCACACTGGAGACTGTCGATGACGTGAGAAGGCGCGGCACGCGGTGGTTGAGTGGGAACGGCTGCAGCACCGGCCTCATCTTGGTGCGACATATTTCCGGACACCTGGCCCAAGCGGCGACCTGAACGTAGCTCCAGGGGGTAGAGTGGTCGAGAGGATGGCGGGGGATCTAACAGCACTCTCCACCACGTATGAAGTCTTGGTTTGGATTACCTTTTATGAGGCCCGAAGAACCGGCAACCGACAGCTACGATGAATGAGCCAAGATGATGATGCTACGCGACAACGATGAGGATGCATGAGCCACACATGATAATGATGATAACGTACCGGTGAAGAGGATGCGTATACTAAATGCCCACAATGATAATCATTTTCATTTTAGAGCACATATCTGATGGCACAAAACGCGGAGTACCATGGAGTCTGTCACAGGTATATTTCACTGCTTTATTGGGGGCCATGCAACAATTTTAAATTATTCATGCGATATACTAGAAGCTTACTGCAATGTAAATCACTTGCCACAATTAAAAAAAAGTAGTTATGAGGGGAACATATGCAACATGCTGTCTGCCGCATGACCAGTAATAAGACAAAGTACGGCGCATCCCATTAGGCCTAATAGCAGTGCTACGCTTCTATTTTACACGCACACACACGCGCGCACGCGTTATGTATGCTTTACCGCAATACACTGCTTGCACTTCACCCCGTCACACTGCTGTAGTGCAGCAATGTCAACTTTTGAAAAAAAAAAGCTCTTTAGGGGTTAGCATTTTAAGCTCGACAATGCTACCAGCAATAAAATTTTTATTTTATTCCATTTTTTAAATTTTTATACACTTGCATAAACTATTTTTCCCAACCCTCTTAAATTTTGCTGGACTGTCCCGACTTTGCCCACGCTGTCCCAGTAAGGATACATGTCCCCAATGTTTTCTGGACCGTTCAGTAAACAAAAAAAAAACGTTTTTTGTTATCAAAGGCACACCAAATAACCTGAATCTAACTGATCACACAGACAAAAAAATGTTGCTGGGGAAACTTTCGCGTAAACTTTACTGGAGCACTCTACAGCGAGAGGAAGTGTCGCGAACAGCACATAGCAAAATTTAGTGCCAAATCAAGAGACCGGCGCTATCAAGAAAAGAAACAATGGATTTGTTTGAAAAGCACCGCAACAAAGAAAACTAATTTGCTCACATACACACACGTCACAACTACCTTCAGTGTTGGTTACCACAATCTAAGCACACACTGCTAAGCAAACAAATTGTCATCATCTGCCACCGTTTAATAAAGCCACTCTAACAAGAAGGTTCTCTAATTCCAACTTGTGCTTTCCGTGTCTATCTCGCGCACGAACTTCAATGAAAGCGTTGCCACAAGTATATACTTCCTCCCAAGTGACACCATCTGTTAAATCGGTCCTCAGGCATGCACCTACCACACATCCGCGTAGTACATGCGTCAGACCAACATTCACAAATCGCATTCCACGCGGCCTTTATTTTATGCTCGTTATCATTGCTTGTAGAGTTGGCGGCAAACACTTCGGGCGAATGCCGTTGACTACTCGATAAGCACGGATGAGAAGCTCCTGAACATGGCGACATCACAAGAATTAACAAAAGCGGCAGCGACTTGCCTATGAATCACTTTCCAACAGAAAGCGACCTCGTTCCCACGAACAGAGGCGGTTCGGCGTGGTTCTGTTTGGCATTGCATAAGTCAGTTGCCAGACTTTGGAATTGTTGTTGCCTGACTGCCACCAAACTTAGCGAAAAAACTTCCTTCTCTAAATGTGGCTTTTCTGTGAGGGTTTAGTGTCATCCGCCGTGAGTTTCGCGAGTGCGTGAGCTACGTTGGCCGATTTAATGAACAAAATGAACGTAAAACAAGCGTTACAGGAGTTTGGGCGCGTTTTCTTGCTGTGTTCGCTGCTGTGCAATTAAGAGATCGTGTCTCAGAGCTAGGAAATAAACGACGCGTCGTCCGCCGTGCATTTCGCGAGCGCGATGAACTTTTTCGCGAGTGTGTGTGCGACATAATTAATGCAATGAACCGCGCGTTACAGAAGTCGGGGCGCGTTCTCTTGCTGTGTGCGCAGTTGTGCAATTAACAGATCGCGTCTCTGTATTAGGGATGACGGGGAAAACTGAATAGAGTCTCAGCGAGCGGTGCGCTGCCCCCCCCCCCCCTTTCTTTTTTTCACAGCTGATCGTGACGCGTTGATCGCGTGTCACAAAGGGGACGCTACGCTTCCCCTTGCTGTGTCAGCACAAGACATATCGTTCGGACTTGTGTACATGCGATGAATAAACATCCCAAGGCTGGGTAATCGGGGTACGTCGGATACAATAGTACTCTATAGTGTTCTAGAAACCTGTGTTCTCATTCAGTGCAACGATCCCAAAAGTTTGAAATTTGTGTCAGCACATTTTCAAGTGTGCTAGAGCTAAGCCTAGAGAACTGCCTTCGAGCAGCAAAAAACCTACTACAGTAAAACCTCGTTAACTCGAACTCAGTTGTTTCGAAATCTCAGTTAACTCGAAGTATTTCCGCCATACCGTATTTTGCAATGTAAGTTTGAGCGGATAATTTGAAGCAGCGTTCAGCAAAAATCCGGTTAATTCAAAAACTTTGGGTGCAGTGTGCTCATTCCTGATTTCGCCGGAAATTCGCAGAAACGATGGACTACTAGGCAATGTATTTTAACGATAATAATGAGTGGTAGCTGAAGCACCCCTGCCTTGCTACTTACATAACGAAAAACAAAATTATTTATACAAAAATAACGGTCCCGTGATCAACAGAATAATGCGCCTGTGAAAAGCAAGACGTGCTTCACTGCATTACACAAGTGATGTGCGAGCAGCGTGTTGCATGTTTCTTGCAACGTCATCGCGTCACGATTTATCCATTCTTTGTGAGGGTTTGAAGAAATAAATAAAAGAGAGTCTGAAGAAACCCGCGATGTATGCGAACTTCCGAATGCTGGTTGCTCCAGCAATTCGCACACTTGCACAGCGGGTGGAGTTCTTGCCTGCAACGCCTACTAGGAAAACTAGAGCCGAAAGCTTGAATGGTGATATTTTCCAGCCAAAATACATGGCGAATTTCGTCACTGTCCGTTAATAAACTCTTTATCTTACGAGAAAAAAATAGGGGAGTGGTCGCATCATGGCGTGCTGACGCAACTAGGAGCAGGCAACATGCTGCTTGTGTGTCACTACTGTGTCGCAGGGAAGATGTTGCTTTGCGCAAGCGCGAATTTCTGTCGGTCGTGTTTTTTTTCGTTTTTTTTCTGTGATAACAGAAGTTAGGCCCGGAATTCCCCCTTGTTTGTGGCAAAACTGTGACAAGGTATTGCTGGAAAAGATGACCCTTAAAGCCACAAACTAGCCGGCACAGCAAATGACCAACCCTGAATAATTTTAATAATTTCAAGTTCCTTGCATTTCAAATCCTATATGTTCTGTTAATTAGAAAATCCGTTTAATTGGAAGATTTCTCACGGTCTCAGTGACTTTGAATTGACAAAGTGTATTGTACTTGTGAGGACATCACAGGTTCGATTTGGCAAGAGGAGCCTGCTGCTGAAATTGTGGAAGCAGCGTGCGCTGAGTGGCCTGTTCACCTGATCCACATCCGCAAGCGTGCAAGAAAATATATGAGTGTGCGCATTAAGTGGCGTTACGAGGTACAGAAACTGATGAATGAGATCGAAAGGTAAAAAGGCTGACAAAGATATTTTTTAATTTTCTGCATGAAGTAAACGGAAGAATGAATGCGTACAGAGGTCTTTTGGAGTATGCGACACAGCAAGCACCTGACCACTTCACCGCCAAGAATGTGTTAAGTTTTCTGATTTTGTCACATATGAAAAAGAATAGGTTCTCACCAGAGAGCGCATGAGACCACTCTACCAAGAGCCAAGCAGCCATCTTTTATATACTGTGCTCATGCAGACACTAATAAACGTCTCTGTGAGTTGTGAAGTCCACATTGCCTTTCCTGTTTGCCCCATATTTTAGAAGACTATAGGTTGGAAAAACTTCTCAGCACGTGAGTGACACAGGTGTTATGCGCCGACACTACAGGGCTTGTGACAGCACTGGAAAGCTACTGAATTTTCAAGCACGTATGAAAAATAAACAACAATATCTCGTTCATATAAGCTGTTAAAATATTCATTCCGAATTTTATTGTGCCCAGTGGATGAAAACTTGGATGTACCCAACACTTTTTTGTGTCGTAACGTGTGAACTGAACTTGAGTGCCAAGACTGTAGAGCAATGGCTGACAGCAGTGCGGCCCAGCACCCACATGGCCAGCACACACACCATCAAAACAGTGCTTATCGTTTGCGAAAACTGCTGCAGATGAAACCGTGGTCACATTCAACGAAATAACTGAATCAAAGTAACGGTGCTTACGGCAGTAGCTGTAGATAAAAATGGGGTAGACGTGATCACAGAGATCACAAGGTTCTGAATGTACGTGCATGGTTAGGCCACACATTTGCCGCAACAACGGAGTATCAAACTGCAGTCGCTATTGGCACGATTGACAGCATCTGCAGCTCCAAAGGTGGGAAATGACATCATCATCATCATCATCATCATCATCATCATCATCATCATCATCATCATCATCATCATCAGCCTGACTACGTCCACTGCAGGACAAAGGCCTCTCCCATGTTCCGCCAGTTAACGCGGTCCTGTGCTTGCTGCTGCCAATTTATACCCGCAAACTTCTTAATCTCATCTGCCCAATGCAATGATGCCAATGGCAATGATGTAGTGGTATATAAATTGCAATAAAGCCATAACAAGGCACGAAATGTTTTGGAATTTCTGTCGTTCACCTATATTACAGTAAAATCTCATTCTTTGGAACTCAGTTATTTTGAAACCCTGCTTATTTCAAAACACTTCGCAGTTGCGTACTTCTCAATACAAATCTGAGCTGATAATTTGAAACAGTGATCAGAACCAGTCTGATTAATTTGAAAACTTTGGGTGTCATAGGCCAATTCCCGATTTTGCCGCGAATCCCCGAAAAAAGTGCCCTTTAGAGTGACAACGCAATGAAACGTAGCGATACAAATAAGTGGCAGCTGAAGCACCTCACGTTCGCTACTTCGAGCTAAAAACTTTAAAAATAAAAATAACGAAATCGTGGTCAACCGAAATATGTGCTTTCGAAAACAAGACGTGCCTCACGGCAACACAGCAGTGACGCGCAAGCAGAATATTGAATGTAAACATTCGACAGAAGTCTGTCTGGCTGTGTATAAAACTGGGAGATGATTTAAACTCCAACCAATAGTTTTGAATAAACTAGACGTTTCTAAAGTGACTTGATTCCTTCCTCAGGGGTGACTGTGGGACTACGTAGCAGCGGCGTCTTCAAAGCAGTGACCAATTTGATTCCTTCCTTAGGAGTGACTGTAAAACTACGTAGCAGCGGCGTCTTCAAAACGCTGCTTTGAAGATGCCGCTGCTACATAGTCCCACAGTCACTCCCGAGGAAGGAACCAAGTCGGTTTCGAAACGCCGGGTTTCTTCAAAACTTCTGGTTGGAGCCTAAATCATCTCCCAAGCGGAATATTGCGTGTCTCTTGCCAACGTCAGTGCGTCATGGTTTACTCATTCTTTCTGGGTTTTTAAAGAAATCAATAAGAAACAGTTTGGCGGAATCCGCGATGTATACAAATCTTCGATTGCTGGTGGCTCTAGCAAATTTGCGCACTTCCACTGCGGGCTGAGTTCTTGCCTACAACGCGTGGTCCGAAAAATAAATTTGAAAGTTTTAAAGATCACGTTTCGTGACCAAAACACATAACAAGTTCTGCCCCACTGGCCACAATTAAATTCTTTATTGTACCAGAAACAATGAGCGAATGTTAGCATGATGACGTGATGATGCAGCGAGGAGCAGGTGAAATGCTGCCCGCATACCACCACTGTGCTGCAGTCTAGACGTCTCATTTTTCGCAAGCGCGCATTTCAGTTGATTACGACAGCGTTTTTGTCGGTGGCAGCAGCGAGCCCCGCCATTCCTTTGTGTTTGTGATAAAATCATGACTACGTATTGCTCGGAAACATAACCATGAAGCTGCTAACTAACCAGCACAGCAAAAGACTACCCCCGATTCCTTACAATGATTCCAAATTCCTTGCATGCGGCTCTTTGTATGTTTTGTTAATTCTGAAATCCGCTTAATTCGAAGATTCCTCGCAGGTCCAGTGACTTTGAAGTAACAAGGTTTCACTGTACAGTGAAGCAGACTATGGCTGTCAGTTTTCAATTGACCTTCAGTGCAACTTTCACGCAGACAGTGAACTTCATTGTACAATAGTAGTTTGTTCACATATGTCCCAAAACGATGACAAGGTCTTACTATGCAAATAGATGCTTTGCTATATGTATTGACTGAACCTGTTCTAGTGTGGCATGAAGTGTGTGACTGTGCCCGAAAACTACCAATCATGTTCAATCATGTTCCACAGAATTTACACAACTATCACTACCCACCGCTACAGCATGATACACATGAGAACTACAGGGAGAAAGACATAAAAAAGATGAATTTTAACCGCAAAAAATTCTTCACAAGGCAGAATTCAAGCCTGCATACCCTCTATCTGAACGTCTGAACCACTCGGCTATCCAGGCACACTGGCAGAGGATAACATAGCAAGGGAATGGGAAAGAGAAGCGTGTGTGGTGGAGAGATGAGTGTGTGAGCAGGCAAAGATTAAAGCATACAGGAAAAATTAGGGGAGAGAAATTGTGTCCGGAGTATCAAGGGGTTATGAAAGTACACACACATTGAGCAGCCCGAGCATCTTGCAGCTAGACAAGCCACAACAGGAAGTATGAGTGGCAGCGGGCCCATGCTTTGCTCTGCTGTGCACAACTTTATGTAAACTGTGCAGAATTTTTTGTGGTTTGAAACTGTATTTTGCTAGTTCTGTGGCGATATGGCATTGAGGGTGATATAAATATTTTCACCTCAATATATATGCAACGAAGAGCCCAATACTGCATAAGCTATGTGTCCTAATTCTATACCTGCTACATTTTCTGCTGGCTTCAATGTGAAGTTTGGTAAAAATGGGACCACCTAAAGGAATCTACAAGTCAAGGAAATAGCAATAATGCCCTCTGAGAAGTTATGTTGATGTGTGGAAGGCGTGGAACTTTGGTAGTATCTTGATGTAGCAAGCACTGGTCACATAGTGGCTCCATCTGTCCCCCTTCTAGAAGCAGCCGCTCCATTCACTTAAATTTGTAGCTGCCACTTTTGCACGGCCCTGAAATGAATAAAGCAGGTGTCTCAGCGACCGACTCTCATCTCTGTATTCATGAATGAACCTTAGGCTAAAGTTTCGACTCAAGCAACTCATCGGCCATAAAAACCAACTGCAACGAAATCGTGCACTTTTTAAAAAACCGTATATAGGCGGTCTTGCTGAAGACAATAATGCCGGCCAAGTTTCCTCTTCGGAATGCAAGTGGTTACCTACAGAAAAAAAAAACTCGCCAACAATGCAATATTCGATACCGAAACTAAAAAAAAACTAAATCATTACAGCTAATCAGAATTGAAAGAGACAGCAGCTTAACAGACCAACTGATACAGGTGAATTATATACTCCGAAGTCAAAACTATACGGTTCACAACAGCGCCCCAGAGTTTTCTCTTTAAATATTAACCAAAAAGCAAACAATGTAAACATTCACCGTAAAAGATACATGATCATCAAGGCTTCAAAGCGCACATCTGAATGACAGCTGCCTTCTTCATGCCATTAGTCCTGTCCTGCTTTGACGGCAAAAAAAACCTGCAAAAATTTTTGCCTTAGTTCTTCTTCAAGACAGAGAAGGTAATTTTGCCTGTACTTTCCTTGCCTTCCTTAGCTGTTGTTTTTATTACGGTACTTGTCATAAGTACTCTACGAAAGGTTGAAACTGTTAATGTTACTCTCACAGATGTTCCTTTCTTTGCAACACCCATGTAAAGTTTTCTCTGCAATTAAGTAAAGTTCTGCGTGACGGCGGTTGCAATTCTGCCATGTGAGATTACTTCTGTTAACAAGACAACTTGGGTGTGACAACTGCACAGAAGGTATTCACATAAAGTCATCCACAAGGAGCTCTAGTGCCACAGCCACCGTAACTGTGGTCACGTTCAGTAGTCATCTTAATGCCACAACCAAGGTGCTTGACCTGAGTGTATTGTTTTGGATTTTTGTTTCCTCATCATTTAACATGAGATCAAAGTTTCATATGTCAGATCAATGAACAACGGCTATTTTGGCCAGATCTTAGCACTCACTGGCCACACCTTGTTTATGAGCTCAGTGAACACTGTATATGACCATGCAGCACTTTATAAGCACTGAAGCGGCTCTATAGCAGAATTTTCGAGCACCCGGGCTCGATTTTGGCTTGTACCCTGCCTTTTTTATTATTATTATTTTGATTAGCCTCCCCGAAGTGATGTGAATTTTTGTACTGAACACAACATTTTTCAAGGCAAACTTTACGCTTCATAAGAGGCGCTTAAGGCTTTCGTCTAAATAAACACATAATTCAAACAACTGTCAGCGCAGCCATAAGCCAGGCACAAAGCCTTAGCCCACGAATTCACCACAGTAAATTAGTGAGCAGGTTCAACAGGCTGCACTTATGGATGGCATGCTTTGATGTCACTGAAACTGCTGTGTTGACATAGAAGTATGTGAAGACACATCACTTGTCATTTCATATAAAAGGTGGTATGAAACGTTTTCCGAAAAGCTTTAACTGCGCGTGTTTTCAGAATTGTGGCCGTTTATTCACAACTATTCTTCGACTAAGTTCATTTAACAGTACATTACATTCCCAGCTCACATTGTTTTAGGTCGGCCAAGGAAAAGTCTCTGTCGTCAACAAAACATGGCGACCCAGTGACGTTAGCTGAGTCATATAGTTGACCAAGGTTCGTGGCATCTCATCGTCTCAATAGCAGCACCACAAAGCAGTCACGAACGCTGTTTACACGTTGATGAGTTGTGCGGCACCGTATGATGACCCATGCGGTAGGCACAGGAAGAACGAAGCCACCCAAAACACGTTGAAGAACGCAATCCAACGCAACCAGCAAGAATAACACTTGAAATGCGGCACCAAGCGAGTGAAGGCAACACGTGACGGAGCGCAGATGTACTTGAAAGCAGAAATAAACTGATCACTCGCGGTACTTCTATGGTATACACAGCTGAGAGCATGGGAATTGCTCTTATTTTAAATGCGAAGCATTTCCTAGTTAACTTTTGTGACTTTGAGCGTATCTATCTATCTATCTATCTATCTATCTATCTATCTATCTATCTATCTATCTATCTATCTATCTATCTATCTATCTATCTATCTATCTATCTATCTATCTATCTATCTATCTATCTATCTATCTATCTATCTATCTATCTATCTATCTATCTATCTATCTATCTATCTATCTATCTATCTATCTATCTATCTATCTATCTATCTATCTATCTGTCTGTCTATCTGTCTGTCTATCTATCTATCTATCTATCTATCTATCTATCTATCTGTCTGTCTGTCTGTCTGTCTGTCTGTCTGTCTGTCTGTCTGTCTGTCTGTCTGTCTGTCTGTCTGTCTGTCTGTCTGTCTGTCTGTCTGTCTGTCTGTCTGTCTGTCTATCTATCTATCTATCTATCTATCTATCTATCTATCTATCTATCTATCTATCTATCTATCTATCTATCTGTCTGTCTGTCTGTCTGTCTGTCTGTCTGTCTGTCTGTCTGTCTGTCTGTCTGTCTGTCTGTCTAGGCTGCGGCGGCTGCATTTCCGATGGAGGCGGAAATGTTGTAGGCCCGTGTGCTCAGATTTGGGTGCACGTTAAAGAACCCCAGGTGGTCTAAATTTCCGGAGCCCTCCACTACGGCGTCTCTCATAATCATATAGTGGTTTTGGGACGTTAAACCCCACATATCAATCAATGTCTATCTATCTATCTATCTATCTGTCTGTCTGTCTGTCTGTCTGTCTGTCTATCTATCTATCTATCTATCTATCTATCTATCTATCTATCTATCTATCTATCTATCTATCTATCTATCTATCTATCTATCTATCTATCTATCTATCTATCTATCTATCTATCTATCTATCTATCTATCTATCTATCTATCTATCTATCTATCTATCTATCTATCTATCTATCTATCTATCTATCTATCTATCTATCTATCTATCTATCTATCTATCTATCTATCTATCTGATACTTTTTCATGCAGTGGGTATCGTGAGACTGAAAATAATGATTAGGCCTGGAATAGCTTATTTACCTGGCAACATTGCGTTTACACTTTCCAGGGGCACCCCTTAGTGGCAGTGACCAGAGTTCTTAATACCTTTGCAGGTGGCAGTGATGTCGGCACGAGGTTTCTCGATATTGTTTGTTTGCCACACTTTTTTTTCACAACCTCATAAACCAACACTTGCTTATGTATCTAGAAATGTTACCAGTACAAAAAATTTAGGAAGTGACAAGACAACAGAGGCTAAGAGCACCGAGTTTCAACTAGATTTATTTCGGTTAAAGGTTAATATATGCAAGGCAAGAGAGAGGGTGCAACACAAAAAAGACGAGAAAGGATGGGCACGTGCTCAATTGCCATGTCATTTGAAATACATCGAGTATACCACCACGTGTGCCCTAAAGCCCAGCCGAGTAATAAAATTCTTGATTTGAAAGATCAATAAAGGGGGTGTGCTAACAGACAAGTCACCCAGCTTATGTATCAAATCAGCTTCGATAACTTCGCAAATAGCTGAACCTTATGCCTCGCCAGAACTTTGCTTTGATTGAAACAGGGTGTACACCCTCAGTCCCGGCAATGAATGCCTATATGACCCAGCACCATGTTTAAGGCGTTAATGTGGTGTTCGCTTAACTGGTCATTGAAACATCTACCCGTTTGACCAAAATTTCATTTTCCACAAGTCAGTGAGATTGAATAAACAACCTCCACTGCACACAAGATGAAGCATGTCCTCCATGTTCTGTGAACCATAGGACATGTTTCGTCGTCTGCGTAGTGGGGGTGTTTATTTCATCCCACTTTGCACTGTTCACAAATGCTCTTTGGGTTGTTAACATTTCTAAATGAATCCAGGCCAACTTGCCCTAGTTTCAACCCTTTCAAACTGCATATCTATCCAGAATGGTTGGCAAGCTACGATGCAGTCACCATAGAATGGTACGGTCTCGGATTCGCCTAGACTTGAAGAAAAAACGACAGAAACTGATACGCTAGAAGCCAATCAATAAGCTAGCACTGAGAGGGAAAGTGCAGGCATTCAGAGTGTCGCTGCAGAACAGGTACTCGGCTCTTAGTGAGGAAACCAACCTTAGCGTAGATACAATGAATGATAATCTAACGAGTATCATTACGGAGTGTGCAGTGGAAGTTGGAGGCAGGGTAGTTAGACAGGACACTGGCAAGCTTTCCCAGGAAACGAAGAACCTAATTACGAAGCGCCAAATTATAAAAGTGTCAAGTACAACAGACAAAATAGAACTGGCAGAGCTTTCGAAGTTGATTAATAGACGTAAGGTATGAGATGTAAGAAGGTATAACATGAAGAGAATTGAACACGCTCTGAAAAACGGAGGGAGCGTCAAAGCAGTGAAAAGGAAACTTGGGATAGGCAAAAGTCGGATGTATGCACTAAGGGACAAAGAAGACAAAATAACTACCAATATGGATAGGATAGTTAAAATAGCGGAGGAGTGTTACAGAGATCTGTACAGTAGCGGAGACAACCACGACCTTAATACTATAAGAACTAGCAGTAACCCAGATGACACCCCACCAGTAAAGATAGAAGTCAGAAAAGCTTTGGAGAGCATGCAAAGAGGCAAAGCTGCTGGTGAGGATCAGGTAACATCAGATCTGCTGAAAGATGGAGGACAGATTGTGTTAGAAAAACTAGCCACCCTGTTTACGAGGTGTCTCCTGACGGGAAGAGTACCAGAGTCTTAGAAGAACGCTAACATCATCTTAATACATAAGAAAGAAGATGACAAGGACTTGAAGAATTACAGGCCGATCAGCTTGCTCTCTGTAGTATACAAGCTATTTACAAAGGTAATTGCTAACAGAGTAAAGAAAACATTAGAATTCAATCAACCAAAGGAACAAGCAGGATTTCGAACAGGCTACTCAACAATGGACCTCAATCATACTATCAATCAAGTAATACAGAAATTCTCAGAGTATAACCAACCCCTATACATAGCCTTCATAGATGACGAGAAGGCGTTTAATTGAGTAGAAATATCAGCCGTCATGCAGACACTGCGGAATCAGGGCGTAGATGAAGTATATATAAACATTCTGGAAGAAATCTACAGGGGATCAACTGCTACCATAGTGCTTCATAAAGAAAGCAACAGAATACCAATCAAGAAGGGTGTAATGCAGGGGGACACAATCTCTCCAATGCTATTTACCGCGTGCTTACAGGAGGTTTTCAGAAGCCTAGAAAGGGAGCAGTTAGGGATAAGAGTTAATGGAGAATACCTTAGTAACCTGCGCTTCGCCGATGACATTGCATTGCTGAGTAACTCAGGGGACGAATTGCCACTCATGATTACGGAGTTGAACAGGGAGAGCAGAAAGGTGGGTCTTAAAATTAATCTGCAGAAAACAAAAGTAATGTAGAACAACCTCGGAAAGGAGCAGCGCTTCGAGATAGGTAATAGTGCACTTGAAGTTGTAAAAGACTATGTCTACTTAGTGGAGGTAATAACCGCAGAGCCGAACCACGAGATTGAAGTAACTAGAGGAATAAGAATGGGGTGGAGCACATTCGGCAAGCACTCTCAAATTATCATCATCATCATAATTTATTTCCCTTAAAGGCCCCTCTCGGGGTATTACATAAGGGGTAGGGGAAGTTACATAAAGAGTTACAAAACATATCGGATCACAATACTGAAACATAACACAAAAAATGTTACAATTTGAATCAGGCATGTAAAGGCGAAAAGAAAGAACAGTGTAAAAGAATTTTACAGCGTAAGATGATCAGTGAGCAACTGCTTAAACGCAATAGGGTTTCGCTCAACAACAACACAGTCTGGCAAAGTGTTCCATTCTGCAATGGCTGTTGGCAAAAAAGATTGATTAAAAGAAGACGTAGAACCGTGCAAACGCTGGACGCTGCACGAGTTAAAAAGGCGACGAGATGTACGGCTTGGCGGGATAAAGAGTTTACCGTGAAGATGTGGGAAGTTATAGAAAAGCCTATGGAACAAGCACAGCCTTGCAATCTTCCGACGGAACGACAATGACTCGAGTCCCAATGATGACTTTATGGCACTGATGCTTTCATCACGGCCGTACCTGGAAGAGATGAATCTGGCCGCACGGTGCTGTATAGATTCTAAAGTGTTAATGAGGTATGCTTGATGAGGGCTCCAAATAGCTGAGGCTTATTCAAGCTTACTTCGTATAAATGTTTCGTAAGCCAGTTTTCGCGTGGATGAGGGACAGAAGGAAAGGGAACGTCTGATGTAGCCAAGTGATTTAGTAGTGTCGGCTGCTAATTTGGTGATATGATCGGACCATGTCAATTTTTTGTTTATTGTGACGCCAAGATAACAATAAGATTCGACGAGGGACAAAGC
Organism: Rhipicephalus annulatus; assembly: GCA_013436015.1. NCBI lineage: Eukaryota > Metazoa > Arthropoda > Arachnida > Ixodida > Ixodidae > Rhipicephalus > Rhipicephalus annulatus. The sequence continues at coordinate 121,383 of WOVY01015297.1, forward strand.
TATTGAGTTTAAGGAATACGTGTAATTACTGTTGGAGCGCTTACGGGATATCTGCATAACTTTACATTTTGAAATATTGAGTTTCATTAATGAATTGGAACACCAGGATTCGATTTGATGTAAGTCGCTTTGAATGATTTCATGGTCAGTTCGGTGTGCGATGCGACGATAAAGAACGCAGTCATCTGAAAAAAGTCAAATAGAAGTTGAAATGCCATTAGGAAGGTCGTTTATGAAGATGAGAAAGAGCAAAGGACCAAGAACGGATCCCTGTGGTACTCCAGAAATCACGTTAGTAGTGGCTGAACAGTGATTACCGACAACCGTGTATTGGAGACGATTGGTCAGGAAGCATCGGATCCATGACAACGCTAGGGGGTCCAGCTGTAGGCATGAGAGCTTGGCCAGAAGTCGCTGGTGGGGGACACAGTCAAAAGCTTTCGCAAAATCAAGATAAATGACGTCAGTTTGAAAGGATGAGTCTAAGTTTAAGTGTAGCTCAGTAACAAATTCAAAGAGCTGAGTATCACATGATAGGTTAGGCCGAAAACCATGTTGATTGGGGAAAAAGAAGGAATGATTACCTAGATGACATGCTATTTGTGAGTATATTATATGTTCTAGGAGTTTGCAGGCAATGCTTGTAAGCGAAATGGGACGATAGTTGGAGGGATCCGAGCGGCTGCCAGACTTGTATACAGGTACTACTTTATTAATTTTCCAGTCCGTCGGAAGTGCACTGTCAGTGATTGACTGCGTGAAAATTATTTCTAATATAGGACTACAGAACACTTTCGTGCCTTTTAGTATTTTGGCTGTAATACCATCATGTCCTGGGGCACTAGAAATCTTCCATTTTTTCAATGAGCTTCAAGATTCCTTGAGAAGTAATAATTATAGGAGGCATATCGGAAAGAGAAAGGTTAGGCGGATCAAAGTCGTTTAGCGTGGGTTCATTAGTGAAAATAGATGAAAAGTACGAGTTGATTACATCTGATCGCTCATCAATTGGCACATTGGAACCATCAGGGTAACTCAAAGAAATGTTATTGGAGCTTTTACTAGGTGTGAGGATTTTCCAGAATTTTTTAGGGTTGACACGCATAATGGTCTGCAAGTCGTGGTGGAAGAACTTCTTTTTGGATTGCCTCAAAGCAGAACTATATTGACGCAGACTCGTAAAATACTTTTCCCACTTTGAGGAAGTTATCGATTGCTTCGCATCGCGGAAAAGACGCTTTTTGTTCTCTAACAACCTCTTTAGTGTGTTCGAAAACCAGGGTTTTCCCAGGTCACCACGAATGCGTACAAGGGGTACATGTAACTCTACAAGCGATGTTCACTTATTCTTAAATAACAGCCAATTATCGTCTACTGAACGAAGTGAAGCAGACCGACGAAAGTAATCAAGGAACTCACTTGATTCTGAGATTATTTTTGTGAAATTGGCTGTGTTGTAATCCCTGATGTGTTTTATTGAGCGCTGTCGTACAGGACGTGGGATGCTTAGGTTAAATAGCACTAAATTGTGGTCACTTAGACCTTCAACGGATGATACCGATTTAACTGTATCAGGGTTGGAAACAAGTACGAGATCTAAGATATTTGCCCCACGGGTTGGTGTATTAACCATCTGAGTAAGGTTAAACGTCAGGGTCATTTCAAGAAAATCTTTGGACTGGCGGTTACCTGACTCAAAATTTGTCCAGTTAATATCTGGAAAATTAAAATCACCACAGAGCATGAAATAAGCAAAAGGAAAACGAGAGTAAAGATGTACTAGAACTGTATTTAGTTCATAAATGAAGGAGGCATCACAATTAGGAGCGCGGTAACAAGCAATAATCACAGTCATTTTCGAAGCAAGTGAAATGTTCACACAGAAAATTTCGTGTTGACATTTCATTTTGATGACATAGGAAGAAACACTTTCTTTAACAAAAATCAATATTCCCCCCCCCCCCTCCGCCCCACCCTGTCATGCCGGTGAACAGCGTACGCTTGGCCGTCTTGTAATAGCTCGTGGTCAGCAATGTGCGGCTGAAGCCAAGATTCCGTAAATATTGCAACGTCAGTGTTGTTGTCATTCAGAAGGGATTCAACAGCGTCTTTCTTAGGCAGGTAACTACGCACATTAGCGATTAGGACTGCCATACATTGACAAATGGGATCATTCATAGGGTCGAGGCAAGGTTGGGGGGAAGTGGGCGTCGCGCATGCCTGAGATATAGAAATGACTGCTACGACTGCAATTCAACAACGCTATCAGATTCTGCGTGGTACGAAAATTGCTTGTTTTCAAGTAGTAACTTGTCAAAGCGTAGCTTGAAGGGTTTGCCGCTCAGCATGCCATGGTAATATAGTTTCCTTTGTGCCTGTCGAACTCTAGCTGAGTAGTCTTCGCGAATTGAAAAAGTCGTGCCCTTGAGCTTGGACGCAACTGCAAGAATTTTTGATTTATCTTTAAATCTTGCATATTTTACTATGATAGGTCTACTTTTGTTTTGCTGGTATCAACCAAGCCGATGTGCACGCTCCAAGTCGTCTTCTGGACTGGAAATACCGAGATTTTCAGAGCAAAATTTTATCACTTTTGCCTGGGACTGAATCCAAGACTCGCCTTTTGTGTCTGGGATACCACAAAAAAGCAGGTTAGAACGACGTAGGCGATTTTCAGCATCATCACACTTATCTGTAAGAACCCTGATTTCCGCAGAAAGTTTGGCAAAACTGTTCTTCACGTCTGCCTTTAGACCTGTTTTGTTAGACTGAGTCGACTGCACAATTTTTTCTAAGGTGTCAACACGAGTCGAGAGGGTGGTCACGAGCGCCTCAATGCTAGACTGGGATGTTCGGATTAGTGAAAGTTCTGTCAGGACCGAGGTTTGAGATGCTTCTATGCGGGATATTGCATTTGCAATGATTTCCATTGACGGTGGTGAAACAGGTCCTGGGTTTAGTTCGATTTCACCCGACAACAATAGGAGCATATTTACCGCCTGAGCATCGTTACAAAGAGACCACAACATTTCACACAGTAACCTACATGTACCAATAACACAAGTGGGGCACGACACCGCAAGAAGACAGCGATTTCCAGAACGCACGCAGACCGCATTTGGAAGGTAACTGACCTGCATTAAGAGGGGCATTTTCGTGACCACTGTCGTTGCGGCGGCGTGCCCCAAGGCGCTCGAGTCTGGTGCCGCTATTTGTAGGCAATGTTGACGCCCCTCACTTGTAGTAGCCCGGTGTTGCCAGACGCAGAAGCGAGCGGCCGACGGAAACGGCATCCTCGGGGTTTCTTGTGAAGAGGCATTCCAGGCCAGCGACTGAATCGTGACGGGCGCGCTTTGGCAATAGTCCAGGAACGGGTGGTTACCCAGGAATCCAAGGCGGAGCAATGGTGCGAACAACAGGACGAAAACCTGCATTAAGAGGGGCATTTTCGTGACCACTGTCGTTGCGGTGGCGTGCCCCAAGGCGCTCGAGTCTGGTGCCGCTATTTGTAGGCGATGTTGACGCCCCTCACTTGTAGTAGCCCGGTGTTGCCAGACGCAGAAGCGAGCGGCCGACGGAAACGGCATCCTCGGGGTTTCTTGTGAAGAGGCATTCCAGGCCAGCGACTGAATCGTGACGGGCGCGCTTTGGCAATAGTCCAGAAACAGGTGGTTACCCAGGAATCCGAGGCGGAGCAATGGTGCGAACAACAGGACGAAAACCTGCATTAAGAGGGGCATTTTCGTGACCACTGTCGTTGCGGTGGCGTGCCCCGCAACGACACCGGTAGATTACCACTATCCCTCAAGAGGAAGGTATATGACAGCTGTATCTTGCAGGTACTTAGCTACGGAGCAGAAACCTGGAGACTTACAAAGAGGGTTCAGCTTAAATTGAGGACGATGCAGCGAGCAATGGAAAGAAAAATGGTAGGTGTAACCTTAAGAGACAAGAAGAGAGCAGAGTGGATTAGGGGACAAACGGGGGTTAAGGATATCATAGTTGAAATAAAGAAGAGGAAATGGACATGGGCCGGGCATGTAGCGCGTAGACAGGATAACCGCTGGTGTATAATGGTAACTAACTGGATTCCCAGAGAAGGGAAGCGGGTTGAGGGGCGACAGAAGGTTAGGTGGGCAGATGAGATTAGGAAGTTTGCGGGTATAAATTGGCAGCCGCAAGCACAGGACCGGGTTAACTGGCGGAACATGGGAGAGGCCTTTGTCCTGCAGTGGACGTAGTCAGGCTGATGATGATGATGATCTATCCAGAAGTTGTAAGTTCACAGAAGCTGTTACTTGGCAGCAAAACTAATCTGCCTTTGTGCCATTGATTTATGTGTATCTGTCTGCTTATATAATCAGCAAATCACAAGAACTGTGATGTCATAATTCATTTGTACCTGAAAAGTATGTAATCAACAATTATTTTCAGCATTTTAATATATTTGTGGTGTAGTTCACACTTTCTTCATTTGTAGGATACGTGCTCGAGCTAATGTGAACGTTTTATGAAGTGACTGGCGAGCCTTAGAGTTCAACGTGAAGTCATATCTATGCCTTGGGTAAAATAGGCGTTCCAGTTTTTTATGTATTTTTGATTAAATTACATTCTGTATTGGCAAGGTGAAAACACCCAGTTTTTTAAATATAGAGGTACACCAAAACAATAAAAAACAGAAACCTTAAAATAGTAATACTATTGATGAATTAACTCAAGTTGAAATGCCCTGCATATATAAAACAACGAATGGCTTCGAGAACATCCTAACGTGATCTTAAGATGGTCCTAGTTCTACATGCCACGTTCTCTGGATCTGACTTAGGTGATCAGATGGACCTGATTGGGAACCTTTCAGGATCCTTGCAAGATGTTTTTGGGATTTTCAAATGTCCCGAAGGTGACATCGCATGGACACCCAAGGGATGCTTTTGTGTTGTCTGGAATGACGGTGGCGCAGGTGAATGCTGCCCAGGAGAAAGAACTCCAGGCTGCTGGATGACTACAGGTGGCGCATTTCTGTTCTGGAAGTTTTTCTGTGCGTGTTCAGCCTGGACTGGCTCGGTGGATAGACGTGTTTTTTAGTGCTCCCGATCGACTGCACAGATAAGTTGTTTTGCATGTTTTGAGCTTGCCTTTATAAATACAGGGCTGCAGTTAAAATCTTTGTAGCACTTATTACATTGTACGGATTTTCCGGGGGTCAGTCAACAGGTATTTACTAGTTGGTGCGTGTGTGAGTGTGTTTGTTTCTTTGTGTTTTTTGCCACCCCGTTGGAGAGGTGCACGTACATTGAACAGCCAAATTTTTTTAGTAGAGCTTAAAATTTCTCTTTTTCGTAGGGCTGGGATCGACTTTTGTAATTATCTAGTGAGACAAGTCTTAAGGACCATTGGTGTCATAAAGACATGGTTAAATAGGCTGTAAAGTGTTCAGGATGTGGAGTGAGTTTGAAAATGGACCCAAGTGCAGAAGCAAATGGAGAGGAGGCTGACGCAAAGTGTAGGTAATGTGAGATCGAGGAAAAAAATAGAGAAAACGATGGTTGCCCAGAGTGAACTGCTGTTGAGAATCACCAAGCTGGAGACTGCATGGGCGAAAGAGCAAAAAAAAACGAGGGAAATGGGAGGAAGGCTGAAGTCCGCCGAGGAAAAACTAGCCAAGGTGAACAAAAGAGCGGCCGACGGAAAGAACAGTAGGGCACCGGCAACCAGAACGGTGGAGAAGAAAGAGCTAGCAAGTTTGAAAAAAACAGGTTCAGCCGGATCAATTGTCGCAAGGCCCAGCTTCAGAGAAGTAGTGGTGGGGCTGGGAAGGGGTCAACGCAACTGGCGTCACAGGTGCAAGTCCCCCAGGTGCAGGACACTCTAGCTGAAAAGTCACAGCATGTGATAATTGCCGGGGACTCAAATTTAAATCAATGCACAGAAGCAATCAAAGAGAGGGTAGGAGGTGACAAGAGGGTTACAGTAGGGACGTTTCCAGGACGCAAGCTAGAAGGAGTTATGAGGCAAGGGAGCGCAAAACTGAAAACTACAGCTGATAGACGAAACCTCGTGATAATTTCAAATGGTTTAAACGATAACGATGTCTTAAATGAAGATACGGCAGGACTAGCGACCACACTGGCGAAAGCAGTCGATGACACGCGCGCCACTTCTTCACAGGTACAGATAGTGATATTGCACGTACCACTGCATGACGGCAGCCTGCAAAGAGCGGTTGTCAGTGCAAACCAAGAGATATGGCGGATGAGTTGAGGGAGAGGCTTTGAGGTGGTGGAAATAAACAGAGAGTTTCAAACAGAGTGGTTTTCAACGATAAAGAATTCACTTCGATGAGTGGCTAGGTCATAAGGTATGTTGGCGACTTGCAAGACGCGCAGTAGCATTTCTTGGGGGGGGGGGGGCACGTGGGCCCTTCAGGGTGCAGGATAGCTAGTAACGAGGAAAGTAACCAGGGAGACTCTTTGACAGGTAGTGTGCACAGATACGTTTACAAAGTGGCACCAGTATCTACGATAGGTAGAGTGCGGGGCAGAAATAAACGTAGCCACGATCGTCGAGCGAATTCAGACATTGAGTACATTAACATGCAAGGTGGCAGGAACAGGCTGAAGTGAGAAGAGATAGAAGAACAGCTAAGAAAGGAGAGGCCGATGGTATACGGTTTTGTGGAAACACATCTCAGGGACATGGAACAACCTCCCAACAATGCGGACTACGCGTGGGAATATTGTAATAGAGCAGAAGGCAGCAGAAAGGGCGGTGGTATTGGGGCATTCATTCATAAAAGTACAGAGTGGCAAAGGGTCAAGCAGGAGTGCAAGGAACATTTATGGCTAAAAGGAAAAGTGGCAGGGCAAATGACACTTCTTGGTTTCGTGTACTTGTGGACGGGAGCAAAGGCCAGAGAGGAAAACCGGGCAATGGTAGAGTGTATATCAAATGATATTCAGGAGTTAGGAGGAGAGTGCAAGATAATTATACTAGGAGATATGAATGCGCACATAGACGATATAGATAGGTATACCGAACCGACAGGCAAAATGACCATGGATATGTCGGAAATGCTTGATTTGATCATTTACAACAGTACCGAGAAGTCTGAAGGGCAAATAACATGGGAGGTAGGAACGCTGCAGTTGACGATTGATTACGCACTGATGTCACATAGGATGTATGATACGCTCACGGGAATGTACATAGATGAAGGTGGCTCTAGAAGTCTGGGTAGTGATCATAAACGTATCAAGCTAAGTTTTGGAAGAGCAGTGAAAGTGGGAAGGAGACAAGATGAGTAACTACAGGAAAGTTTTTATTCAGAACGGCATATAGAAATAGCTACTAAAAATTGAGAAAGTAATCACTGAGGATAATAAAACAGTGTGGACATACACGAATCTAATTACACTGTTTGAGCTAGAGCTTGTTAAGGCACGTGACAAGTCATTATGGAAAATAAGACACAAACGCAAGAGTTGGTGGGATCAGGAAATTTAGAGAGCCATAGCAAAACATCAGGAAGCCTCTAGGGAACACAGACATGCTAAGCAGCGGGGTTAACCGACAGATGAAGTTGAAAGAAAATGGGAGATCTTTCTAAGCTGTACAAGGGATGCATCGCTTCTGATCAATGAAAGGATTAGAAGAAAAGGAGCTCAATGGCTGGCAGAAGTACATAAAAAAATGGAAAGGCAGCTGCAAAACTTTTGAATAATTCAAACTCTCTAAGAAATGAGACAACTAAAACTCAACGTGCCAGGCTAGAAGGGGACGAAGCTATCAAATATATAAGAACAAGGGTGACAGGAAAAGTTTAACAAAGAAGTGCTTTATGCACCACAACAGACAAGGATGAATCAAGTGGCGCCATGGCTCCATTTTCACAGCGATAGTGGGAAAGGGTTGAAATGTAGGTTCTTAGTAGTACATGAAGAGGTGCAGATGGTATTCCTAATATGCTGATAAAAACATTAGGTCGGAAGTCTAGACAGGCTTTGAGATAGGCCGCGAGCATAACAATAATCGATAATGAAGTTCTCGGTGGATGGAAACTTAGCAGGATGAGCAAGATCTATAAAGGAAAGGGGGACAAAGCTGACATAAACAACTACCCTCCTGTAACAGTGACATCAGTGGTTTACAGGCTGGCGATGCAGATTATAAAGGAAAGACTGCAGGCATTAATAGAGGATGAGGGGGTGCTGGGGTAACTGCAGAATGGCTTTCGGAAACAAAGGAGGTTGGAAGACAATCTGTTCTCACTGACGCAGTGAATCGAAATAGCAGAAAAGGAACACAGGCCCCCGTGGCTTGCATTTTATGATATCAAGGGAACGTGCGATAGCGTGGTTCAAAAGGAATTGTGGGGAATACTGGACACACTAGGCGTGGAACATGTAGTCACTAATCTTTAAAGGCAAAGGTAATTGTGGGGATTACTGGACACACAAGGCGTGGAACATGTAGTCACAAATCTTTAAAGGATATTTATAGAGGTAACAAGGCAGTTATAAAGTGGGAAAAACAGGTATTCCAGCCTACAGAAGTATAACGGGAGCTTAGGCAGGGGTGTCCCCTGTCACCCTCGTTATTCGTTATGTACCTAGAACGATTAAAGGCCAAATTAGAGGGAAGTGGACTGGGCTTCAACCTCTTTTTCGCCAAACAAGGAAAAGTCATTGAACAGGCACTACCAGCATTGATGTACGCAGATGATATAGTGCTGATGGCCGACAACAAGGAAGATTTGCAGAGATTCATGGACACCTGCGGTAATGAGGGAGATAGGTTAGATTTCTGATTCAGTAAGGAAAAATCAGCAGTCTTGATTTTTAATGATAATTAAGGTAGTGAGCTTAGAATATTGGAGCTCACGCTAGAGATAACAGATAAATACAAATATCTTGCATATAGATAAGCAAGGGGCCGAGTATCGAAGGGAACACCAAAATATACGTGACGACTAAATGTAACAGGAATGCAGCGATGATGAAAAACAGGGCACTGTGGAATTACAGTAGGTAGGAAGTCGTGAGAGGAATATCGAAAGGGGTCATGGTTCCTGGTCTGACGTTCGGCAATGCGGTCTTGTGCACGAGATCAGAAGTTCAAGCAAGATTAAAAATTAAGCAACGTGGAGTAGGTAGGCTTGCCTTAAGAGCTCACGGGAATATACCGAATCAGGGAGTACAAGGTGATATGGGATGGACATCATTTGAGGGCAGGGAAGCTAGCAGCAAGATAAAATTTCAGAAGCAATTGAGAGAAATGGGGAGGAGCGTCGGGCTAGGAAGGTATTCAGCTACTTGTACATGAAGAATGTCGATTCAAAATGGAGAAAGCGAACCAAAAAATTGACTAGTAAATACTTAGAAAACAGCAGGGGCCAAACCAAAAAAAATTATTGGTTAAGAAAAAGGTGAAGGAACCTGATACCAATATATGGAGAATCGGAATGATTAAGAAGTTCAAACTAGAGATCTATCGAACGTTTAAGCAGAAAATTGCCAAGGAAAGGATCTATGATAATACTCGGGGTAGTTCTCTACTGTTTGAGGCCAGGACGAGAGTATTGCGAACCAAGACATAACGCGCCAAATTTGAAGGGGTCGGCACGGCATGCAGTGCGTGTGGAGAGGAAGAGGAAACTGCCGAACACTTGATATTGTTCTGTAAAGGACTTCAACTTATAGTACAGGATGATGGCGCAGAGTTTTTCAATGCGCTTAGGGACAGGGAGGGCAAAATAGACTTTAAGCGGTTAGAAATAACTAGAAGGAGGTTATCTGATTGGTGGCTCAAGCCAAGGCATGAGTGAAAATTAAAGCCTTCACTGCAAAGTACGAGTCCTCAATCTCACTATTTAAAGGAAAAAAAAAGAAACCTAGTTTTTGGTTCACTTATTATTACGGCTTGGTGGCGTTAGCCACCGCCCGTTCTAAAGTGTACAGCTATATCAGTTCATCCAATCCATCCATCCAGTAGTTGAGTTCGGACTGGCACAGTCGATGGACGTGTTTTTGGAGCGCTCCCGATCAACTGCGCAGATAAGTGGATTTGCATGTTTTGAACTTGTTTTTAGAATAATTAAGGCAGCAGTTTAAACCTTTGTAACACTCATTACGTTGTACGGCTTTTCCGGCAGTCAGTCACCAGGTAATTACTCTTTTGTGTGTGTGTTTTGTTTGTTTGTGTTTTTGATAGACGATAGTCTTTCTTGGATGCTTTCGACGCAAAAATTTCAGTCTGTCTGTGTTTCTGTCTGTCTGTACATTTGTCTGTTTGTCTACTCATAACGGTTCTGGGTTTTTTAAGCGGTACCACCCGATATACCAAGCGGCGACCTCATCCGTAGCGTCCACAATTTTTGTTCAAGATGCAGCGTTCATAGTTGTGCGATCGTAAATTAAAAATAAATTATTGCGCATATATGAGGCACCGTAACAACACGTGAGTATTCTGTATGGGCGCCATTTACTAGAAAATGCATACATAAGTAATTCTCTTTCTACGATCTTTCTGTCCTTGTCTCGTCTTCTGTAGTTACGTCGTAACTACTCACAGTTTTGCGCTGTGCAAATATGTTGATTCCTAATCACCAACTAGCCCAAGCAGCTGTCTTGTCTAATTCTAAGCACCGCAGCGTTTATCACACTGTACTGACCATGCAACGCTTGCACGAAAAGGTGAGTGTTTCCAGCGCTTTGCTAAGACGACATGATGATGGCACCTACCCGTCGCGTTGCGGTCAATTCTCATCCCCTCTGGAACGAGCGCGCGCGCCCATCTCAGAGCCAAGCGCTTCTTTTTCCAAGAAAACTGTCAGATAGCGCTCATGTCTGACGTGTGATGTGACTTGCGCTCGTTCGCCTCCGCTGCGCACTCGAGGCACTTTAACGCAGCACCTCTAGAATACCATTCACCGATTTTCTTGCTCAGAACATCAAATGAATACTTTGTTCACTGTCTCCACACGCAACCCTATCATCTTTTGACAATATTTGCAGATTAACATGCAGATACGGGGTCATTTTTTCTCTTGCTATCCCGTGGGAGAGGTGCATGTACACCGAACAACCAAATTTTTGTAGGAGAGCTTAGACTTTCCTATTTAAGGTGATTCTTAAGAGAGAAAGGAAAAGAAAAGTGAGCCCCGTAACTGTCTGCTTCAGTGAGCGACTCCTCAACAGTAGCTCACAAGGGATGGGCGTGAGGAGGGATAAAAGAGGTAGGAGTGAAGGTGTAGAAAAGAGGAAGAGACGTGAGGTGGTAAGCATGTAGGAGCGACAACAAACTGAGGGGATAGGAGAGATAGGAAAGATGGAAACACTGTCACAGGAGTCCGAGCACGGGGCACGACTTGCGAGAGCTCTTGTCGGCGTCAGTAGATGGCGTAGAGCAAGTCCAGTCAGTCAGAGCTACACTGTCGTCGAAGGTCGTCGGCGTCAGGAGTTGACGTAGGGCGAGCGCAGTCGGCCAGAGCTACGCTGACGCCGGAGATCGCGAGGGCACGACCGGTCTGCACGGAATCCAGCAAGCGAGTGTAGGACAAGATTCGTCGTGCACCTTCTTTTGTAGTTATCGAGTGGGACAGTTCATAAAAATAATTGGTGTCGAAAAGACATGGTTAAAAGCTGTAAAATGTTCAGGATGCGGAATGGGTCTGAAAATAAACGCAAGTGCACACACGTATGGAGAGGAGCAAGACGCCAAGTGCACGCAATGTGAGGTCGAGGAAAAAATGAAAAAAAATGATGGTTGACCAGAGCGAACTGAACCACCGAGCTGGAAACTGCGTTAGCGACAGAGTAAGAAAAAACGATGGCTATGGGACAAAGGCTCAGGTCCGCCGAGGAGGCCCTAGCGAAGGTGAACATAAGTGTGGCTGACAGACAGAATGGTAGGGCACCGGCAACCAGAACGGCGGAGAAGAAAGAGCAAGCAAGTTCGGAAATAACAGGTGCAGCCGGTTCAATGATCGCAAGACTCTGCTTCAGCAAAGTAGTGGTGGGGTTGGGAGAGGACAAAGCAGCCGGCGTCACAGGTGCAAGTCACCCCCAGGTGCAGGACGCTCCAGCTGAAAAGTCACGGCACATTGCCGGAGACTCGAATTTAAATCGATGCGCAGAAGCAATCAAACAGAGGGCAAAAGGTGACGAGAGGGTTGCAGTAGGGTCGTTCCCAGAACGCAGGCTGGAAGCAGTCATGGCGCAAGCGGGCGCAAAACTCAAAACTACAGCTGATAGACGAAACCTCGTGATAATTTTAGACGGTGTAAATGATGTCTTAAATGAAGATACGACAGGACTAGTGACCACACTGGCGAAAGAAGTCGATGACATGCGCGCCTTTTCTTCTCATGTACAGGTAGTGATATGCACAATACCGGAGGTACCGGTGCGTGACAGCAACCGGGAAAGAGCGGTTGTCAGCGCAAACCAAGAAATAAGGCGGATGAGTCGAGAGAAAGGCTCTGAGGTGGTGGAAATAAACAAGGAGGTGCATAGGCGGGGTGCTTTTCAACGAGACAGAATTCACTTCGATAGGAGGCTAAGCCATGAGGTGGGTTGGCATCATTCAGGACGCAGAGTGGCTTCTTTTTTGAAGGTTGGGGGGGGGGAAAGGCACGGGAGCCTTTTGGGGTCCAAGGTAGCTAGTAACGAGGAAAAGAACCAGAAGAACTCTTTGACAGGCGGTATAGGCAGATACAATTCCTAAAGTGGCACCAATATCTAAGGACATGTTAAGTCCGGGGAAGATATTCACGTAGCCACGAGAACCGAGCCAATTCAGACGAAGGGTATGTTAACATGCAGGTTGGCAGGAATAGGCTGAAGTGTGAAGAGATAGAAAAACAGCTAAGACAGGAAAGGTCGATAGTATATGTTTTTGAAAGAAACACATCTTAGGGACATGGAACGACCACCTAACAATCCGCACTACGCATGAGAATATTGTAATAGAACAGAAGGCAGCAGAAAGGGGGTGGTATTGGGGCATTCATTCATAAAAGTACAAAGTGGCGAAGGGTCAAGCAGGAGTGCAAGGAACATTCATGGCTAAAAGGGAAAGTTGCAGGGCAAATGATGCTCCTGGGATTTGTATACTAGTGGACAAGGGCAAAAGCCAGAGAGCAAAACCAACAGATGGTGCAGTTCATAGAAAATGAAATTGGCGAACTAGGAAAAGAGTGTGAGATAATTATATTAATAGATATAAATGCGCACATAGAAGATGGGCATGGATATACTGACCCAAAAGGCAGAATGCTAATAGATATGTTGTAAAAGGCATTAATTAATCATTTACAACAGCGCCGAGAAATGCGAATGGCAGAAAACATGAGAGGTGGGAAGGCTGCGGTGGACGATAGATTACGCAATATTGTCACATAGGATGTATGATCGGCTAAGGTTGATGAACATAGATGAATATGGGACCAGAAGCTTAGGTAGTTATCACAATTGTATCAAGCTGATTCTCGAAAGAGAAGTGAAATCGGAAAGGTGGCAATACGAGCAACCACACGGTAATATTTATTCAGAAAGGCAAATAAAAATAGCAATTAAAGAGATTGAGAAAATCACTGAGGATACTAAAACAAAGTGGATGTACACAATTCGAACTCTATTGTTTTAGCTAGAACTTGCGAAGGTACTAGTGAAACCAACCAGGAAAAGCAGACACAAACCCAAAATCTGGTGGATTGAGGAAGTTAAGAGAGCCATAGGAAGACAACAAGAAGCCTGGAGGGAACACAGGTATGCTAAACAGACTGGTTACCCAGAAGATGATGTGAAAAGAAAGTGGCATAACTTTTTGAGCTGCAGAAGGAAAGCGTCCGATTCGATCAATGACAAGACTAGAAAAAAACGGGGCCTAATATATGGCGGAAGTAAGCAAAAAGGATAGAAAGGCAGCTGCAATGTTTTGAAACCATCTTAATTATGTGAGTAATAAGAGAAGCGTGAAACAGGGGTTTATAACTATAGCTAAAAGGGCCAGACTAAAAGAGGTTGAGGCAATGAAATATCTAAAAACAATGATGACAGAAAAATGTAAACACCAAAAAAAAAGGCTTCATGCACCATACAAGATGAGGATGAACGAATTAGCTCATTGACTCCAATAAGACATCGAGAGTGAGAAAGGGCTGAGAAAAGGGTTCCTAATAGCACATCAACAGGCCCTGACGGCTTCCTAATCACGCTAACAAAGAAACTAAAACGAAACTCTAAACAAACTTTAAGAGAGAGACAGCGAGCAAAGCAATATTGGATGGTGGAGCTCCCAATGGGTGGAAACTAAGTAGGATGAGCCTGGTCCATACAGAAAGAAGGAACATGGCCGATATAAACAGCTACCGTCGTATAACAGTGACATCAGTAGTTTAGAGGCTGGTGATACAGATAGCAAAGGAAAGACTTCAGACTTGGGTGGAGATTGAGGGGGTGCTGAGAGAACCACAAAATGGGTTCTGCAAACCAAGGAGGGTGGAGGACAGTGTTTTCATTGATGCAGCGTATTGAAATAGTGAAAAAAAAAAACACAGGGCCCAGTGGCTGGCATTTCTAGGTATCGAGAGAGCTTACGATAGTGTGATTCAAGAAACTTGTGAGGAGTACTGGACACACTCGATGTGGAAGATGGAATAACTAATCTTCTAAAGGATATCTATAAAAGTAACAAGGTCGTTATCAAATGGGAACAGGTATTTGAACCTATAGAGATACAACGCTGGTTTCGACAGGGATATGTCTTGTCACATTTGTTAATTAATTAATAAAGACTTATAAATAATTATTTATATTGATATAATTATAAGTAATAATTAATTAATTAATTAATATATAAATAATTGATTCATACTGTCAGCCCAAGGGCCAAGACAGGAGTTGGGGTTACATATGTGGCATGTACAAAGAACATATGTGGAAACAAGTTTCACACTGTACGCTCACGTGCACACTATATTGAATTAACAAAACAAAAACGCAAAATCTATACCAAATTACATTCCGCATAGGTCACGAATAAAAGAAACATGTTCGAATACATCTCGTACACGTCATTAAAAAAAAGAGAAAAAAGATTTGAACTGTTATAGTACATATTGAACATATTGATATATTACATTGAACATATTCAACCAACAAGGAACAAGCAATTTGGTTACAAATATTCTGACAAAGCCTTTTCGAACCTTTGTAAATCGCAATGTTCGACTATGTATTGAGGTAATTGATTCCAGTCATCGATGCTCCGAATCAAAAACGAATACTTTAATAAATCTGTTCTGTAGCTAAGTGGTGCGATATGTTTCGAGTGTTTTGTTCTGGATGTGGTAAATGGCTGTAGTGCGATGTGTTCCCTTAGGTGAACCTTGTAGCCTCCATTGTGTATGTGAAAAAAGAATATCAGTCGATTATTTTGCATTTTTCGTTTCACCGTCATTAAACCGGCTCTGTCTCTAAGCTTACTAATAGGCTGAGTTCTGGAATATGAGTTGATGATGAACCGTAAGGCTTTTTTTTTGTATACGCTCACATTTTAGTGCATTTGTTTTGGTGTATGATTCCCAAAGATGACTTGCGTTGGTCGGTACTGGCAAGAATAGTCATTTTATACGCCATTGTTTTAGCTTCCGGGGTGGCATCGTGAAGTTTTCGTCGTAACGACCAAAGTTTACGCATCGCTTTATTGCACTGTCATCATTCATGGACCAGTTCAAGTCATCTGTAAAATGAACACCTAGATACTTAACATTCTTTACTTCAGTCAGCACTGTGCCTTTAATGCTGTAAAAAAAGATAACGGGTCTTTTTTACGTGTCATACGCATGAAGAGAATTTTTGATGCATTCAGTTCCATTTGCCATTCGTGGCACCAAAGGCTAATTTTTTGTAAAGGGTTATCAAGCTCCAGCTGATTGTCAGTGGAGCTTATCTTCGCATACACAATGGTGTCATCTGCATAATGTTTTATAGCTATTTGCTGAGAAAAATCGGCACTCATGTCACTGATATAGGTATAGAAAAGTTAAGGGCCTATTACGGACCCTTGTGGCATGCCTGATCTGACTGGTTTATTGGTGCTCGAGACATTATTTATTTCAGCAAATTGTTGTCCATTTGACAGTGATGCCTCTATCCATTTTAATAGCTGACTGTCACCAGTCAAACAAGACATGATTGATTGATTGATTTGTGGGGTTTAACGTCCCAAAACCACCATTTGATTATGAGAGATGCCGTAGTGGAGGACTCCGGAAATTTTGACCACCTGGGGTTCTTTAACGTGCACCCAAATCTGAGTACACGGGCCTACAACATTTCCGCCTCCATCGGAAATGCAGCCGCCGCAGCCGGGATTCGAACCCGCGACCTGGGGGTCAGCAGCCGAGTACCTTAGCCACTAGACCACCGCGGCGGGGCCAGTCAAACAAGACAACTTTTTAAGCAACATTCTATGAGATATTTTATCGAATGCTTTTCGAAAATCAATAAATATGATGTCTACTTGACCTTTTACATTAAACAATGACCAATTTCATGCGTAACCTCCGTAAGAATTGAAATTGTGGAGTACCCTTTGCGAAACCCGTGCTGATTATTACCTAAAATACCATTTTCTTCTACAAACTTCACTAGGTGAGTACTCAAAATGTGCTCCAGTGTTTTACAACAAGTACTTGTCAAGGAAATTGGTCGGAAATTCGTGACGTCCTATTTGGAACCCTGTTTATGGATCGCTATTACCTTGGCACACCTACATCTATCGGAACGTCACCGGATGGAAGTGATTTTTTGAAAATGTCCAACAGAAAAAATGAACACCACTCGGCATAACGCCTTGAGAAGGTGTTGGCAATTTCATCAGATCCTGGGAATTTTTTGACATCTACTTTAAGTAAAAGACCCAGAATGCCTTCTTGTGTTATTGTTAGCTCAGGTAGACATTGCTCATTAGAAATTCGCACTTGAGGAGTTGAACCATCGTCCCTTATGAAAACCGATTCGAAATATTCATTAAATTGGCAAGCCATTCTTATAATTATCCGTGATAGTCATATTATCATTCTTCAAAAACTGGATGCCAAGTTTTCGTCCTGAAAGGTACCTCTAAAAGTTTCCCGGTGATGTTTTAATGAAATTGGTAAGAGTTTTATTCATGTACCTGTGTTTCGATTGAATAAATTCCATTTTGAGTTCCCGAGAAAGGGAACTGACGTAATGACGTGCTTTCGTTCACAATGGTTTTTTAGCCCTCGTTCTTTTCAAGAGTCGTTTTTTCTGAATAATTTTTCGCGTAATCCATGTTTCTTCTGTTAATTTTCTTGGTGCGTTTTGAAACAAATTGTTCTATTGCTTTTAAAACAATGGATTTAAACATGTTCCATGCATCTTTTACTGATGTAGTATTCAGAGAGATATATTGAGTGAAAGCATCATATCCATGCTCTAAATGATCTATTGCTCCAGTATCATCTGCTTTTGAAAAATCGAAAACTGTCGTAGTTTTATTCTTTTTTACCCGAGTGCGCGTGGTATCTATACGTGTGATCACCATTTTGTGATCAGACATCCCTTCTAATACTTCACATTGATATTTGTATTGCGCGGCTGATCTGCTCAAGAAGACCAGGTAGAGCAGTAATTCTGTTGATTCGTGGATTCGCGTAGGTGTAGTTACAATTTGTGTTAGGTCAAGGAAGAAAGCCAGATCCAAAAGAACTCGAGACACAGCTTGTTCCTTTTGACCTTCCTGATAATTCACCCAATCGATATGCAGTAAATTGAAGTCTCCGACCAGTATGATCCTATATTTAGAATCGCTAAACTTATCAGTTAAGAAATTATCAAGAAGTATCATATATTCTTCAGGGGTGCCAGGTGGGCGATACACTGCGATAACTACAAAATACTGCCCATCCATTTGTATCGTGCACGCAACGCATTCTAATTCCGGTGGGGTGAAAATTTCAGTGCAATGAATTGAAGTGTTGTGAACAATAACAACACCTCCTCCCCTGGATCCTCGGTCTTTGCGAAAGGCAGTATAATTGGGAGGCAGGAACTCTGTATTTTCAACTGATTCGCTTAGCCAGGTTTCTGTCATCATTACAACATCCGGTTCATGTTCAAAGAGCGCAGCCTCAAAGAGTGATGACTTGTTACAGATACTGCGCGCATTAACATTCATAACTGTTAACTTGTCAGGAAAAATTTCCACTGCCTTCCAAGCTGGCATCTTTCTCGTAATGGCGAGCGTTTTGGCACTTTTTACGCGAATCAGTGAAATCGTCCCAGTAATACGCCTTGCCGTCTACGTAGAGCTTATCGTAAGCTAGGCGCACCCGCTTTCCACTCAACTTCTCGTCTTTAGCGCTTTCCCAAAGGCACTTTCTGCTGTGTAGCACGCGTTTTGAAAAGTCATCACTGATTGAGACGTGCAAACCCTTTATCTTGTAACAGTTACGCATAATTTTCTGCTTTTTCTTGAAGCCGTATAGTCGGAGAATAACCGGTCGCGCTTTTGACTGTCTTTTTCTAATGCGGTGCATATGCTCCACGCTTTTAGGTGATAAACTGATTACAGAAAAAAAATTGTTCTGTACCACTTACGCCAGGTCTTCCTGTGTTTCCCGGTCCTGCTCATTCAGGTCGAAAATAACAAGATTATTGCGGCGCTGGCGATTTTCGATGTCGTCAACCTTCCTAGATAACACTTCGACTACTTCATTCAGTCGGGTTGCTGTTTGTTGTGCGTCATCCAGTTTAGACAGAGAGGACTCAAGTTTAGCTAGGCGGTCTTCAATATTTTTTACGGCAGTACCATTTTCTTTTACTTCCTTTTGGACTGCTCTCTGGTCCCGCCTAATGTCGGCTAATGTTTTTGACTGCTCCTTCAAAGTTTGCAAAATCTGCTCAAGTTTGTCATCCGAGTTTGAGCTCGGGCCCGGATTCAACTTGACGTCACCACTTGTGACAAGCGTAAGAAATATAGACCTAAAATCGCACACTATCAACGCCATTGTTCGGGGGCACGGCACGACTATTAGTGACAAATGATTGCTTTTAAATGATGAAGTATCGTGCCTCACCTGCAAACAAGCAAATACGAACACGTTGGACACTATACTTGTATTCGTGCCGTGCCCGCAACTGAGTAGGTGGGCGTCCGGTGGGCTATTTAGGTCAGCAGCAATCCATGGCGTGGTTGTCGTTGATTGGTAGATGCTTCCGATACAGGCATCTTTGCTGCACGTGGATAGAAGCCGCATCGGCGACAGATCCAGATAGCTTGAGAACGGTGGCTTGTGTTCCGTCTTGGTGAATGCGGTAGTTGCACTTGAATTCGCAGCGGTGACAAGAAGCGAAACCTGCAAACAAGCAAATACGAACACGTTGGACACCATGCTTGTATTCGTGCCGTGCCCGCAACGGAGTAGGTGGGCGTGCGGTGTGCTATTTAAGTCAGCAGCAATCCATGGCGTGGTTGTCCTTGATTGGTAGATGCTTCCAATACAGGCATCTTTGCTGCACGTGGATAGAAGCGGCACCGGCGACAGATCCAGATAGTTTGAGAACGGTGGCTCGTGCTCCGTCTTGGTGGATGCGGTAGTTGCACTTGAATTCGCAGCGCTGACAAAAAGCGAAACCTGCAAACAAGCAAATACGAACACGTTGGACACCATGCTTGTATTCGTGCCGTGCCCGCAACTGAGTAGGTGGGCGTGCGGTGTGCTATTTAAGTCAGCAGCAATCCATGGCGTGGTTGTCCTTGATTGGTAGATGCTTCCAATACAGGCATCTTTGCTGCACGTGGATAGAAGCGGCACCGGCGACAGATCCAGATAGTTTGAGAACGGTGGCTCGTGCTCCGTCTTGGTGGATGCGGTAATTGCACTTGAATTCGCAGCGCTGACAAGAAGCGAAACCTGCAAACAAGCAAATACGAACACGTTGGACACCACGCTTGTATTCGTGCCGTGCCCGCAAGTGAGTAGGTGGGCGTCCAGTGGGATATTTAAGTCAGCAGCAATCCATGGCGTGGTTGTCCTTGATTGGCAGATGCTTCCGATACAGGCGTCATTGCTGCACGTGTTATGAAGCGGCATCGGCGACAGATCCAGATAGCTTGAGGACGGTGGCTCGTGCTCCGTCTTGGTGAATGCGGTAGTTGCACTTGAATTCGCAGCGGTGACAAAAAGCGGAACCTGCAAACAAGCAAATACGAACACGTTGGACACCATGCTTGTATGCGTGCCGTGCCCGCAATATCTCCAGGGACTAGAAGCCAAATTAGAGGGGAGTCGACTCGCCTTCAGCCTTTTGCCAAGCAAGGAAAACACAACGAAAAGTCATTACCAGCACTGATGTATGCAGATGATATAGTATCAATAGCCGATAACAAGGAAGATCTACAGGGACTGATAGACATCTGTGGTAATGAGGGAGGTAGGTTATATTTAAAGTTCAGCAGGGAGAAATTGGCAATCATTTTTAATGATGACAAAGGCAGTGAGCATAAGATACAGGAAGTCACGCTAGAAATAATGGAGAAATAAAATATTTTGGCGTATAGATTAATAACGGGCCTGAGTATATAAGCAAGAAAGATACGTCATGACTGTTATGACCGTCATCATTATTAAAGCATTTCGGCATTTGTAAACTGGACGAAAACATTTCGACGCATTCCAAGCAAAGTTGTGCCGTCAAGACGGGTTGATTTCCTGTCAGCAAAACGTGAACAAGGGGTCTACGACCGTTTCCCACAAAGAAAACTCACAAGCCATAAAAGGCCGTTGTGAGCTAGACTCAAGAAAGGCCATTGCGTTTGCCTCGAGCAAGGCTTTTGAGGCAAACAAGGAGGCAGCTGGGCCATTTTCGAGGTCACCAAGGATCTGGAAAGACCGGAACCAGTGGGGTATCTGCAGTTTGGGCTGAAAGCCATAACCAATCTGGTTGTGGCTGCACGTTGCGAGGAGAAACAAAGTTCCGAATATTCGCAGCTAAACCACACCTTCCAGAAAACAACAAAGGAGGGAATGTGTGGTTGAAAGAAAGGAAACAGGCGCCATCTGCTGCAGCCCTTGCGGGAGCCCTCCTCAGTGCCTCGACGACGATGGATTAGTCGACCACTCCTCCTTCGCCCATTCTCCATAAGATTGGCTGATTGGCATGGCATGTTTTGACGATAAGCAGGCGGACCGCTACATTATCCGACCCGAACGCAGTCAGGCAAGTTTGGCACGCGTGCCGGGAGCCGGTTCTTCGAACCTCACCCAACTATCAGAACAGTTCTGGAAACCAAGGTTGTCTAAGATCATCGGACGTGCGCGAAACCTTGGAGACGTGTGCGAAACGTCGGTGCAGTGCGTTTGCGACCATATTTGTGCATCGTGTAGACTGCGCCTTCTCCACGTGCATTGTGTGGTGTCTTTCCCCGCCTTCATGGGTGGAGCACCTAGACCATCGAGTGCCGTATTGGCTGAAGCCGCGGACAATGCCCCCAATGTTGGCAACGTTGTGCTTATAAGCGGAAGACTTTTGTATATTTTAAGTGCTACAGTTCAACAGTTCTCCTGCACAGTTCTTGACTTTTCCTTCTACGTGGTCACCTGATCACCTCCTTTCAAATTCTAAGTTAAAAACCATGTAAATAAATTGTTGTCGTTCTTACGAGCGCCTCATCTCACTTGATCGACGATGGGTGCAAGGATGGGGGCCCGCTACCAAACAGAGACCCGCGGGACCCGGAGTCACCACAACTGGATGGAAGCGGATGGATGGCGTAAACCCATGTAGCAATGACTCGACGACAGCAGTCAGATGCTATGGCCCCATCGACTTCGAGAGGTGATTGGACGACACAGCCGGATGCTCCCAGCTCACCGACTTGAGAGGCAGGCGAACGGCCCCTCTGGGATGACATAAGGTCATCAACTGTGAGAGGCAACCGGAAGGTACTGCTGAGACGCATGACGCTGGAGGCATGGCTGCGAGCCGAATGAGTGCTGACTTTCTCTGTTAAACTTTACCAGGCCTTTACTAATCTGGTAGTAAAAGCTGGTAGGGAGAATAACGGTTTCAGTCATTGTGTAACTGCCGTCAGG
Source organism: Rhipicephalus annulatus (assembly GCA_013436015.1). Classification (NCBI taxonomy): domain Eukaryota; kingdom Metazoa; phylum Arthropoda; class Arachnida; order Ixodida; family Ixodidae; genus Rhipicephalus; species Rhipicephalus annulatus. The sequence continues at coordinate 143,509 of WOVY01015297.1, forward strand.
CAGATTGTGAGATAGCTTGATGATGAGTCTGTGGGTAACGGCAAGGTTAACAGTGACAAAGCTATTTTAGTCGGCAGGTTAACAAATAACTTGCATCAGGCAGATAATTGTGAAATCGCTTGTTTAAGCTACAGTCTGTGGGTGACGAAAGGTTAACAGTGACAGAGCTCTTGTTGTCATTGGGTTAACAGATAATTTGCGTCAGGCAGATAATTGTGAGATAGCGTCTTTAAGCTATAGTCTGTGGGTGACGGCAACGTTAACAGTGACAGTACCGGATTCCGTGTGAAAGCTTGAGAAAGCTTTTGCAGACTAAGTTAACAAGTAACTTGAGGCAAGGCAGAAAACTAAGGCTGTCATTGATGTCAGGGTTAATTAGTTGCAAGACAGGAATCATTCATGGAACAGAGAATGGTACAGGAAGCAGTCATGAATCTGAAAGCCCTGCGAAAACCCGTGTTGCTAGCGATCGCAAGGGAGATAAAACTGGATGTGTCGGACTCCCCAGCAAGAACAGAACTGATCGAGTGGATCGTCGGGACAGGGATAGACGATGAGGAACTCTCAGGCTATATCATAGACATTGAGGAAATGGAAGCCCAGAGAAAAGAGGAGGCGCACAAAGAAGAAGAAGAAGCCGTAGAAATTCGTATTCACGAGACTGAAATGCAAGCAATACACGAAAAGAGTGAAAGGGGAATGACGTGAAATTCGGGCACAGAATCGGGAGCGTCTTTGGACGTGTATATGTTGGGTATGTGTGAAGCCCGAAAGGTGCAATGAAGTGGCGAGTATGGTGCAATGTGAAGTCACCGATAAAGCCGCTGTTTGCGAGGTACCACCTGAGAAAGGTACACGTCTCTATGAGTGTGACATGCAGAGTGATCCTTCGGCGGGGCGAAAAGAGCAACAGGTCGTTGTTAGTGAAATACACCAAGAAAGGTACGCGTTTCTCCGAGGGCGCGAAGGTAGTGTATGTAGAGAGCGGGACGGTGGCTGGTATGCAAACTATAGAAAGTCCAAAAGGTGTTCCATGTGAGACCTAAGCTGGTTCCAGTCACCCTGATGGGGTAAATAAACAGATTGATGAGCTGGGGACCATGCTCGAACCTCAGCAAGGGAATGACTTTTTGGGTTTTGAAAGAAAGGACAACGAAGCTAGTCCTAAGGGAAGGAAGCAAGAAAAGAGGAAGGCAGAGAGGTTAACCTGAAAGACATGTGGTTGGCTACCCTACACTGGGGGATTGGGGAAGGGGTCAAGAAGGATGAAAAAGAGGGGAGAGGCAAAAAAGAGTGACTGACAGTGATTTCACTGCAGCGTGTAGAACTGCACCACATGTCAGAGGTGTTCACACAAGCCTGTCTTTCTAAGGAAACACAGCAGGGCTTTGACTGACATGTGGGCTGTCGAAAATGCGGACGTTGCTGTAATAGCATCTGCACAAAAAGAGGACGATCATCCAGTTGCCACTATGTGGGGGCAAGTACTCGTCTGTCTGAGGCAAATCAAGGACAGTGGCTCAGCAGGTGTTCGATATTTTTATCGATGCCGCAAACATCGCATGTCGTACTCTTCATTATTCTAATCAACGTGGTATAAGCTTTCGTGAAGGCAACTCCCAGCCAAAGGCGATAGAGAAGCGAAGCTTCACGTCGATGTAGGCCGGGTGGAGGCAGGAGTTGTAGTGAAAGGTCAAGATCGTGCAGTCTTGTACGTCGTATGCTTGGTGCGCTCCACTTAGTGTGAGACTGAGGGCCAGTTGACGAATGTGCCTTGCCACGTCTGTTCTTGAAAGCGGAATCGAAACGCTGTTTGTTTCGTCATGTGATGTGCGAGCAGCATGATCTGTACAATCATTTTTTTACTACAATGTAGGTAACCATTGAAAGACGATGTTGTGTCCGTTTTGTAATAGGAGGCGGTGAAGTTTCACGGTTTGGTACGTCAACAGGTCGTGGCATCCCCGTCGGATAAGCGACAGCAGACACTGTAACGCTAGTTTTGAGTCAGAAAACACAGCCCATTTACTTGGTGTTTCTTGAGAAGTAGTGAGTTCCAGCGCACTGCGCAGAGCCTAGAGTTCTGCCGTCGTGGACGTTGTCGCTTGTGAAGTCTTAAAACACCAAGTTACCCAGGTGATAGTATAACCACTGCTCCACCTGAACTAGACGGCCTAGTCGAACCATCCAAGCAAATGGGCACATGATTACTGTAGTTTGGTTCTAGTAAGAATAGACTCAGTTGTTTCAGGGCATATGTCGGTAAGTCTGATTTTCTCTACATTCCGAGGTTCAAAAAGTAAACTCGCGGCCGGCTGAAGCCCCAAGGAGGAAGCAGTGGCTCTGATGCAGGTGCGTGCGCCTCAGTAGATGATAAACAGTGCTTGCAGACAGTGGCGCCGTATGTCATACGGTGCCTTTCAGCAGTCAGGCTTTCCGGGTAATGGGAAGGGGTCCTGGCATATTGTCTGAGATGCATACACATTGTCTCGGTAATGATACCTGTTCTGATTGAGTAATTGTGGGCGATAGCAATGGTTTCAGCCGTTGAAGCACTGCGGGATAACCCAAGGCATATCTTAAGTGCTTGGGCTTGATTGCTCTGAATTGCGTGCAGGTTGGTCTTTGTGGTGTTATATATTGCAGGTAAGCTGTACCGTAAGAATCTGATAAACAGCACTCTGTACTTGTAGCATGGATGGTATGGGCACTCCCCAATTTTTTCCTACAAGGAATTTGAACATGTGACATGTTGTGATCAGCCGCTTCTTCGCATAGTTCACCTGTGGTGTCCTTGACAGGTTTCTGTCTATTATGGCTACCAAAAACCTGTGGCTTCTGCTGAACGATATGTGTTTTTCATTAATCAACATGCAGTAAGCCGACATTGGTTTCCGCGTGAACGCTATCACTGCACAATTTTTGCAGGATACCTCGTGACCTTGTTTACGAAGGTAGCATGACGTCGTTGTAGAAGCCTTGTGATGGCGGGCGCGAAACTGAGGCCTTGTCACACCTGATGTCCGAATGCAGGTGTCATAAGCGTAGACAGAAAGTTCTACAGTGCTAGGTAGGTGCTCGACTAGTTCAATGAAAGTTAGATTGAAAAGTGTAGGGCTTAGCACTCCTCCCTGAGGAACTCCTCGGCTGCTGTAATAATCAGGTGTTGGGCCATTCGCTGTCATCACGTAGAATGATCTCAGCTGTAAGTAGCTGCACACCCACATATATATCTTGCCACCAAGACCTACTGTTTCCAGAGCACTAAGAATGGCTTCAAGTGTGACATTGTCATAAGCCCCCTTAACGTCTAGAAACAGGGTGGCGCACAATCTTTCACAGGCTTTCGGTTTTCAACATATGTCACCAGTTCAACAACGTTCTCGTTTGACATATGGCCAAGCCTGAATGCGGTCATTGATGCTGGATAGATTTCGTAGTGCTCTAAATACCACTCCATTTGTGTTAGAATCATTCGTTCCATTGTTTTTCCCACACAACTGGCAAGCGCGATAGGACGGTATGAGGCAATATCCAAAGGGGATTTGCCAGCCTTTAGAAGTGGAATGAGGTGACTTGACTTTCATGTTCGGAAAACCGTACCAGTCTGCCAGGAGTCGTTGTATAGGCATAAGAGTGCCTTCCGAGCTTCGTCTTCAAGAGAACAAAGGGCACGATAGGTAATGTCATCAGGTACGGGTGCTGTGAAGAACGTCTGCACAGTGCCAGTGTCGCCTCTAGTTCATCCATATGAAAATCGCATTCCATTCGGGGATCGCGTGAGAGTGGTGGGTTTTCCAACGTTTCAAATCTTGATTCCGCGAAATTGGAATCACCGGCAGTTTTTCAACAGAAGCATTCTGCGACGTCAATCTCTCTGCATTGTAGGCGAAGTGCCAGAGATGTAAACAGGTGTCGCTGACCAAAGGTTGTGCTAAGACCCCGGACAGGTCACCATATCAGTGATAGGGGCTCTCGCGGATCCATAGACTCGCAGAAGGTTGCCCAACGTCACCAAGCCAGTTTATCCATGTGCCGCATTTCCTTTTGAATGCGTCTAGCCAGCCTCAAGTTATCCATGCACTTTGTCCGTCGGTACATACGTTCTGCACGACGACGTATTGCGCGAAGATTCTCAAGATTGATGTCGAAATAAGTGCGCTTGTGATTAGTCAAAAGTGAATGCATGGTATTCTGCAGAACATCCTTTATCGAATCCTCAACATTATACGATGAGCCGTCGTTACAACAGTCTTCCAATAACACTTTGAATTTCGGCCAATCGGTGTATTTTAGGTCTCTTGAGGCCTTCGAGCTGGTGAAACCTTCTATCCGCAGGTAAGTTGGAATACGGTCGCTTCCCCACGTTTCTGAATTCAAAAACCAATGCACTTTCCTGGTAAGAGAGTAAGAAACCAATGTAAGGTCCAGGCAGCTGCTATAGGCCGATCCGCGTAAATATGCAGAGATTCCGTCATTATAAACACATAGTTCTTACTCCGAGGCTAAGGACACCAATTTTCTTCTTATAGAGTTGACCCTGGAGCTTCCCCATGGGAAATGGTGGGCATTAAAGTAACCGATAATGACCCATGGGCTTGGAGCCGATGTCAGAATACCGCGTAAGCGCTCGTAGTCAAGACGGCTTGATGGAGATAAGTAAGCTCCGAGAATCGTGAAAGTAACCTTATCCTTCTTCTCAGTAAGGCAAACATATTGATTCTCTTCATCAGACGAGACTGTATGGTGACCGTAAGTGAGGTCACGGCGCATGAATACAATAACCTTGCTGCAGTTTCTGTGAGTGGAGGAAATGGAGCACTCATATCCTGACAGTTTGATTGAAGCGTACAGGTTGGGTTCGCAAAATCAATAATGGGGAAATGGTTCACAAATACAAACTGCCTAAAGTCAGACATGCGCGACTTAAGTCCTCTGGCGTTCCACTGAAAGACAGATGCATTCTTGACTTCCACTTGAAACGAAGGTGCTTCGCTGGCCGTAGTTTTCACCTAGAGCTGCGAGCACCGGACTCAGGGTGTCCAGCACTTGCAGTGCGGTCTGCGCAGACGAAGCTTTTATATTGCTCAGTATGACATGCATAGTACTCATCAGCGATTGCAGCAAGCTTATCAATTGATCTTCATTCGTCGCATCATTGGTTCGAGGGGTCGTTGAGGGTGGCGGGATTTGATGCAACTCCGAAGTAGGTTGACTTCGTTGAAGGGAGGGCCACTGTTCGGAAGGTGCGGCTGCTGTCCTTTTCTTTTGTTTGACAGTATCCGTCTTCAGTGAGTTCGATGTTTGTGGGTCAGCCACTGTAATAGAGGATGAGCAGTCTTTTCGGTAGAGCAGTATTTTTGTGATAGTCTTCGCCCACGACACCGTCGTCAGCAAAGTGTAGCGGCAGCTTCTCTGTGGGTTGAATTGTCTCGCACCATACGCCTGAGTACCGCGTGCTCGTTTCGCACCCGCGGGCACTCTTTGGATGAGGCTTCATGAGCGCCATGGCAGGTTGGAGATCGTAACGCGGTGGCGCTGCAGGCGTCGTTTGAGTAAGATACACCGCACCGTGGACACACAACTTTTTTTCTCACAGACACCTTTTACGTGTCCCATCTTGAAACACTTGTAGCATTGCAGTGTCGTCGGTATGTATGAACGCACTCAGTGGCGAACACCGCCAACTTCGACATACGAGGGAACGCTGCCTCCTTCGAACACAAGTCTCAAGTAGCGTGGGTTGCCAAGCCTGGTGATGTGCGTGATGCGAGTGCCTCCTGTGGCTGGCTTTATTAGTATTGGCAGATCATTAGCTGGGATGGAAAAATCCACATCCTAAATGACGCCTACCAAAGTGCCATTACAACCCGCAGCGACCACTGGCCGTACTTTCACGTTGCCAATTACTGTTATGTGCCGAAGGCTTTGCAGCGCGCTACGTTGCGCAACGTCTACGGCAAGGACATTCTTCCGTGCATTGGTCTTCACGTCTTTGATTTCATTCGGCGCGGTTTCCTCGAGAAGCACAGAAAGAGCTTGCCTGTTGAGGAATCGCAAGCTGGACGCAGGGTCTTCGGGCATGAACAGCATGGTGTGTGGCCAGCGCTGTGGTGCAGTCCTAATGGTGGAAACACTTGCCGACGATGCCGTTCGCAGCAGTCTTAGTTTTGTAGTTCGATTCATGACGACCGTTAAGTCATCATCCGATGACTTGAAGCCATCCGAGTACAAATCTGTTGCCTCACTGTCCGTGTCGCTTGACACGTTAACACGCTTCCTGGACGACGAAGCCCGGCGTGACGGTTGCACGCCAGGAACATTCTCAGGTGTGTCCTGATGCATCACCGCAAAGGAGGGAGCGGAAGCTCCCAAGATTTGCAGGAAAGCAAATTGAAAGTACTGAGACACAGGCACAAGCCAAGCCAAGTCAAGTCAAGATCCTTGACGATGTGGCGCATACCCACGCTCGGGGATTGACCATGAACCGGAGAGTTTTCATGAATTTCTTGTTTAATAACAGATTAAAATAACCCATTTACGAGTCATAAAGGAAATATGCAACAAGACAAATCTGATGGTTGAATTGTAAATAATCTGTAGTGTAATGCAATAAAGCGTCGTATTTCATTTAACATGAATTTGAAAATTTCGAAATCTACCGAACAATGATTTCAACACTTAAACATTTTCATTTATTGCATCCCTAAAGGCCCGAGGGCATTACATAAGGGGGGGCAAAAAATACGCTGTGAGTGTGTATAATTCAAGTTGAACAAATTATTATAAACAGTAAAGTTCTAATATGGTAGTTTGGTCAAAAATGACAACAAAAATCAATCAAATAACACACAAAAGAAACGCTTTGGCTGGGAATTAGAGTACAACCAACTAGGCACAAGCAAATTATACACACAGTACGTTGGTAGAATATATTTACAGCCACGGGTTAATGGGTGGAATCAAAGTGGGATTCCAATTTTGCGCGGAATGATGTGCGGTCAGGTGTGGCAACAATGGCGTCGGGAAGGCTATTCTAAAGTGTTATTGCTTGGGGGAAAAAAGGAGTCGTTCATTGCGGATGTACGGCCGTGGATTCGTGCAATGGGGTTTGAATGGTTAATGCGGGAAGAAGTTCTGTTTGGGGGCTGTAAAAGTTCGTGTCTTGATTGGGGTCGGAAAACGAAACTGTGGAGGAGGCATAGGCGCGAGATGAGGCGGCGCGACGCGAGTGATGGCAGTTCAATTGATTGTTTTAGGGCGGTGACGCTGATTTCTCTGTAGTACTGTGAGGTTATAAAGCGGGCAGCGCGGTTTTGAACTGCTTCTAGTTCGCTAACGAGGTATGCCTGGGATGGATTCCAAATGAACGATGCGTATTCGAGCTTTGGCCGTACGTATGTTAAGTATGCTAGTTTTTTAACGTCAGGAGATGCTGATTTGAGGTTACGGCGCAGAAAACCAAGCGTACGCAGAGCGTCTGAGCAGATGGACTGTACGTGCGGTGCAAATGAAAGAGATGGGTACTTGTGCACTCCGAGATACTTGTATGACGAAGCCGAATCGAGAGGAAGCGAATTTATAAAGTAGGTATGATGATCAGTGGTGCGTTTACGGGAAAATGACATCGATTTTCATTTGGTTAGATTTAACGGCATCGATGAGTCTTGGCACCATAGCGCAACTGTGTCGAGGTCTTGCTGTAGTTTAGTACTGTTTTCAAAGTTGTGAGTGGGGGAGTATATGACACAGTCATCTGCAAATAGTCGAAGTTTTGTTTGAATGTTTGTTCGCAGGTCGTTTATGAATATTAAAAATAGAAGAGGTGATAAGCCCGCACCCTGAGGGACGCCTGATGATACGTGAGTTTTAGAGGAGTTATTATTAGCAGAGGTGAATTGTTTACGGTTGGAGAGGAAGTGTTTAACCCAGGAGTCAATATTCTGTGCAATGCCAAGGGAATTAGTTTTGTTAAGTAATAAGTTGTGTGGTACGCGATCAAAAGCTTTGGAAAAGTCTAGGAATATGGCATCAATCAGCAGGTTATCATCCATGCTTTTTAGTAGGTCATGGGTAAACTCGGCTAATTGGGTCTCGCATGAGAAGTGCTTTCGGAAACCGTGCTGGTGATTATAGAAGAAATTTATTGATTTAAGGTGAGTCGCGATGTGAGAAGATATAAGGTGTTCTAGTAATTTAGAGGGAATGCTTGTCAGGGAAACCTCTTTGAACTTTTGACGAACTCCTGCAATGCGTCAACCATGTTCCCGTCACTGTGGCCTAGACACAAAGCCCCGTAAGAAAGCACATTTTCAGCATTTAAATCCATTCCGAGAAGGTGGCAAACGGCTCCTATAGTGTTTTTACGTAAGACAGAGAATCTATTACAATAAATGAGATAATGTTCAGTTGACTCATTTACTCCACAAACAGGACAATGATGGGAGGCTGCCAGACCAGCTCTGTGTAAATATAAATTCAGCTGTGGAATTTCACAGCGCAGTCTAGTGATTGCGACTTCCGTTCCTCGCGTTTGACATATTTGACTATTCCAGTGGTAGAACAAGCGCTTGAATTCTGGGGTGGCTGTTAGTGAAAGTGTAGAAAATTCCTCTAAGAGTAGTTTCCTTCTTAATCTAGCACCTATCAAGAATTTCTATGCCGGTAATACATCAATAACAGGCCCATTTAAAGATGACTTGGCCAATGCATCTGCCATTTCATTCATATAAACGCCCTTATGTCCAGGAACCCAGATCAGTTTGATCATATTGAGATGTGAGTGAACTAATGCTTTGAAAGAATTCTAAGCATGCGAGTTCTCATCTGCAGTAAGGGAGGCACATACTGATAGTGAATCTGTTAAAATTATTGCAGTTCTTACTGAAGCAGTTATTTTACGGAGACCAAAACTTATCGCAAAAAAATCTGCTTCAAATATGGGCACATAATCGGGAAGGCGAAGCGAAAAGGACCAGTCTAGGGCAGGAGAAAAAATACCAATTCCACATTTTTCTTCCCTTTGTGACGCATCAGTTGCTATGACTGCTTGTATTAGAGTATGTTCCAGGTAATCTCTTAATATAGCTTCTAAAAAACTGAGTGGCATCAATTTTGAATTTTTCAGAAATATATCATTAAACTGCACAAGCGTTCTGTGAGAGAGTCACTTCGTCGTCGTCCAAAAGGTAGTCCTAAATGTAGCGAAAACATGACGCTACTGAAAGCCAACAGTACTGCCAGAGAGGGCGAGCTACTGTTATAAGTATTTCCTACAGATAGCGTGGGAAATGGCACAGAGGGTGAGAAAGTACATTGAGAAGCTGTCGTAGGTGTACCAACAGGCGCTAGTTCGGTAGAGGATCATTTCGAGAAAAATCCAATCCCAGCAGCATGAACTGAGCTTGTGTAGTATTAGAGACATGCCTCATGCAGCGGCACGTAAACGATCAGCCGGATGCTAAAACTACCCGGAAATCGAGAAGGATGCAAATTTCCAAGAGTTCATATCTGTGAATGGCCCAGCATCTGGTTTTGTGAATGGTATCGCAGATAGATTAGCCAAACAGAGCAATGAAGCGGAGAAATCGAAGGGCCAAGGCGGTAGAAAGGGTGGTGCACAGGCACACCTGAACTGTAAGATTGCTGATGACACAACCAGGGAAGCTTGTAACAACCAAGAAAAGGTCGTAAGTAAGCGTCACCGCAAAAGAAAGAAGCAGGGACGTGCGGCACCACAAAAGATGACAGAGGGAATGCCGCAGCGAAAACAGAGGGGTTGGCCGTCGTTCAATTCATGAAAACGGCCTTTGAGGTGGGCTGCCAGGCGAAATTGGCGAGAGAGAAGTAGCGGAAAAGGACACGCGTCCCTAAGAAAGAAGGCATCGTTGAAAAAAAAAAAAACTGGTATGCGTCGACAACAATGTCAAGAAGTTTCTAAGAGAAAGGCTGCTGGTCCTAAATTCAGGGTGAAACCAATTGCGAAAGGACAATGACGAGTCTTTTCCCCGAACTTCAGGAATCTTCGGTGTCATGAAGAGAGCCAGCCGAAATCAGGAATGAGGCGTGATGGCAAAGTTGGGCTGAGAGCTTCGCCTCATTGTGGCTTCTGCGATCGCCTCTGGTGATCGCGAAAGCGACATAGAACACGACCGCCACGTGCAAGACTAAAAGCGTGAAGGTCAGCTGCAAGCTTTTTGCAGAATGCGACCCAGTGTTTCTGAAAAGAAGCTTTTTTGAGTATTTATCCAGTTTTGAACCTTTGAAACAATGTTTTCTTTTCTAAGTAACGTTTCATTAGAAAACAAAGACTCGTTTCAAATGGTTCATGATAAACGCGGAATGCTGTACACTTACAATGAAACGCGCGTTTAGAAGATTTTTTAAGGTACGGAGGCGTATATTGAGTCGCGAATTGTTACAACGCTTCATTATTGTGAGTAGAGTAGAGCTAACACGCCCAAAAGAACCCAGAGGGTTCTTTTAAGGTGCGAGCATGATAATGTAACTATAACTAAACAAGACTATTACGAAGGGTTTAGTTCCATCACTTTGGTTGTGATAGAATGTTTAAGTATCGTGTGATAGTTTAGGCGGAGCGTTACGCGTTAGCAAAAGTCGAGGGTTGAGTGACATTTCGGACAGTTATAAGATGAAGCTGAATCTAGGGAGAAAGATTTGAGTCTGAAAAGGTGTGTCTTACTGAAGACGTGAAGAAAGGGTAATGTATGAACTTGGGTTATAGCATTCGCCGAGAGCTGGCACCAAAGCTTAAGTTTTTCTTTGTGCGTAAACGCAACTCATGCGAGAATTCTCCGTTTTGAGCTTTTTTTTGTTTTGCAAATGTCCTGTTTAGGTTGGAGTAGAAAACACTTTGTGAAGGCAGCTCAGAAGACTACCTAATGAATTAGCAAGTGGGTTTTATAGAGGTGAATCATTGTCCTCTCTCGGGGCTACTGCCTTTGTCCTCTAAGAATAGCCGCCGGCTGCGTTAAAACCTCGTTTTGCAACAAAATACATTTGATATACCTTTTAAAAGAGGGATACTCCATGGCAACGCAGAGTGTTTGAGTCACTGTCCTTGGCGCAAATGGCATTCTACGAGAGTTCTGCAATATTTTTTTTTTCTGACGTAGACAAGGACCATTCACTAGGTTTATCTTTGTTTTGTTGCTTTTTAGAGTTCGTTGAACTCTTGGTGAATACATTGAAGACACCGCTATCCAGGGTTCCAGGTTGGGTGTGCTTCCCGTGCAGTTATTCTGTTTCACGCAAACGTAAAAGAGGAATTTGGAATAACTAGTGTACTTCTTTTAATTAGTCGTAAAAGGGTAAATATGCCTGATGGGGTTTGACGTAATTGCCTGGCGCTTACTAGGTGAGTGGTTGTGTTTTCATGCGCCTGTGTGATGTCTGTTGAGCCAAAATGAAGCAGGTGGTCACTCCTTCATCAAGGACAGTCTTCACCTTCACCAGACGTCAGCGCTGATCTCTCCTAACTCTGGCTGCAAACCTCAACCCATGGAAATCTCCCCCCCCCCCCGCGTGAGAGACTGTTATGACCGTCATCATTATTGAAGTCTTACGGCCTATATATATATATATATATATATATATATATATATATATATATATATATATATATATATATATATATATATATATATATATATATATATAATTAAGAATAAAGAAGCACACTTACGAAAATTTGATAATTGTTTACTCTACGTTTCGGCCGTGGCACGGCCTTCGTCAGGATTAACAGAAATACGAGTGTGTGGCCGCTTTTATGGGCAGGCATAGACACGTCATTTCAATACAACACTATATATATATATATATATATATATATATATATATATATATATATATATATAGTGTTGTATTGTATATAAATTTGCGGCGAGGGGCGCTTGCCCTCTACTCGTGAACAACTGAACGCTTTGTGTGCACACTTTTCTGTATGTGTGTCCGTGTGCCTTCGTTTAGTTCGTGTTCAATATCGCTGCTATTTCAAGGAAGAATTTCCAACTCGAGCAAGAAACAGCACTCGTATGACTCTTGTAAATAGGACGTTTCAACATATATCCGAGAATGTTTACCGCATTACAGCAGCGCAGTGCCCACTTTAACATAAGAGTTTGCTTTGGAAATCGGTGGTGCATACACCTCGGGTCCATACGGCAAATCGCGCTCCTACACAGCTGTAGACGTTGTGGATGCTTTCACTGATAATATTAATTAACAACGTCTGTATAATTTGTAAATGATGGGCATCTAGACTAACCATTCATTGCGTAGTGCACAGCTGCTTGCCCCACATAAATTATGGTTCGATTCACAACGGAACTGAAAATTATTTCTTTATTGGCACATATCTTGAATTTTCGCTCATGCAGAACGTTGATTTTTCGCACCCAGCCATTAACGGCGACAACCGACAGTGACACCGGAAATTAAGCCAAGCGATCTGTGAAACGCTATCGTGCTAAATACTTATGTGGTGGTTTGCGGTAGACACCTCTTTGTCAGGTAGAAGGCTCAGGTTATTTCTACTCCATTGAAACAGTTTTATACGTTATCTATATGCATGTATACCTCAAATTGAAGCTCACCAACAACGTCAGTTATTGACGCACAACTGAGGACGCCGACGTCGAGATAAAAATTTCTGCGAAATGAGCTCTTTGATGCAATCGCTTAAAAAATTTGACGCTGAACTGTGGTCATGTTTTGAAAAGGCCATGATGTTTGTTGAACTTGTATTGAACTCATCTTCAGCGGTACAGCTCTCCTGGCGCAGTTGCATGATACAGCAAAGAAGGATCACACGCAGCGGTTCCGCAGTTCACGACACAGTTAGCTGCTCTGGTGCTGCATCATTGTGGTCGGCAGCGGAATACTGCTCGCCAACCAGGTCTCCCGGGTCGCCTAACGTGCGGCGTAGTCCTGCGTTGAAGTACACGTATCTGCTGCTCCACAAAAGTGTCAGGTACCACAGGCTGCACACGCCACCCAGCACCGCCACTGTGGCCGTCGTGTAGAACAGGCCCTTGACGGTGCTGTTGACCTGCGAACCAAATAGAAGCTTTTATCTTCGGTTGGCACCATCCCTATTTAGCCGCTTTAACAACGATGAGGAGCATTACAACACGACCTGAACGTGGGCCTTGTATAGTAGACCAATATTCGTGAAGACAACTTAAAACTGAGGGAGTGTCTCTTTTGCGCCCCTCACCGGTCATCTAGCAGTGGCAGCCACACTAGTACATCACATATTTATATTCACGGTTCACTGAAGCACCCTAAATGATAAAGAAAATGAATATACAAAGCTTTATTAGAAACAAACAAAACGATGATAACTAGAGCTCCAACTCAGCCTCCTAATGGCATGCACACACCAGCAGTGAGTCGACGGACCAAAACATGGAAATCATAACGGCGTCATTTACCCAAACAAGATCAATGTATGTGATTCCGCTGTTAACCAGCAGCGGTTAGAGGCGTGAAGCACTAAACGCAGCCAGCACTCTTATACAATAACCTACAAGTGCTAAAAATATATATCTCAAAGGCTATGCTCAACGGATTCAGACATGCCACGGCGACTGTGCGGCCTAAAGTAAATAAGAAATACTTCGTGTGAAAGGAGTTGCGTAACTTGTTTATTTTACCGTATTTTGCTTTCATTTATCGCAAGATATCGGTCGCGCAATAATTTCATACCTCGTGATTTCTCCGTCTCCCCAATATGTAGGGTTCCAATCACATTTCCTCTCGACCTACTTTGGAGTGAATACGAAGATTGGCATTATTTTGTACTTGGACGTTTTCAAACTCGCGTCACAGAGTGCTTTTAGGCGAAAGATTTGAACTTGAGTCTTTATGCGTACTACAGAACTCGTTGCCACATTGTGTCCAATGGACACATAAACGGCGGAAAATTTGTCCATGCAATTTCTCACCGCAAATACGAAGCCAATATTGCTCTTAGAAAAAAGAATCGCTCGTATACAACACAGGCGGCGTTGCAGAGGACGTCATCGGGTGCACAAATTAGGCTGGCAATCAACGTGGAGTGACGGGAATGGAATTACGTTCCAAGGACACAATTTGTGACATATTGTTACGTTATATAGCGGCACACGGGATTGGTCGAGGCACATCTGACGAGCAGACGGGAGAACAGCAACAAAAATGGCAATGCTGTCAATCGTTCTCCCATCAGCTAAGTAAAGAGCCAGCTATCCTTCCGTGTGCTCATAGGGTGCTCATTATGAGTGATTGACTGGATTCCAAGGGAAGCAAAAACGCGTCAGGGGATGACACAAAGTTAGGGGGGCAGACAAGATCAAGAAATTAACCGGTACAACGTGACTTTAGCAAGCACAGGACCGGTTTTATTGACTGAACTAGGGAGAGGCCTTTGCCCTGCAGTTGGCGTAGACAGGCTTGCAAGGAACTGGATCAGGACAGCCCATTCGGTCCGAAACAACGAAAGGTCGACTTGAACATTATTTAAACGCAAAGGCCACAGGATGATATTCGTCTGCTTTGTGCCACATGGATTAAGAAAATTGTTTGAAGAAGTGACAACCAGCTGCGCCCACTGAACGTGGATGGATGAATGGATGCTATAAACCTCCTCTTTATAATGGGGTGGTGACATGTATGCCACCAGGCTCGCAAGAAAAAATAAAAAGAAACATTTCATTGCATGTTGGCCTAATGTCTTGTCCACTTCGTATAAATTGATCGTATTATAACAAAAATATGTTCCATCTCTGCTTCTTCGGACAGAGTGACCTCATTTTCCCACGATCTCTGTCCTTTATCTCTGCTTTTCTGCCACCGATATTCTAACCGTCTCTTACTTGCTTCTATCGTGGACGTGTACAGCTTTCCTTGTTTGCCCCTGAAACCCAAAGCCTCATGTAGGCTTGTACGTACACGCATATCTGGGAGGATATCGCCGCATTCAAATCGAAAACGTCCAAACACCACCTTATGATTATGAGAGACACCATTGTGGAAAGGTCCGGAAGTTTAGTCCACCCGGGGCTTTATAAGTGCACCCAATTCTGACTATATAGAGCTGCAGAATTTTTGCCTCCATCGAAAATGCAGCCGCTGCAGCCGGAGTTCAATCGCGCGACCTGCGGGTCACCAAAATATGCAAATTATACCACCCAAATATGCAATGCAAGCGTAAGATGCAAAATATGCAGGAAACTGCTCGCAACGTCCTGGTGCTGAGAAAAACAAGTTACAGCTCAGTGCACAGCGGCCATTCATGTTGAAAATGAAAATTGGGAAGAGCAAGGGTGAACCTGCCATTATATGAAGATATCGTCAAGTAATTTTCTGCAGTCTGCAGTGGCAATAGCAGAAGGTGGAAAGAAATCGTGCTATTGGCAGGTTCTGTTGGACGCTGGCAGCCAAAGATCATTCATCCATAAGAGCTTGTCACAAAAGCTTGGTTGCCCGGACAAAAGGAAATCAAAACCGACCATAAGCTATTTCGCAAGCGGACAAGAGGGAAAGACTATGAATGCAGTTGAAGTCAAAGTTGGAAGCGCATGCAGTGGCAAAAAGGTTTTGTTGAAAGCACTCGAGGTTGAAGTTATATCAATACAAAAAATAGCGTTCCTGCCTGCCTTGCTGAAGAAGAATAATGGCGATGGAAAGCTGGCTGACGGTTTATGCACAAGTACAGACGAGAGAGAAATCGAAATTATTGTTGGATCAGAGCAGCGATGACATATAATGAGCGGAGGTATCTGAAAACTGGAAGCGAGCTCACAGCAACAGAGACCATAATCGGTTTTACAGTGCAGAGCAAAGCTGCATTATTAATGCAACGTGGAACTGTTTTACATGCATCAAAACCATTTGCATGCATTCCGAATGCCCAAAGAAATAAGAGCCTCTGTCAGGATACATGTCCTCTAGCTCTTGCTCCTCTTTCTGTAAAAAGAAAGAAATAATAAACGAAAGATTAGAAGGAAAAAAATAAAGAATAAAAGAAAGAAAGAACTGTTATGGTGCATGACGTTGAAGTGGATAAGTTCGACATAGAGACGAAACTGAGGCATTCATAGAACTATCGACATCAAGGGCACTGAGCAAACGCAAAGAAAGAAGATAGTGTAATGGAGTATTTCAACAAGGACTTGAAGTGTGAAAAGCTATTCAGTACGACTTCCATGGAAATATAACGTGGAGTTTGATGGAAAAAGGGTGCCACAATGACAAGATTGAAGCAACTCATTTGAAGGACACAGAAGGATGAAAGTGTACTGCGACGTTAGGACAGTGCCATCGGAGAGTACATGAATATTGAAGTGGCAGAAGTGGCCGTAGAACAAGGTGCACCATTGACACACTGCTACTACATGCTGTATCAAGCTGTCATCCAGCAACATTTTCCAACAACAAAGATAATAAGACTATTTGATGTGTCTTCATCGGCCCCGAAAGGATTATCTTTAAATGGCAGCTTCGAAACAGGAGCAAATCTCAGTTATGATCTCGAGCCCATGCTGATGAACTTCCGGCACCATCGCATTGCAACTACAGCTGATATTGAGAAGACATTCTTACAGATTTCAATACACGAGGAAGACAGAGACGAACTGCGTTTGCTTTCGTGGGATATAATTTCTAGTTAAAGCGATCCAATGTTTGTAACAGGAAGAATGTCAGGAGTGACGTTTGGCACTGCCCCTAGTACACTCTTGCTTGCGGCAACAGTACAACACCACCTCAGCAAGCTGGAGATAAATTTTCGGAGAAGTGTAAACAGCTGAAGAGCAACAGCTATATCGGCAACGTGATAATGGGAGCTGACTACCCCAAAGAAGCCGAAATAATTCACTGGGAATAAAAAAAAAACTTTCGAAGGGCTGTAAATGATTCTGAGAAAGTTCAATACAAGTGAGCCTCAATTAAAAGCAACTATAAAGAGGGAGGAGAAGTGTGGAAGTGTCGGGGCTTCCACCAAAATAACGATCCTTGGCATGATATGAAACTTCAAGGAAGTTGGGCTGTACCTATCATCGTGTGACATTGATACCAGCGGTACGCTAATGATGGGCAAAATGTTACATCTCACACAAAGAGTATATAATCCTTTGGGAGTCTTCATTTTATTCACGGCTACACCCAAGCTAGAAATACAAAACACGTGGAGGAATTGAACGTCTTGGGACGACTCGCCGCCAGATGATGATTTGGAGTCGTGGAGGCAGTGTATTAAAGAGCAGTGTATTAAAGTGTATTAAAGAGTCGTGGAGGCGGTGTATTAAGACTAAGGAGGAAGCGTATTCATACAAAACTTCGCTTGTTTTCAGATGCAAGGTCATATGCATGCGGAACAGCAGCCTATTGAATAAATCACTACGAATAGGAAAACGAGGCTGGAATACTCGTTGTAAAAATAGCGCTAATGAAGCAAATCTCGTTCCTACGACTCTAGTTAATGGCTGCGTTGCTGTCTACATGCCTCTATCAATACATCAGAAAAGTATTTGTAAGGAAGATAGATAATACAAGATACTCAGCAAATGTTCTTAGTTGGCTCCACGAAAAAAAAAAACGAGACATCTTTGTAGAAAATAGGGTGAAGAAGATAAAATGAAAAACGAAGCTGCCAGAGTGGAAATAAACTGCACGTGAAAAGAACCCAGCTGCTCTCACACTCCGAGGTGTAAGTGTAAAGACTTTGATACAGTCGGAAATATTGTGGCATGATCCAAAGTGGCTTGTTGCGGAAAGCAAGACCACAGAGCAGACGGAGATGGAAGAAGTCACTGAGAGTTGTGAAGGTTATTTGACTAACACATACACGTTGATTGCGGCAGTGATCGACGCAGCGAACTATGGAACATAGGTAAGATTTCTCAGAGTAGCAGCTTGGGCTCTAAGATACATACAGATTATAAGAGAGAAGCGGGAAGTGGGGCGTCTGAGTTTTGAGGAACTGACGAAGACAGTGATGGTGATAATAAAACTGGAGCAACGACACTTTTCGTGGTACTTTCCCCCTTCCAGTGACTTCAGCGATGGCTAGATGGATGGATAGATGCTATGAAGGTCCCTTTCATAACTGAGTGGTGACATGTGTGCCACCAACCTCACAAGAAAAAAATGAAAACAAATCTTTTTTTTCGTTTTGGCTTAATGACATATTTACTTTAAATAAATCGATGTTATTATAACAAAAAAAAGATACATTTGTGTTCTGTCTCTCTGCCTTTTCAGGCAGAATGACCTCATTTTTTTAATATTTATGTCGTTTATCTCTATTTTGCTGCCACCTGTACACTTACCGTCTCTTACTTGCTTCTATCGCGGACGTGTTCATCTTTACATCTTTGCCCCTAAAGCTCAAAGCCCCAGGTAGGCTTGTACCCACACGTATACCAGGGTGTATATCGCCACGTTCAATAAAAACATGTTCCATCGTTTAGTTAACTCCCCCACGACAAGTACATTGTTCTTCCTTCTTTACAGAATCTCACTTTATGACTACGCGTTTTAAGGTAACCTGATCTCGCTTCGAACAGTAAAATGCTTCTCCTTGAATCAGCATTCAAGTCTATTTTCAGTTTATTTCCATTTATTTTCAACATTTAGATACGTTTACATTGATTTTGTGAGCAGTGGACAAGAAGCCCCTAAAATGGGCTTGAAAGCGCCCACTGTCCACAACATTGACATACAGGAAGCAGTACGTCGTAGGCAACATGATGCAGTACAGAAAAACCTCTCCTGTCTTATTTTCTACCTGCTCATTCGGTCGGTACTGAAGGCCGGCTTCTTTTCCATCGGTGTAATCGCTGTCGTGCAATGAATCATCTTCACCACTCTGACTTTTCGTCCAATGCTTTTTGTTGCCGTGTCACTCATGATGTAAGCCCTATGTTTACTGGTGAACCTCTTAGTTCTTCTTCTCCACATTTTGTCGATGCTCTTCCTATACAAATACATGAACGCATTCTCTTACCGTATACTTTCCTTCATTTTCCTAAGCCTCTTCTGAAATCTTTTTTTGATCTGAGCTTTCTTTATTTCAGAGCATTTCCATTCCATATCCAACTTTACAGCCTCATTCGTCGTCTTCCCATGAACGCCCAAGTTGAGATGTCCCACAGTCCTTTGATTTACATTCATTCTTTATTCTACCTTTGATTTCCCGCACACAACTCAGTTCCAAAATGTAACACCTGGAGCCATTACACCATTCTACAGGTCTCAAAGCACTTCGTGCCTTTTATATCCCAATAACCTTTTGTGCTTCATTATTGCAGCATTTCTCTTTCCCTCAGCTGCCGATGTTTTTTCTTTACTTCCCCGTATACATCTCTTCCTCAATTTCTTATACTCCTAGGTGCTTGTATTTGCTGGCGATCGGTATTTCTTGGCCCTGTATTGAGACAGCCTGGTCTTCGTGATCATTTAATACCGTCAATCCACATTTTGTTGCACTAATTTCTTGTGCTAGAACCTCGCCTTACCTTCCACATATATCTAACAGCCGCTGTATATCGTCTCGAACGTCCACTAGTAAGACAATATCATTTGCATAAAATACACCTGGAGTTTCTGCTCAACCATCGCGCCCACCAGTTTGCGTGACAGTATAAACCCAAAGTTGCTTACTTCCAGCGCTTTTTCTACCTCACCATGTACCGCATGAATAACAGCAGAGACAAAGGACATCCCTGTCCCAGCTCCTTGTTAATTTCAACACTGTCATTGCTCCTTCTCCTTCCCATTTCATGGAAACTGTATGTTCTCGGTATATTTCTTTAAAAGCTGCATAGACTTGTCTCCTATGTCCACATACTTCAATATGTTCCACTAAATTTCCTGAATAACGTTGTCACACGCCCTAGTGACGTCCGGATAAGCTACGTATAAGGGTCTCTTTACTTTTTCAGATATTTGTAGCCAATGAGTAAGAACAAACAGATTATCGTCTAACCACCTGTCGATCAGGATTTCATTCTGAAATTCTCCCAATATATATTATTTGCTCTGCCTACGTTTTTTTTTAAATTTTGCGGCCTGCATCACCAACTTGTTTAGCCCAGATGTATTGGTTAGCGTTCTATAAGAGTGACTGTTAAACTTCTCTCGCTTGCCTTTATAGATTATTTCATTTTGCTTTTCCGCCCAGTGTCTGGTATTTACTTCTCCAATAAGCACCGTTTTAGGGATTGCAGTGTTAGTTCTTTAGTGCTAAGTCCTGGTTCGTTTATGAGGCGGACGTGAACTTCATCTTAGCCCGAAGTAGTGCGTCTGATATTCCCTTCGGCCTTCTCATCAGTTCACTTTGCACAACCATCATTTTCATCATTTTTTACTCGGCCTTACATTAGCTACACTTTGCGTCAACGTCCTTTGCATTCACATCTACACTACACTCCATTTTCAAACCCACCATGTATCTTGAATATTTTACAGTCTTTTTCCACCATGTCTTTTTTTTAATATCTTTTTGACACACATTCACCAGTGTCCGTGAGCAGGTGAATTGTCGCACTCAATAAAACAGGACGCGGAATACGACGAAAACTGCCCTAAGCAAAGAAAAAGTTTAAGCTCTACTACAAAAATTTAGGTGGTCGGGGTACTCGCATCCTCACTCCGCGGTGGCAAAAGAAAACACACAACAACAATAAAAATACCACGAGATTGACCCCCCAACAGCCGTCAAGTTTAAGAAGTGCAATCAAGGTTTACACTACTACCTTATCCATTGATAAAAACGTCCTATAAGAATGCAAAAACACTTGCAGTCGACCCGGAGCCCTCGCAAAACACCCCCATCTGCCGCCAAACCAAATCGCCAACGTGCTGAAGTGCGCCGCGTGCCCTCTGGCAAAAGTAGCACATAACGTTTTATAGGTTTTTCAACTTAAACGTACACTTTTCAAAAAAATGTTGAATCAATTTTGATGAAATTTTGTATGGTGTAGCTACAACAAGCTAGGAACAATATGAACACAAAAGTTGCCGATTTATTAAAATCTGAAACTGTTTGAGAATTTCACAACTGTACGCTTGCTCTGAGGCTTAGTGAATGCCGTAATTTTTTTTGTTTGCAAGAACTTTATGAGAAATGTAACATACTTTTTAATTCCAATGTAACCTGTGAGTCTCTACAACACAGTCAAAATTGGTTACATTACTTTTGATGGTTGCTGAGGAAAGGTACATTTATTAGGTGAGCCCATCCGAAAATTTGGCAGTGGGCCATAGAGAGAATAGGCAACCTAGGCTTAAAGAAGGGCGTCCCTTGATAGCCAGTCTCATATTTTTGAGCACGTAAACTGTTATTGAAATAATTGTAGCCGTTTCTAACGTATTACGTTAAAACTCACACGCACCATTTACTCTACCTTATACTGACCTATGAGAATCGTTCTACATCACGACACCCCAGAAGTCCCCATCACGGACTTATGTACAGCCTTTGTTGCCGGCCTAACCAAAGGCCATCTTGAGACACAGCCAAGCAAGTCACTGCTGGACCACCGCCCACAAACCAATGGCCTCATTGGCCGCTTCAATAGGACTATCGCCGACATGCTGGTATAATTGGTCGACTTGGAGCACAAGCTGTTGAATGCCATCAATCCGTACGTGGCCTTCGAATTAGCCCCCGGCCATGCGAAAACGGCACATATGCTGTCGTACAAGTTGGCTCACAGGAGGAGCCCGGCAACGACGCTCGATGCCATGCTGCCGAAGAACATCACCGACGAAGAAAACCTCAACTGCCTTCAGCGTCCGCTTTCAGCGTGCCAAAAAAAAAGCAGACAACTCGCCCGACTGCGCATGATGGACTATCGAAACACTGACAGCCTTCGTTACAACCTTCAAAAACTTCAAATAGAATAAAAAAATTGCCCGCAGCTTCCCTCGGGGGAACACTGAGGAGGATGCGGAGCATATAATTGGTTAACGGGGTGTTAAAGTGCGACTTACTTGGGTCGATGGCTAAATTGGTTAACGTGGTTGTGAAATGGGGTGTTAAATTGCGACTTACTTGGGTCGATGGCTAAATTGGTTAACGTGGTTGTAGGAGGGGGTGTTAAATGAGTGAACACGTACACACGTATGCGAAAGGGCGGCGCTGGTCGAAGGGACGTCGATCATTGTGTTTGTGGATTCGTTGGAATTCATTTCAGCGCGACCTTGGACGTCGACGCGCCGTACAAACCAACCGACGAGCGGCAACTGAGCGAGCGAGCGCCTACCTTGAGTATATATACAGCGCGACGGCGCATGCACTGTCAGCTGTCGAATGTTCGAGAAGGGGGAGAAGCGCAATGGCGCATGCGCGCGCGTCAGCTGCCGATGTTCTCGAAGCGCGACGGCGCATGCGCGCGCGTCAGCTGCCGATGTTTTCGAAGTGTGACGGCGCATGCGCGCTGCATTATACAGCTAGCGAATGTTCGTGAAGAGGAGAAGCGCACGCGGTGTGTAGAGGAGGAAGGCTGCACAGATGGTGGAAGAAGGAGGAGGAAGCTTGCGGACGGCGCCGCACTACAAGCCTCGAGTATTACATGCTCCGCATCTAAAAGATTACGGCATATCCACGGAGTGAATGATAATGAGTGGAGCGAAGCGACGTCCGTTCGTTTGTTTGTCTGGCTGTCATCTGTCTGTCTGTGCGTATGTTTGTCTGTCTGGCTCTCTGGTTGTCAGTCTGTCTCTCCACCCGTCCATTCATGCCTCCATCCATGGGTCTGTGCACGCGTCCATCCGTGCTTTCGTCCATCATTCTGTCCGCCCGTCCATTCATGCGTACGTCTGTCTGTCTGTCTATTTGTTTGTCTGATACGGCCGGCGCCGAACGAGGTTAGACTAAGAGGAGTTTTGCTCTAGAACCCGAGGATCATATTTTGGACTGGACACCTATACACCGATGTGGACTCTGCGAGAAGCTTATTCGATGATACTTTATACAAGTATTTATAAGTCACGGTGCACTTGACTATGAGGTTGTACCGGAGGGCATTGTTGTAAATTGTGTAGAAGACGAGGGGCGATGTTATCATCATCGGGGAATTAGATGAATGTTGGCGATATAGAAGTGGTCGACGGGTCAGCTTTGCTATGGGGACGGCGCATTGTCCTTTTCTCCACATAAGATGTTGCAAATTGTGTAGAGGGTGAGGAGCTACATTATCATCATCGTGGATGAAGGCAGTGCATTCGGAATAAAGAAGAAGTCAATGGGTGGGCTTCTTGGCGAATCCCTTAAAGTGGGTGCGTGCATGTATCTAGGAAAGCAAAGCAAAGCGAAGCAAAGACTTCATGATGGCCACGGCGGCTCATCCTTTTGTCAACATTTTGGCGCACGAAACCCGGGAGCCAGTCCTTCGGAGACTTCCCTGAACGTAACGACCATGGTGACCACTGAGATTTTCGGAAGAAGCGCGGTTCGATTAGAACTGGTGTCACCCGAGCCTTAACTGCTAGCAGATCTGCTGTTAGCGGACCTGCCACAGCAACCGGATTTTGACGCCTCTCAGATGAACGGCCGCAGTGCACAGGCACTCCCGGTAGCAAAGCAAGTGCATTTCAACTCAAGCTGCACTCTCGGTGCGTTCGATTTTCCTTGCCCCCCCCACCCCAAGATGATGTTGAATAATAATGCAGATCAGAGCTACCATGAGTAGTCCAGATTTCATCGATGCGTGCGAGTCATCTTGGCCCCCCGTGGGAGGATGTTGCAGAATATTCTCTTGGAGCGAGCCAGACTATCCAAGAGGACGAAGTGGGTACAATTACGCTCTAAAAAGGACAGCTTGGGCTGCAATTCGAATGAACGGGTCGTCTCCGAATAACGTATGTGGACCGGTTATTTTGTTACAGGCCTGATGAACTCTCAGACGCGCCGGGTGTGCCCCGAGCTCGTACATGCGGCGCGCTTGAGCCCTATTAGGTGCGTTAGGGAACCTAAGGAGTGTTTGTAGTTTCAGATCGATTTGATATTTTCTTCTCTCGTATTGCGTGCTTTTCTTTAGCTTCTATGTCCTGTTCCAACAATTGGGGCATATAATTTTTAGAAGGGGGCAGTGCCGTGAATGTTTATGACATGATTTATACGTATTCGGGTGTACGCCACCACTGTTGAGCGGTTAGGGTGCTCGATGGTGGGTTCAATCCCAGCTGTAGTTTGATGCAGGCGTAAAGGCTCGTGTAGTCTGCGATGTCAGTGAACGTTAAAAAACACAATCTATATGGTCGAAATTTCCGCAATGCCCTACTTAGGCAGCTCTCATGATAAACTAACACGCAGGATGCGAATGTTAAAGCTTATTCAAGGACTTACGTGAGAACCAGTGATAAGGCTCAAATGTGTTATGCCGCATTACAAATGTGGCACGATGCCGACACCCTTCATCACAGGTCACATTACTTGACCGGAAGCGAATGTTGACACAGCTATTACTGTACAGGTTTAACTGCTTGCACTTTGAACCTTATAACTTTTTGGGCACATGTTCGGGACATGAAAATTTTTGTTTGGAACACTCCGACTGATACCTTCGTCAACGTCACGACATCGAGAGCATAGTCACATGAGCGTACCGTCAAGTGTACTTCGTTTTGGATAATACTGACACCTGCGTTTTATTGTGAGTTCCAACGGTATGGGGGAGAAGTTACCCTTTAAGGGCCAATGCAGCCGGTAATCCTGCTAAACCCACAATGTGGATACAACTATTACACTAACAAAATCAAGTTGACACATCTTTTAACGCTTAGCTTTAATTTGTAGTGGACCGGGTGCTTATCGTCCGCGAAATGCGGATATACTGAGAAGCTTTGACACTCTGTCACGCGCCAAATAAATGTTTATTTGTGTGGGGTCTCCTGCTCCAACCGCTTGGTGCTTCGGACGAGATCCGCGCGAACAACCTACGCAAACTAGAAATAAAAAAATGCAACGTAGCCAATCACAAGGTTCCCATAAACTAATTTTGATTAGGCAAGAGATCAGCCGAATTCTTTAGTTCTAGGACTTCAACGACGTGCAGTGACAATATGTCAGCAGCTTTCAACATGTCCTCAGTGTATTCAAATCGAAGTGAGCAACCGCAATTTCTACAGTCAACGCTTGGATGCCCTGGTAGCACGTTAGCTGCGTTGGATGTGTATTCTTTTCATCTATCGCTTAGGGATATCTTCCTGTTTGTACTTTCTATGATGATCCGCAAGACAAAGGAATAGCGTAAACCACGTTATACAGCCAATCTGTCGAGATCAAGTTCGCCATAGTTGTCCGCCACCTGCTACCGCTGCCACTGTCACCGATGTCTGTGTGCACGAGCGCGCAAAATGAGGAGAAAAAATGAGGTAATAAAAACAACCAGAACACAATAGAATACAATCCTGAGTCCCCTGCGTGCCAGCCGAGCAATCTACGCCTGAGTCATGCTGATGTTTGAAACTCTGTTTCAAACTGGCCTTAGGCAGGCTTCATGTCGGGAAAGGAATCTCGTTAATGTAACAAAGCGTTTTACAACCGGAAAACGGCAAAAAAAAAAACAGGCGTCACATTATGAAAATTGCGTGAGGAGTGGTTCGTCGAATGCTCGAACCCATTAAAGACGCTCCAGGCAAAATTCTTTATTGTGGTCAGCCACAGCATCAAAAATTTTCACAAAATTTCTTGCATGTGTGCAGCGGGCACCGCGATTTTCCGAAGAATCTCGAGCGGTGGCGCAGTGAATGTCTCCCTACTACGCAAAAAATAATGATGAATGGCGTAGTGGGTACTCCGCAACTGTGCTCGTTGAAGTTACTGAAAGATTGTTGAAAAAGGCTGTGAGCCATGCGATGAGTAGAAGAAAAAGAAAGGCTATGAGAGGCCGCTCTTCCAGCTTTCGCCGGAAGTATGGGCGAGGTGTTTCTACGTGTAGGTATAGCCGAACGAAAGGTGTCTCTCAAGGCTATGTTCGCTCACCAGTTTTATTGAACATTTTGTTAAGTTGAATACTACTGTGCCATAACGTACAAGTAAATATGTATGCAGATAGTTCTGTGTTTCGCGCGTCTGACCGTGAATTTCATTTACTATATTCAACTTTACCGTCAGATTTAGCAAGACCGGATTCGCCGTTTGATATATGAAAATAAGTGTTAGTAAAAGGGCTATATTGTTTTTCTTTTAGCGTTGCCAGTTATTATTTTTCTTTAAAATCATCAAGAAACAATTACCCTTATTTGACTATGTTAAATATCTCGGTATTTAACATAAGAAAGACTGAGCTGCTGTAGTCATATTGAACATAATAGAAATCTACGTGCACTTTTGGGATAATAAGCAGACTTGGCTGTCTTCTTTCCGGTCTAGGGCAAAGATGCGCTGATTATGATTTGCTGCATGTATGCTCACTCGATTCTTGAATTTGGTTGTGTATTCCCTGACAGACCATCATACAAGATAAACCCCTTGAATCCTATAGAGCGAGAAGTATTTGGCAGTTGTATGTGTGCCAAAATTTACAGCTAACTTCGCTTTGTATCAAGAAGCTGAGATACTCACTCTGGCTGGCTGGTTCCGTTTTTTAAAAGTTGAAACTTCTTTAAGTTTTCCTGAGTCCTTCTTAGGAGCCATCAGTTCGTATTTTTTGCCATACCGAGTATTTTACACGACAGTGTTTCATGCCGGGGTCCACCGCGGCTCCGCAGGCGTACTTTCATCACGAAAGTGATGTAGCAATGTATATTGCAAGAGATTAAAAAAAAACAGAAGGCAAGCATCTGTCCAGCAGAACTGCACCAGCAATCTCTCGATTCTAAGCGCGACGCGCTAAGCACTTCGCCACAGAAAATACACTGTCTTGTATGCCAATGGCAAACCATTTATATACACCATAAATCGTTTGGCAGTCCTCAGCGCTTGAAAACGTTGCTGGCTTTACGTTATCAGTGGCAAGATGGCACGACAGCCTCGCGTTGGGTGCGCTCCAAAGGTCGTCGTCTCCACGAAGCACCCCCTCCATGGAGCGCGGCCGCTCCTGTCCGCGCGCTTATCAGATTCATAGTTCGGAAGAGTATGACGGTTACTCCGCACGCTATCAGGACCGTGTTTACGAAAGGAGTGCACTGCCTACACAAGATGCTAGAAGAATTGGGACAGTTTGGGCTTGTCCTGTCTATCTTGCCGGCGTGTTTTGTGCGCCTTTCTTTTTGTTTGAACAGCACGTTTAAGTGTCGAGCTGTTACAGTTGCTAGTCCGCGCTCGTCTTGTGTATGAAAATTTAGTGCGTGCTTTCTGCTTGATGTGGCACTGCAGTTTCGAGCTTCTTTCCGTTCCCAACCTGACTTAGGAACTTGTTGGTATTGCTGAAACAATGCACTATAAGCGCTAAACTACCTCTGCAACGAGAATTTTCACTTTCGTGTTATGTTGATTCATATATAGTTAGATGAGCCACGTTTTTTTATCAATGAGCTTTGGTACCGTGTATATAAACCTCAAGCATTTTTTGTTCAAGCCCTACTAGATGCTTTAAATGTTAATTCATTCGAGATCA
This sequence comes from Rhipicephalus annulatus, assembly GCA_013436015.1. Lineage (NCBI taxonomy): Eukaryota > Metazoa > Arthropoda > Arachnida > Ixodida > Ixodidae > Rhipicephalus > Rhipicephalus annulatus. Next base: position 171,081 of record WOVY01015297.1, read on the forward strand.
TTCCATCAGGCAAACCCATCGGCACTGTGCAAATAGAACACGATGATATCTTTCTAACGAATGCTAAACATTTGCCTTCTAGGTTTTTGATTAGCTTATTAGAAAACCTGTATCCCTTATGAACTAATAGTGTTATCGCAATAAATACATCTATGAGTGACGAGAAAGCAGGTGTGGGATTTCTTTTCACTTATTGTCTTGGTCATTTTCATAACGCCTCCCAGAATCTACATCAGTATTCGAAGTGTAATGAACAGCTGTTATTCTAGATCTTCGAAAAATTCTTGCGACTCATTCAACAGCTCTAATAGTGACTGATTCGTATTCCGCGAGTTAATTCTTATTATCGTCTCTTGTATCAGCTGTAACAAGTACATTTAAATCATTGACTTCAGCAAACAGTCGTTTAGGGTGATTGAAATGGGTGCCAGGTGAACGTGGTATCTTTACGTATAGTTGAGGTGGTTGACTTTCTCGCGCGAGCTTCTTTTAATGGTCCGATTGAGCTGGTCATGCCTCTCAAAGCTTACAGTAAAGCAGGGAGGTTCAGAAAACTAATTTACGATGCCTTATACCATCGCTTAATTTTTACGTAAACCGCTGTGGTCAGGTATTTTCTCCTTTGTGCTCTAGCTGTAACAAACTTCAAATTATTAACCATTTTCTACTAACATTTCGCCGCTTCAAGTATCGTCAAAAATGTTTTCACATTTATTCTGTCCCTTGGGGCTGCTTTTCTTTGGAACTGAGTAACAGGAACAGGGTGGAGCCCTCTGCGAATTGATGTGTGCTGAGTCAATGATCAACTCTATTTCTAAACCAAGCTAAAATTTAGCATTTCATTGTTGCACTGCAATAATTCAACCAAATAAATAATCAAGTAATATGAATATTGCTAAATGATTCGAAAAATTAAAATACCTCTTTTCGTTCTCTTCTTTTTGTTCCAAAATTAACATATTTTGTTAAAAACAGACAAAAAATCCCGGTTCATTTTATCCTGTACAATATTTATTTGTTCACTTACAATAACCACCTGCTCCCCGGCCAATTACCTTTAGAGGCTAAGAGTCAGACTATAAGTACAAGCAAGCAAGCAAGCTATCGCTGCGACTGTGCTGCACGTTCCGCACAGGCCTGGTAGTTTTTCCGCACACTGCACAAACATGTCGCCATGTTTTTTACTCTACACAGGTATTGTACTTTCTTGATCAATTACCCGATTTAACAAAAGTGGTATCAGAGCATCTAGATATTTATTGTACGGATTGTGGTTGCACGCCTTGATTTGAAAATATTGTTACGAGGCAGCGGGCAAGGCTCCGCCGTCGTGGACGAATCGAAGAAGAAGAAGCGGACTCGTTGCGTGAGATCTAAACATCTAAACCATAATAACCAGATTTAGATGTCGTGTCCCCCCGTTAAATTTCTATTCACACAGGGCTGGTCTGGCGATATCACCACTATGCAACTTTTGTTCAGAATTGGAAACAATAGAGCACTACTTTTTATCATGTAGCCGATGCAAATTGCTTAGGAAAACATTCTTAGCCCTCCCATTCGCTAGCCTGGGGTTGAATTTCACTATAGAAAACATACTTTCCTTCAGTGTTTACGATCTGGGCTTCAGCCACGAGAACGTTTTCTACGCAGTTTGCAAGTACCTGAATGAAAGTAAAAGAATTAAGCTTTTAATTGCGTGATTATTAATCATGCAAAAAAATAATTCTAACGAACACAAGAGCATTGTTTAACTATCCTGATTCTTATTCAAGGTAATGAATAGTTGTCTTATCTGCACGAGTGACAAGCAACTATTGCACTCCATTCATTCTGACCAGGGTGTCTTTATTTTTTTCATTCTTTTTTCTGGTGGGTGGTTTTGATATTTGAAACAAAAACTTACTTAATTAAGTCATCGATTCTTGGCCAATACCCCTGAGTGGGTACGAGCCATGTCTGTGAATTCATCATCATCATCATCATCATCAGCGTGAGATCCTGGCAGCCCTGGGTGTCTATCTACCTGTAAATATTGCAAATATGCTCGTTTATCTCTTCCGCTTTTTTGTAATCTCCGTGACAATAATATGGTCCTGTGAAAACGAGCTGAAAGATTAGCAGGAGAGGTTGCTGAAGCGATAGAGATAAAAAATGCTGGCGGAGGGCTGTGTCAGCATGCCATATGTTGTCTGAGGAAGTTGTCAGATTTTGGACATGAACCACTTTGTATACGCTGTTTAGGTGAGTACGAGATGCTCTGTCGTATGTTTTTTCATCTCCTGTGCTCTGTTTAATAATTCAGTATTTACCGTGCCCAGCTATACTGAATGTATTTTGAGTTGTTATTGCGCCTCTCGTAGGAGTTGTTCTTGTTTTTATTTTCGTTGGAAGTATTTATGATTGCTAATTTGTGTGGTTTAACGTCCCAAAACCATCCTATGATTATGAGAGATGCCAAACTGTAGGCCTCCGGAAATTTCGACCACATGGGGTTCTTTAACATGCACCCAAATCTGAGCACACGGGCCCACAACGTTTCCGCCTCCACAGGAAATGCAGCCGCCGCAGCCAGGATTTTGTTTCGAGCTGTTTCACCACATTTTTATCAACAATACACATTTATTTGTTCATATTGTCAGACTCTGAAGGTGCTTCCCTCTTTATTTATGCATTTTTGTTAGTTCAGCAACTCATCTCTATATTGCGGGAATTCTGCAAAACGCATCACTTCTAAAACGAGCCTTACGCATGCAGCGTTTCTTTGTAGTGTGCCTTTGAGTGCGTGCTTGGTCAAAGAATGGGTTTCGTTTTCTGTGAACACCACTAACTCGGCATCAGCGCCGCCTACCTGCAGGCATGTGACTCGTTCGTATCGGTAGAAGCGTGTCGATGCTTCGGCGAGGTAGCACAGGCACTGGCGACGCACTGGATCGTCGCTGCACAGCGTGTACCGGTCGATATAGAGCACCACGTGTAGCACCAGGAAAGCAGCAGCCACCAGGCAAAGCACACCGCTGACACTGCTCAAGGCAAAACTGGCTATCTGCATATAGAGGAATATGGAGTTATGACTTTGTCAAACTTATTCTTTGCTTTCGCAAATCAACAGCGTCCCGTAACAGTTGTGCTTAGCTGAGCAATACGAGTCGGTGCCCTCATAATAGATCGCATATCTTCTCGTTTTGTTTTCATGCTAAATCTCAAATATATAAAACTATGTACGTATGATCACTTTGTCAGCATTATTAAATAAGAATCCTGCACAAGAATTCACACCATTTCGTTGACGCTTAAGCTTCACCTAAAGAGTGATAGAACAACAGGGCCTCGTTCGCGTTCCTTTTTTCTCGCTTGCTATATACGCTACGCTTCTCAGTTGACACCACAACGGGCCCTGGACGTAAACAACGTCCGCGTTCGTGGCAATGACAGTTTTAAATTATGCTAATCTCTCCTTGAACGCCGTATGCATGTGAATTTGCAAAGTGCTAGCCATAATTCATCATTTTCAAGAGTAGCGAAGCACCTATACTACGGCTCTAAACGGCAAAATCTGAACCTACACAGCTGGACACTTTAATTTTGTGGCTCGAGTCTTGCGTAGTTGGCACTTTGCCTCTTGACCGCTTATAATAGACGAGGGCAGCATGGGCAATGAGAACATGTGCGATGACTAACTCTTGTCATCGTTACTCTGTCTTTTTTATTTTTTGTGAGTGGCAGAGATGTCAAGCGGTCGCCCTTCAAACAACCCCCCTTTACGTAGTTCGCATGGTGCGACACCTTCGGCGATTCCGCGCTTATGCAAGGTAACATCACATGTGTTATTAGGGTTATGAGTGAAAATCTGCGCAACCGACACGTGGGAACAGAAGAGGGTGCACACAGCGCTGAATAACACTGACGAGCTCACAATATAAAAATTAAAAGAGTGGCTGATCCCCCTACATAGAAATTGTTATGACACGAAAGTGAAACGTTTTTTTACAGCAGTTGTTGAGCGTTGCTTCAGGCAGTAACAAATTTGAAAGTAACGTTGAGGGGGCAAGTAGCTCAGAACTTTGATGGATTGATATGTGGGGTTGAACGTCCCAAAACCACCGTATAATTATGAGACACGCCATAGTGGAGGGCTCCAGAAATTTTGTCCACCTGGGGTCCTTGAACTTGCACTCGAATCTGGGCACACGGGCCTACAGCAATTTCGCCTTCATCGAAAATGCAGCCGCCGCAGCCGGGATTCGATCCCGCGACGTGCGGGTAAGCAGCCGAGTATATTAGCCACCAGACCACCACAGTGAGGCAGCTCGAAACCTTCAGCGCGCACCTCAAGCATAAAGCCTACACGAAATAAGCATACACAGCATGAACGCAGAATAACAATTTTCACAGCTTGACACCTAAAGCGCGCTGTTCAAACAGAAAGAAAGGCACACGAAACGGGCGCACAAGTATATACAGAACAAGCGCGAACAACTGTCACAGTTCGTCCTGCGCCGTGTGTCAGCAACGCGCTCTTTTTGTAACGGCAGCTTGCCAAGTGAGTTTCGTCGTCTCCCGAATTACAACGAGTATGATAAGCGCGCGCCCCGGAGACCGTGCTCCGCGGAGGCGGCGCGTAGTGACAGCGAGCGTGCCTAAAGCGAGCTCGTCGCGCCATCTCACCACTGATAGCAGAAACGTGCTCAAGCTTCGAAGCTCTGACGACTGCGAAACCATGCATGGTGTATATAGATAGGGTGCCGTTAGTTTTTCCGACAATGCACGGTCCGTGTCGTAGCGGTTAGGGCCGTGCGCTGAGGTTCAAGAGGTAGCTGGTTCGATTGCTCACGACGAATGCTTGCCTACGGTATTTCTTCCTGAAATTTCTGAACAAATATATTCAGTGTCACTTCCGTGACAGAAGTACGTGAGCCGAGCCGCGGTGGACCTCCGCACTTTCATGTGAAGAAATGAAACACTTTCTTGTAAAAAAACAGACAGGTTTGATGGCTCCGTCATATAAATAGCTAAAATACGAAAATAAAACACGACCTAAGAGCAGTTCAATGTTCAGTGAGCAATAACAAAACACTAACTCATTTGCAATTTACTGAATATTTTTATAAGAGTGTTTGCGCAATTTGTATTGGTGTTTGAGAGCTATAACACCGCTTAACGTGGATGCGTCCCCGTGAAGCTGATTCATACATCACCATCTCGAAGGCTAAAATTCATAAATAATGATTAAATAAGCTTTTGAGGTCATAAGTGGATGCGGAATAAAAAAAAAGAGCGATGTGACAGGCAGAAGAACTCGACTTATTCGATACCTAACATGGGCCAAGATGCCTACTGGTTGCATGTTGGAGTTAAACGTCGAGGACCGACCAGATAAAAACGCACTGCGCGTTATGTCTTGTCTGGGGTATGCTATGATGTGGCATGGTATTATTTTTAGAACATTAATAAAGTCCTGGGGATCAGTACAGGACTGATGCTGGCTGCTCCCACGTCGGGACAGAGAGGCCAAGCCCCTCTGCCACCACACGGACCCTCTGTACAGCCCTGAGTTGTTCCACCAGCGCGTCAGTGTGCAGAATTCGCTGCCACCACTGTTTACTGTGAGAAGCCACACCGGCCAATGGCCAGTAGCGCCAGAGCATGTGTTCAAAATCAAGCAAAATAGATTGAAACCTCGCAGTCCGGAATAACTATTTTCATGACGACCACGTTGGGGCACATCCGCATCAATGTAACTGCCTGTGGTCTGTTAAGTCTGGAATGTGGCATGGTGAATTCCCTGCGCTCTAAGTAATACTGTTTGGTTAGATTTGTTGTACGTTACGAATTGGTTCCCAAACTCAAGAGCGGAAGATTCAGCCACTTCAGGTATTGCATGGCCAACCAATCCTTATGCCTCGCTGTGCGCCACCTTGTTAAGGTTACGAGGCCAGCACCGACTTTTCGCGGGGCAAGCATAAATGGGAAGCGCAATGTTAGTACATCCAGATGAAGCAGGCGCATCACTCTATGGGTTGCAGAGCGATTTTTTCACGGTGAAGCACCTTAGGCTGTGGGTCGTTCACTCCTATGTAGTAGTAGTAGTAGTAGTAGTAGTAGTAGTAGTAGTAGTAGTATTAGTAGTAGTAGTAGTAGTAGTAGTAGTGTAGTAATAGTAGTAGTAGTAGTAGTAGTAGTAGTAAAATATGGTGACTACAATATGCTAGCTTGTGAGCCGTTTGCCAGCTCTTTTCAGTGGAGGAGAGTGGCACTGATTCGGATGAATGCCCCCGGGGGGCGTTACCAATCGCGTGGATGCCAACAGGTTGTGTCGTCTGCTCCGCACAGCCGATTTGCAGTGGTTGCTTATATTTTTGTGTTCGTGTTTTCAGCGTTATTACCAGGTTGTGTATTTGTTCACGTCGTCAACGGTTGGTTGTCATATTTGTGTGCCTGTCACAACGGGAACTATAAGGTTAATATAAAATGTCGAAGCCAAAGCGATCGGCAAAAATGACCTTCTTCGTGCCATTCTGTACAACTGGTTATACCGTTCGAACTAACCACCACTACCATTATTCATGACACCATCAGACAAAGCACGTCTCGCGGAATAGAACAGAAAGATGAAGAAGCGGTTGGGAGACTTCCACCAACTGCTGTAATCTGTGAAAACCATTTTAAAGAGAGTTTTACCGACTGCATGCTCACCATCACCGTGAGCGGCGTTTTCAGCAAGAGCCCCCACGACAAGCCATGCTTCAAACCTGATGTGGTACCCAAAATATTCTCCGAATATTCTGATTATATTGTGAGCGAAGTATCGACAAAACGACAAAAAATTTCCCTGTGTAGACTTTTCAGCACAGCAAAGCGCGCCGCAGCAGCGCTCCGAAGAGAGCTCGGCCATCTAATGATATTGCGTCCTGAACATGAGTGCGCCACAACCTGAGGACTCAGAATATTTTGTCTGCAAAAGTTTGAAGCTGAACGCCCACCTCTAAAACTGGTCATCGGGCATCTATGAGCCGTGTAAGTCGGCCGTATTGGCTGAAATTGTCGATCCCTGCCAGCAGGAATGGTAGCTTTCGCTTATAGTATGAAAGTGAAGTGATAACAACACCACGTCCTTGTCATTGAAGTGATGTACTTTCAAAAGAGTGAATTAGCCTGCAGGCCATTATTGCTCAGGCAATCTAACTTCCATATTAAGCATACTCTGTACCGCAAAGTAAGAAAAATCAAGAAGTCCTCACAAGCATCCCTGAGACGACATCTCTTAGTTTCCGAAACAGCTCTTTGTGGTGGTTGTGGCTTCATGCCAAAAACATCTTCACAGTGTGCACTCCTTCAGAACCCATTTGCTTTTCTGGAAAAAGAAAATTGCTGCATCTTGCACCCAGATGCCCAATGCCAAAGAAACATCAAGCTGGTGGGCGCCTATTGAGGTATGGTTCTTGCACTTGCTGTTTGTTAATAAATGGCTTGGTAAGCTAGCTGGTAACGCACATGGAAGGCTACACAACGCAAATGGATGGCGACGAAGGGAGAACACTGAAGACATACGCACTGCACTATGTCTTCTGTTTTCTTCCTTCCTCCCCATCTATACGTTCCCTGTATGTCACATCAACATAACCAGAGCTTTTGCCGTTTAAGATGACGCATTGCCGGCGCTGGCACAAATAATTTTCAATCCAATTTCGGACAGCAGAATCTATATTTAGTAATTTAAGTTTGTTGCAAAGGAGTGAATGTGTTACCGTGTCGAATGCCTTGCGGAAATCTAAGAAGATGCAGTCAGTTTGCCACCCTAAATCAACGGTGGATACCAGATCATGATAATATTCAACTAGTTGTGTGGTGCACGACAACCCCTTTTAGAACCCTTGTTAAACTTTAGTTAATATATTGTTTTCAGTGAGGTGTTTCATTATTCCAGAGTAGAGAATGTGTTCCAAACCTTGCACACTATTGATGGTAAAAAGATTGGTCTGTAATTCCCAGCATCTTTTTTCGATCCCCCTTGTGGATTAGAACAACATGGGCAGTTTTCTAATCAACTGGTAGGAGGCTTGATTTCAAAGATTGTTTATAAATTATGTGCAAGTAAAGAGAGATTGGTTCGGCGCACCGTCTCAGAATACGCAGAGAAATCACATCTGGGCCAGTTCGTTTCGTTTCGTCTGTTCGCTTTATTAGCTTTTCAATGCCACTTACGCTGAACTCAATTGGGTTCATTGGAGGTATGCTACTGGCACCGAACCAATAGACAAAGTCTTGTATTGGCAAAAAAATAGATTTAAAATAGTTGTTCAAACAATTCGCCTTTTCTCCGTCATCTGCGATAGTTTTGTTAATATAAACAATTTCATTTACACCTACACTCTCAGAACAGCAACTCTTGATATATTGCCAGAAATGCTGCCCCGCCGCGGTGGTCTAGTGGCTAAGGTACTCGGCTGCTGACCCGCAGGTCGCGGATTCAATTCCCGGCTGCCGCGGCTGCATTTCCGATGGAGGCGTAATTGTTGTAGGCCCGTGTACTCAGATTTGGGTGCACGTTAAAGAACCCCAGGTGGTCAAAATTTCCGGAGCCCTCCACTACGGCGTCTCTCATAATCATAAGTGGTTTTGGGAGGTTAAACCCCACAAATCAATCAATCAATCAATTGCCAGAAATGCTTAAGATTTGCTCTCAGCGTGTCGCTCATTTTTGAAAAATAGACGCCTCTGGAGTTTTTCATACCTTTCTAGCATTCTTGCGTAATCAGGAATAACTTTTGATAGTGGCTAGTCCATTTAGTTTGTTTGAGTTTAGTGAATAACTGCTTTCTCTTATTGATTAGCCGCAACAGACATGACGTCATCTACGGCTTTCTTCGTTTTTTTTTCATGTTGGAGGAATCCGCGCTTGGCACATGTGCCTCAACGAGTTCAAGTAGCCTATTTTTGAGCAGACACTACAATTCAGGCACATCATTATCATCCGCCAGGCATTCGAAGACCGGTGGATATCTATACAGTTTTTCATGTATGCTAGAATAATCACCTCGGTCAAAGAAGAATACTCTTCTATGCCCGCTGTGCTTCACGTGATGAATTTTCATTTTTATAGATGCGACTACCGCGTGGTGGTCACTTAATCCAGGAATAACAGTGGTGGAGTTTGCAAGGTTTGGCAAGTTGCAAAACAAGTCTAAGATACTATTTTTACGGGTTGGCTCGGTTACTTATTGTAACGGACCGTGGGTATCAATATTGCTCTTCATGTTCATGTTAACTTGACTATATTTTGTAATACACGAGAATTATCACTCCAGTGAAGGTCTGGTAAATTAAAGTCGCCACCTACCAACGTAACCTGACCTGAAACCTCAAAGATAACTTCACCGAAAGCATGTAGTGGCGCCACGTCGGAGTTCGGTGGCCGATACATCACCCCGGCAGTAAGAGAAAAGTAATGCGATAAGTGCACTTTACACCACAAAGCTTCCACCACATCATGGCTGATAGCAAGGGCTGATGAGCGTAAATCAGATCGAACAAGCAAAAAAAAAAAACGCCGCCACCACGGCTCAGCCTATCTTTTCGATAGACAATAAAGTTCTCTGGAAAAACTTCACTGTCGCTTATGGAAGGATTTAGCCAAGGTTTCATGCTGAATACTATATCCGCCTTTACAGACTCTATTAAAACTGCAAGTTCATCCGCTTTGTTACTCACGTTACGGCAATTCACAACTGGAGCAACCTGATTGACATGAGGGGTTACCTTAATATGGGCACCACGTCATATGGTTTTGTAACAGGAACAACTTCTTCCTTTTCTTTGTCCTACCTATAAACCCTGCCGTTTATAATAAGCTTATCATGACTTAACTTCACTTAGTTATTTGTATCTTCCTTTTTAGCTTTCGCATAATCCCACAGGCGCTTGCGCATTCCACGTGTTTCAGGCGAATAATCCTGAGCAACGCTGAAATTGGTCTCTTTAAATCTTTTGGCGTTTAGTAGAACGTCTTGTTTTTCTTTGTATCAGGAGAAATTCACTCCAATTGGTCGCTTAGCCTTTCCAGTGAAACGTCCAATCCGGTGCGCTCTTTGAAACGACTTCAACTGTGTTCCCAAGTTATCTTCACAAATCCTCTGGATTAACTTTTCTGACAGGCCGACTTTTCAAACCGGTCAGTGTCGTCCACCATATAGAAGACTACCTTTTGTCTCCGGCTTCTGTCCTCTATTTCGACCGACTTCCCCTGTAACTCATTAACTTGTCTCAGAAGCGCTTTGATTATATCTGCCTACCTCGATACCAATTCACTCACGTCCTTTACATGTTCCTGCGTGATAGCAAGGTTTTACTTATTTCTGTTATCATGGTTTCGTGGTTTGCGAACCCAGTTTCCATTGCGTCTAACTTGTTCATTATCGCCACCTGACCATTTTGCAGACTTCTCAGGCAAACTGTTCTAGCAGCAGCATTATGACTTGACAAGTTTACCTGGATAATACCATCAGGACCGGGGTTTAGTTCCACGTTTCCAGCAAGGAGCAACACCAAGGTCAAATACAGCACACTATTAGAAAAAAAGCGAAAGCGCGTTTTGGACACCCTCGCCCGTACATTTACACCCTCGCCTGTTTACACCCTCGCCCGGACACGGGAGCAGCAAATGCCATCGTGGGAGCAGCCGGCAATGCAATAATGTTTGTTCGACTGTGAATGGAATAGTAGAGATTAACCGGCACAAACAAGAGCGATGTCAGCTGCTTGTCGGCAAGCGTGCCGCCTCCGAATCCCACGATTGCGTAGTGCTGCTCGCTTTATGCAGCCTTGTCCTTTGTCACATGGTTCATTCTGCGCGTATACATAGTTGGTCGGTCGCCCGTCGCTGTCAGCGTCGTCATCCTTGGAAGATTCGCCGTGTGCCGTCACCGGCAGTGTAAATGCACCACCGCATGCCGATTTGGCCCACGTGAACGCCGATGTGGGCGACGACACAGGCATGCGCAGAAACGACGTCTCTTCGCCTACAGCATTATTCAGGATCGTTGACCAAAGGGCAGCAAAAATCTGCACAAACATGAGCGATGTCAGCTGCATGTCGGCAAGCGTGCCAGCTCCGAATCCCACGAATGCGTAGTGCTGCTCGCTTTATGCAGCCTTGTCCTTTGTCACATGGTTCATTCTGCGCGTAGTTGGTCGGTCGCCCGTCGCTGTCAGCGTCGCCATCCTTGGAAGATTCGCCGTGTGCGATCACCGGCAGTGTAAATGCACCACCGCATGCCGATTTGGCCCACGTGAACGCCGATGTGGGCGACGACACAGGCATGCGCAGAAACGACGTCTCTTCGCCTACAGCATTATTCAGGATCGTTGACCAAAGGGCAGCAAAAATCTGCACAAACATGAGCGATGTCAGCTGCATGTCGGCAAGCGTGCCGGCCCCGAATTCCACGAATGCGTAGTGCTGCTCGCTTTATGCAGCCTTGTCCTTTGTCACATGGTTCATTCTGCGCGTAGTTGGTCGGTCGCTCGTCGCTGTCAGCGTCGTCATCCTTGGAAGATTCGCCGTGTGCGATCACCGGCAGTGTAAATGCACCACCGCATGCCGATTTGGCCCACGTGAACGCCGATGTGGGCGACGACACAAGCATGCGCAGAAACGACGTCTCTTCGCCTACAGCATTATTAAGAATCGTTGACCAAAGGGCTGCAAAAATCTGCACAAACATGAGCGATGTCAGCTGCATGTCGGCAAGCGTGCCGGCTCCGAATCCCACGAATGCGTAGTGCTGCTCGCTTTATGCAGCCTTGTCCTTTGTCACATGGTTCATTCTGCGCGTAGTTGGTCGGTCGCCCGTCGCTGTCAGCGTCGCCATCCTTGGAAGATTCGCCGTGTGCGATCACCGGCAGTGTAAATGCACCACCGCATGCCGATTTGGCCCACGTGAACGCCGATGTGGGTGACGACACAGGCATGCGCAGAAACGACGTCTCTTCGCCTGCAGCATTATTCAGAATCGTTGACCAAAGGGCTGCAAAAATCTGCACAAACATGAGCGATGTCAGCTGCATGTCGGCAAGCGTGCCGGCTCCGAATCCCACGAATGCGTAGTGCTGCTCGCCTTATGCAGCCTTGTCCTTTGTCACATGGTTCATTCTGCGCGTAGTTGGTCGGTCGCCTGTCGCTGTCAGCGTCGCCATCCCTGGAAGATTCGCCGTGTGCGATCACCGGCAGTGTAAATGCACCACCGCATGCCGATTTGGCCCACGTGAACGCCGATGTGGGTGACGACACAGGCATGCGCAGAAACGACGTCTCTTCGCCTACAGCATTATTCAGAATCGTTGACCAAAGGGCTGCAAAAATCTGCACAAACATGAGCGATGTCAGCTGCATGTCGGCAAGCGTGCCGGCTCTGAATCCCACGAATGCGTAGTGCTGCTCGCTTTATGCAGCCTTGTCCTTTGTCACATGGTTCATTCTGCACGTAGTTGGTCGGTCGCCCGTCGCTGTCAGCGTCGCCATCCTTGGAAGATTCGCCGTGTGCGATCACCGGCAGTGTAAATGCACCACCGCATGCCGATTTGGCCCACGTGAACGCCGATGTGGGTGACGACACAGGCATGCGCAGAAACGACGTCTCTTCGCCTACAGCATTATTCAGGATCGTTGACCAAAGGGCTGCAAAAATCTGCACAAACATGAGCGATGTCAGCTGCATGTCGGCAAGCGTGCCGGCTCCGAATCCCACGAATGCGTAGTGCTGCTCGCTTTATGCAGCCTTGTCCTTTGTCACATGGTTCATTCTGCGCGTAGTTGGTCGGTCGCCTGTCGCTGTCAGCGTCGCCATCCCTGGAAGATTCGCCGTGTGCGATCACCGGCAGTGTAAATGCACCACCGCATGCCGATTTGGCCCACGTGAACGCCGATGTGGGTGACGACACAGGCATGCGCAGAAACGACGTCTCTTCGCCTACAGCATTATTCAGAATCGTTGACCAAAGGGCTGCAAAAATCTGCACAAACATGAGCGATGTCAGCTGCATGTCGGCAAGCGTACCGGCTCCGAATCCGCCACCCCAGATGGAGGGACTGACGTAGAGCAAGGAATCCCATCCCGCTTTCACGTCGCTTCTTGATGTTGACATTGGTGCTCTGGCGTCGTTCACTGTACACTCTTCATCAGAACTTCTTTAAATGTTAGCTATATCTAGAAAAAGAGACCAAAAATGTCCAGTCTCCTGATTATTTCCTGCATTTGAAATGGTACCTTATCAAGAGCGTTGCACCCGATAATATTATATTTGGCATGCGTACTTTGTGTGTTCCGTTGTGTAGTATAAATGAGGAGTACTTTGGTTTGGGCTAGCTGCTTCATATCATATTGAATGGGAAGCGCAAAGGCAAAAGTGAAAGAAATACAGCACTCTTTGTTTTCATGCCTTTCTTTTCCCTGTGTCTTCGCGCTGCCCTTTCTATATGAGTGTTGTGAAGGAAAGCTGACAAAAATACTAAAACATGCAAATGAAATGTCAGCTTGTTTTTTTATTTTTGTTTTCAGTGGCCATCAGATGCTCTGCACTTATCGGCCCTCGTGTCGCGTCCACCTCGGTTGACCAGTGGATAGGGTGCTCCACAGCTGACCAGAATGTCGTGGGTTCCATTCCGGCTGCGGCGGTCCCATAAAGATGTAGGCGAAAAAGTAGATTCCCGCGTACAGCACGATGTTAGTGCACGTTGTAAAGAACACCAGGTGGTCGACATTTTTGGAGACCTCCACTACGGCATCCTTCATCATCATTTTTTCACATAAAACCACATATGCTACCACCCCTGCGACTACTATATTCTACTACTACTACTGCTGCTACTACTACTACTACTACTACTACTACTACTACTACTTCTACTACTACTACTACTACTACTACTACCCCTTTTGGCTTGCGTTTGTCTTCTCGTCATTCCTACAAGGTGCCTTCGCGCAGCCCTGAAAAGTTATGACGCTTAACTTGTGTTTGGTGCATCGTCTCTGAACGCAGTTTTAGCAGAGAAACGTCGTGTATCGCGGTCACGATGCATGATCCAAGCCGGGTTCTCCAAAAGTACTCGCACTGACTGATTCATCCCACACAACTCGGTAATACACAACAGAGTACGCCGAAACGACACAACATCGATAGCGTGCGTGCTCGAGTAGGCTCGGGCACGTCATGCGCACGTGCCCTTGCTTACGTATGATGTTCTTTTCTTAATGCGTATGCAACATGTGATCCTCTAGCCCGGATACCGAAGAGAGCAGGGAAGGAATTGGGCTCGCCATGGATACATGGAACGAAAGGCAAGCGATTCAAGCTTGCTTCTTCGCATCATAGTTTTGTGGTTCGTAGCCAACGAATTTGAAAAAAATCACCGTGGTGGAACACTTTTCATTGAGCACGCAAAAAACTTCTAGAGTCTAACTACAAGTTCTTAGGTCACCTAGAGAGGGGTGCCTAAAGAAGTAAATTACCAATAAAACAAAAGCCGTGTGTACATCAAATTTTTTACCGGAACGCGCTGCAGCAAATGAGTTACAATGTCGAAAAATACGCTTTCATTGATACAGCACAATATACTTTCTTATAAGTCATTTCATTTTGTATAGAAAAAAAATGTCATAAAAATTAGATCTGACACGACATTCTAAAATCTTGAAGCCAGTGGACGAGGTGGGCTGTTTAGGTAAAATCATTTTCGAATGCGAGTTTTCCCATAAAATGTTTTACATAGGAGCTATAACCGCAGTTTAATTCGACACGATGATAATACTTTCCATCCTAGTTCATTCTTCATATTGGTAAAGCTGTAATTTTTTGAGTAATGGGGGAGACAAACCTTGCAGCGCTGTTCTGTATTTTTTTCATGTTTGCCACAAAGATGTATGTCCGGGAATCTCATACGGCACAAGCGTATTCAGGCATTGGATGAATGTATGCTCAATACACCGTTAATTGTAAACATGCCGGAGCCTGTCTCAGGCTTCACTGTATGAATTAGAACGATTTGACGGCTTTCGCTACCACTGAAACAGCATTCATACTCAGCTTTTCTGGACACAAGCAGTTTAGTTCGCGTGAACGACACAATGCTGCGTATCGACCCTAAAGAATTCAAAAACCCACCATGACGTATGCAGTGACGTAGCAATGAATAAAATATAACTAAAAACGGTGCACATACCCTGTGGCTTTCGCTTCACCTCAGTGCGCAGATAAAAGAGTTTGGTGGGTCAGCGTTTTCTCGACGGCGACCACTGGCACTGAATTGACCGTGTTTTATTTTTAGACATACCATGCAAGACATCTCACAGCATTCTCCGCGATATGTCTCGCCGTCACAGACGCACCCTTTGTGTATCACAAGAAGCGCATTTTTTGTTTGCTTTTAGTTTCTGCTCTGACGTATCAGTGTGGATATTAGAGAAGCATGCTACTTTCAGGGTTTCATCTTCACCGAGCGTCAAGCAATATGCTTGGGTACAAAGAGCACATTGCGGTTGTATAATGACCTTTTGTGTGTGTGCACGCTATTGAGATAGTCATCCTTTGCTCCTTGTGTTACGTAAAATAAAACTGGATAACTTAGAAAACGATTAAAATGAGAGTAAAAAAAACAAAGGCTAAAATATGTATTTTTTGTTTTCATTAGGTTCTTGTCGAAATGACGCTGCCACCTCCAGTTTGGCACCATCGAAGCGGCTGTGGCTCAAACTTAAGCATGCAGTCAGGCTTGCCTTCACACCGTACCAAGATCTCAGTGTCGCACGGACACTTTTACTCACAATCTAGGCCGATAGAAATCGAGCTTGGTTCAGAGGTTAGCCACTCAGCGATTGAAAGTAACCATGCGACAGCACCCCATACTATGTCGTGATCAAACATGCGATCATTCGCGCCCGTGTCAGCCTGTCGACGCTGTCGGGTCCACGTGCTCCGCACATTGTAGTCCCTACCCACGCGAGCAATAAAGAAAGACAAAAAGCAACAATGAAAAGCCTATGACAGTGAAAAGCTTATGGCAGAGTAGAATATAACAATATTGGATCAATTGAAATTTTATGATACATCTAATGATATAATAAGGTAGTTTAGGGAGTTTTTAACTGAAGAGGGAGTTTATTTTCACTAAAGTGTGATTCCTCAAATGTATATTTGAGGTTACGAGAAGTTCTTGAGAGAGCAGTCACCTGGCTGCTTTTTAATATATTGCATGCACAATTCCTAGTCACGATGACGTTTATGCAGATGATATGGCGTTTTTTTTGCTACAGACATGATATACAATCGCTATATATTTCCTTACAAACATATAAGTGGGCAATTAATAATCGGTTGCAGGCTATTTATTTTTGTCCTAATATTTCAAAGAGCGCAATTACAGTTATACCTTGTAATAATCAGTTACTATTACCTAATTGATTGATTGATTGATTGATATGTGGGGTTTAACGTCCCAAAACCACCATATGATTATGAGAGACGCCGTAGTGGAGGGCTCCGGAAATTTCGACCACCTGGGGTTCTTTAACGTGCACCCAAATCTGAGTACACGAGCCTACAACATTTCCGCCTCCATCGGAAATGCAGCCGCCACAGCCGGGATTTGAACCCGCGACCTGCGGGTCAGCAGCCGAGTACCTTAGCCACTAGACCACCGCGGCGGGGCAGTCACTATTACCTAGAGTAACTTGCAACCTGCGAAACATATCACAGTTTAAGTCAGTAAAATATCTGGAAATATCTTATGATAACCATCTCTTTTGGCATACACCCAAGAAAGAAGTACAGGCACCGAGAGTCTTACGAAGGCTGTGCTGCAGTCGATCAGGTACACGGAGAGATTCACCATTTATGTTTTACATAATCTACATACATGTATATTTTCAGGACACCAGTGGTTTAGCCCCGTATTAGAATTGGGATGTGTTTTATATTCTGGTGCACTGGCTTATAAATTGTTAACTCTTGTACTCTTGAAAAGAGAGGCCCAAATTTATTCCTTAGATTATCGAAATTCACAGCCAATAATGCCCTCTACTTAGAAGCGAGGTTGTTCTTTCTTTAGTGCAGACGTAGGATAGTTACTGTGCAATCATTCCTAAAGATTGTTGGCAATTCTGTAAAAATAAAAATAATTGTCATGTACACATTAGTATGAGTTTTTCCCCCACCTTATTGACTTTGGTTTGATACAGCGTGTTTGGGCTTTGTAGAAGCGTTTGTTGGACCATTATGTGTTAAACTGATTGAAGTTTTTTGCTTTGGTAATGAGAGACACAAGTTTAAAAACGTTTTTCAGGATATATATCCAAATCATGCAAAAATTTTCCCTTAATATAATAAACTAGCTAATACAGAGGCATTTGAAGCAGATATATGTAAAAAAATATCACAGATACAAATGCCTGACACTCTGAAAAAACAATCTGGCATTGGTATTTTTCTGAGACCTTGAATTCTTCATTCTCAATAATATTTTCCGATTTGTTATCAGTTTATTTGGCCAAATGGCATTACAAAAGCTCAGCCCATAAACCTCAAGTGTGGCCATAGTAACAGATACTTTATCTGTGTGTTCTGCACTCATTAAAAATAGCAATTTTCAATTGTCACGTGGCTTTGAGACGTATAAAACTCAAGATGTTGTTATTCTCGATTATATCACAAACTTCTGATTTTCCGTTGCCTACCCACGTAACTCTAATCAGAATAATCTGGGTACCGGGCCACAATGGGACCCAAATGAACGAAAAGGACGAAATAGCGAACGCTCCGGAGAAGGGCGCGCCCGGTGGCCCGTAATTCTCAAGTATTCTTGAACAGCCTTCATGATTTGTGACAGATTGAGAAGGTGAGCAATAACTGGACCTTGTGAAGTCATTCATCCCTCTCATAAACGAGTATTGACACCTCTTGACCCCTTGGCGTAGCAATTTCTGTTCAAAACGATAAGTACTACAGTTACTTTTATAAAAGTACGCTCTTGCCTTCCAAAATTGAACTAAAGCATATACGCACAGTGATGGTCTGGCTCCTTCCTCTCTTTGCTAGTCTTGTAACAAGCACGACACAACTGAAAATTATTTCTGATCATTCATCCGCGGGCCACGCCAATTCACCGAGGGGAAACAAATTCAAAAGGGTGTTTAAACAAATTGGATTAGGTTTCGTCATTCCAAATGTTCTAGCCTTGGGAGCTCCTCATCGTTATTGTGACTGAGACCTCCGTTTTACGGCGCAATTTTTTTAATGAATTAGGGTGGTGGTGACCTGAACTATCTAAGTTAGCGCCAACAATAGCTTGTGTTAAATGCCTATAAAGTCGGATTGAGGTGTACTGCTCCCAACATCTTCGCACATCAACAGGGTCTTTTAGATAAAATCGCTAAATAATGTTAAAAATTATACATGAACACTAAACGTCTCTAATTAGTCCATTATGCTTCTGAACCATATAGAGCATGTAAATATCATTTCCCAGTCTGT
This sequence comes from Rhipicephalus annulatus, assembly GCA_013436015.1. Taxonomy (NCBI): domain Eukaryota; kingdom Metazoa; phylum Arthropoda; class Arachnida; order Ixodida; family Ixodidae; genus Rhipicephalus; species Rhipicephalus annulatus. Next base: position 189,603 of record WOVY01015297.1, read on the forward strand.
CAAGCTTGGCGATTCACCCAAAATTGCCTAATGAAAATTGTGACAGTGACTCTAGAGAAAAATCTTCATTTAAAAATTTGTAGGAAGTAAGCAGAAATAATAAAAAAATGTCATTCTGCGGTAGGGCAACTTTACTGCTTCATTTTCTTGAGCCTAGTTTTAAAGTTCACGAAATTAAAACATGATCGCATCACTGCCACCTAACGCGCTGTGTTTGTAGTGTCCTCAAATGTAGGTTCACGGAATTATCTAACACTGTTCACGAAGAAGGGTAGCTTAAATAGGCTATCGGTTACTAATATTGACGTTAAGCGACGGCAGTATTATACTGAAATAAATAAAAAGAACATTGACGAAAAGGGGTCATCACGCGGGAATGTGACACGAGACTGCAGGCAGAATTCGACGCAGCGCCGGCATTTCTTCTTTCCTTCCAGCTATTAGCGAGCAGCGGAACGCTGGTTGCAAACTTGAGGCCAACAAGCAATGCGCGCTTGATCTGTTTTTTTTTTAGTTGACGAACCGTTATTTGGTTTGGCTCACGAACATTGTGCGGGTGGCAGTATAGTGGGCATAGAACACTTGGTGTTGCATTTGTCGCAAAATGGAAAGGAAACCACCTCTTCTGAGGAACTAAATAAGCAACCCGTGAATGACCCTCAGCGAAAAGGCACAAAGCGGCATGAAGAACACGCATTTCCGGGCAGCAGTGGCACTCTTGAAAAGAGAGAAGTGGTCCAGAAAGAGGGAAGCGCGTACTCGACGACGGCAAGCCTTTACAAGCCACACGACTACCGTGAAGAAAGACTTAAGGCCACAAGGACTGAGTGTGTTAGCTACCTGAGATGCTGGAAAACGTTACATGTGTGGGGCGCAGAGAAAACTACTTTTGACTATGTGTATACTTTTGCTTCTCTGGAAGGTCTTTTCTTACTTTCCCTTTCCGTCTATTTGAGTGTGGTGTGCATACTGGAAAGTAAATCAGTCTTCGTAATGCGTTCGTTCTGAAAAGACGTCTTGACTCTTTGTCTTCGTTTTTAAAGAAAGTTTTTTTACCTCCCTGCTATTCTGCTAGAACATTTTGTGGTGCCGAAACTCGATAATAGAGACCCAGGTAAGATGGACTTCGACAGTATCAAGTGCAAAAGGGCCGTGGTCTGAAGGTCGACTACAAAGCTTCTCAACGACATCGCTGCCATAGAAGGCGAGGAATCACGGCGTTAGCTTGAAGAAAAAATCAACCATCTAACTCTTGAAGAAAATTCACTCAAAGAACTAGATCACGAAAATGAGAAAGGCGTGGAAGATGATGCATTATAAAAGAAAATTGCATGCTCCAAGAACTACAAGGAAAGAATAAGCGTTGCAAAGACCAAAGTACAGCGCATGTTACGAGAGCTTAACTGTACTAATGCCATATCAGTGACCACTTCGATAGTTCGCACCTCAACTTCCGCAGATCAAAGAGAATCCAGCCACAACATGCCACAAGTGGCTCCCACTATAAAGCTGCCAGAATTAGAAATAGCTAAGTTGCACAGTCCAACGGCGAGGTTTGACAGTTACAAGGTTTTCTGAGTCAGTTCATCTCGAAAATAAACTCTAACAACCACCTCTCCAACGTGGACAAATTCAAGTACCTGAACAGCTACCGAACAGGCGGCCGCTGTCACAGGTCTCGATTTGTCTGAATAAAACTATGAAGTTGCGCTCTCACTGCTAAACAAAAGGTGCGGTCGAAAAGAAGTAATCGTCGAGGACTATATGTCCAGATTGATCAACATCAGATCAGTGCGTGACTTGCGGAACCTCAGCCGACTCCTAGGCCTTGTTGTCGAAGTGGAGATGGGTATAAAAAGCCTCGTTTCTCTTGGCGTAGGAGTCAACACGTAAGGAACCTTACTATTGACCATTCTAAAAAAAGCGGTGCCTGCGGACTTTAAGCTAGAATACTGCCGAAGAAGAGATGTTATGGCAAGAGGCAGCTATCTAGAGACATTTGTGCATTTTCTGAGAATCGAGAGAATCGAGGTTGAAGTGCGGGAGAATATACAGCGGGTCGACGCAGCAAGGGTCATCAGTGCATATTCGTCTATTGAAAGCTGTAAAAGGCCCTTTAAAGCAGCAAAAATATATTCGGCTGTGGCATTGCATACCATAAGCAAGGAAAGAAAAGGTTGTGTGTTTTGTTTGCCAGAGTGCCACGAAACCAGGAACTGCAATGCAGAGATGTCAGCAGCTGACCAAACAAAGGTGCTGAAGCGTGAGAACAGATGCTTCCGTCGCGCAAGTAAGGGGCACGCGCCAAAAGAGTGCCGCAAGGCCAAATGGCTCAGGTGCCAAATGTAGCAGAAGACGCCTCACACCTATGTCTGATCCTGATTTCAAAGGACACCACGGCGCTGATGAACATGCATCCTCTCCACGAGTTACTTGACAAGCTTTGGTGTTAAAGTTTTCTCTAGCCCCAGAAGAGAACTTTATGTACACAAAAAGGCATCAGTTTCTTCTTCAGACTGCGCGAGCTTGTAAAGAAGGACTGCGAAAAAGTACACTTGTCAGGCTTCTCCTAGATGTTGGCAGTCAATGGACGTTCATCCACCGCAACCTCCCTAAAAGACTACAGTTGAAGGTGCTTGGGGAAGAGGAGCTCAGAATTTTCACATTCCGGGGAGAAGTTGGCTTTAAATCGCACCAAGGCACGTCGGGTTGACGTGTTGCTGCGAAGCCAGTATGGCGGAAAACAAGTACGAGTGGAGGCTTAGAAGTTTCCCTGCCTCTGTGCAGACATAGCTACACTTTCAAAGTCAGTCCTACTTGAACTTTTGAAATTCGACTTGCCAGTTGCAGACGTCGCGCAGGGTGATAGAATTGAAGACATCGACCAGCTAATCGGTGCCCGTCATTATTGGGAGTTAGTAACGGGAGCCACCAAGCGTCTAACACTCAAGCTGATGGCAGTGGAGACTATATTCAGATGGACAGTCCAGGCCCAGGCCAGCACAAGAATGTCATCAGGAGTCTGTCATTCTGCTGCTGGCGTAATGCGAGTAGCAGTAAGTGAGCAAACAAAAAATTATCAGCCCTGTTGACGTCATTCTGGAAGCTCGAACAAATTGGCATCAAGGAACACTATTCAGCTCAACACCAATACCCAGTCCAACAGCATTTCAAGGAAACCGTCAAATTTGAGAGTGGTTGGTACACAGTGTCTTTCCCCTAGAGATCTGAGGTTGACGAGCTCCACGACAACTACGAGGGCGCCGCGAAGCGTCTTAGAGCCCAAACAATGCCCCTTTTCAACGGAGATTCCATAACAGTGAAATATGATGCCTGCATCAGAGAATACATAGAAAAGGGCTATGCATAGCCAGTCGACCAGAATTGCAGCACTTAGGGAGGTCCGGTGTACTACATGTCACATCAAGCAGTTGTGCGACAAGAAAGCTAGACAACCAACATGAGAGTGGTGTTTGACGCATCATCTAGTGCCAAGGATCACCTATCACTGAGCGCTGTTTTGGAAAGTGTTCCGAAACTTAATGCAGAGCTGACCGATTCGCTAATCGAATTCCGCACTTAAAACATCGGCCTGATTGCGGATATTGAAAAGACATTTCTTCAAATGTCTCTGTCAAAAGGCAACGGAAATGATGTGTGGTTTCTTCGGTATGAAAGTACGCCTAAAGAAGGTGAAGAACTTCCAGCGGTAGCGACTTACCAGATGACGAGCGTGCCATTCGATGTCACATTAGGTCCATTCCTATTGGCCGCAGCATTACAAAACCATATTGTAAAACTCTCGGAGCAGTACGCTGAAACTGCGAGCATTTTGCTCAAGCACCTCTATGCTGACGACCTTGTCATTGGTGATGACAGCCTTGAGCAGGGTGAAGAGTTATGCCAGCAATAAAGCGACTTATTGTCACAAGCAGGAATGCGACTCCACAAGCGAATGCCTAACGACAATGATTTAATCAACTCCACAGAAGGCGGAAACTTTGCGAAACGGAAGGCGAATGCTGGATCTCTTACAACCACCAAGGTGTTAGGATTGGGTTGGAATGCTAATACAGATAACTTTGAGTACAATCTGGCCTCACATTTTGAATTCTTCACCACAAGAGCTGACAGCAAAAGATTCGTGTTGCAAGTTTCAGCCAGACTTTTCGACCCGTTTGGGTTCAGTGCTCCCATAACGCTCTACGTAAAGATAATGTTTCAAAGACTGTGAAAGTTGGGCGCTGGTTGGGACGATCCTTTGCCAGAAAAAATGCAGGTGGAGTGGAAAAGCTGTCGTGAAAATCGCTGCATCAAGACAGTTTCCATCCCGAGAATCATCGCAAGAAATTTCCGAGATGAAGAGACAGAGAAAGAGTTGCACATTTTCTGCAATGCCAGCCCAAAGTCATACGGTGCTGTCACATACGTTGCAAGCAAGTCTCCCCAGGGAACAGCCACTATAAGCCTAATTATAGACAAATAAAGAGTAGCTCTTTCGAAGCGCCTCTAGTTACCCCAACTAGAGCTGATGGGGGCACTCATAGGTGCTCGACTGTGCCTCTACGTCGCCAAGACCTTGTACCTCCAGAATGCTGCTACTATGCTTTGGACTGATTCAACAGTAGCCATGCACTGGATTAATGAAAACACTGCAAGGTGGAAGCCCTTCATCGCAAACGGAGTATCAGAGCTGCAAGCGCTGACTGATCCCGAGGATTGGAGACACTGCCCCAGAGTAAAAAACCCCGCCGATTTAATCCCTCGCGGTATCCTCCTATCAGCCTAGTGCGAAAGAGAAGTGTGGTGGGCAGGACCCCATTGGCTTCACAAGAATGAGACGCGTTGGCCAACGACCGGCGAGCCTAGCTCAGGGGCACAAAAATGCCACTTGGAAGAGCGAAAAGTGATGGTGATGCCAATAGTATCATCACTGCTTGAGGCAGTACTAAAGGTAGAGAAGTTCAGCTCATTCAGCAGAGTCGTGCGCATTACAGCGTGGGTCCACCGCTTTGTCCACAACTACCGCAATGGGGACGAAAAAAAAGGCAGACTACTACGAGCTGAAGTGGTGATCAATGCTGAGAAGTACTGGTTGGCTGCAACTCAAACAGAGGCATTCAGTGACATTATTTCCGACCTGAAAGCTGAAAGACCACTGCACAAAGGCTCTCCTGTTTTGCTACTGAACCCATACCTTGACGGGGAGGGTCTCATGCGAGTTGGTGCAATTCTGCAGTTCACCAAAAGCCCCGAAAAGATGAAACGTCCCGTCAATCTGTCTAGCACTCACCCCTTTAGGCTTTTGCTCATAGGGCAAGGGCACGTGAAAATGCTGCACTCGGGGGTGTGCGACACCGTGGCGCAGCTACGAGAGTTGTATTTGATAATCCGAGCGCGCCAGGTAGAAGGTCATCAAGCAGTTCCTGATTTGTGGCAGACGAAGTTGCCCTCCAGCTACGGAACAAGTAGCACCGCTTCCAGCTGACAGAGTGACAAAGAAAAATTCCTTCGGCACTGTCGGCATCGATTTCGCTTGACCTCTCATTTGTCACCAGTCGCGCGATGTCCGAAAATGTTACATTGCTATTTTCACCTGTGCTGTGGCACGTGCCGTACATGTTGAACTAGTCTGTGACATGTCGAGTACAGCCTCTCTCCTGGCATTCAAGTGGTTCATGGCTCACAGGGAAATTTGCTCGACAATTCATTCAGACAACATGCTAACATTCAAGAGAGCAACTAAGGATCCAAGAGCAATGTTCACGCTCCTAAAATGAGAGAAAATGTAGTCATAGTTAGCCGGAAAGCAGATCAGCTGGAAGTTTATTGTTGAAAGGGCAGCTGGGTGGGGCGGATTCTGAGAGCGGTTGTTACGATCATTGAATGTTGCGTTGTGCAAAGTGTTAGGTCGGAGCAGTTTGAGCTCTTAAGAACTCGCAACTGTATTGTACGAGGCGGAAGCTGTGACGAACGCACGCGCATCGACTTTCACCTACGATGATGCTCATGAGCCAGAACCATTGTCGCCGGCACACTTTCTCGTCGGAAAGAAGCTGACAACCCTTCCGCCACATCACCTGCCAGCCTAAACTCCAGCTGGTAACGCGCATTTCTCACAACGCTGGAGGTACCGGTCAGCCGTGGCTGAAGAATTTTGGAAGTGGGGGCGGAAAAAGTACTTGTTGGAGCTTAGATCAGTTCAGTTGTGCCGCCCGCGTATTTGGAATAGCTGGTCCGGCATTGCACCAAAGAGTGAAAACAAATACTGCGAGGAGGACGCCAGTGCCAGCGTCAGGATCAGGATTGCTCGCGCGCTATTGGTTCGCCTCTGGAGGTGACGTGCTGGCGACGAGTGCGCTGGTAACGCAGTGACACCGACTAAACTTGCACACCTGCACCTCATTTTCAGCCTTGCTCTTCTTTCTGCCTTTATCCATCTCCGGCTAAGCAGCGCAGCCCCCGCCATAATCATCAGGGGATGAGTTAACTCATCCCCTGATGAAGGGAGGACCCCTCCCGCAACTGTTTGGAAATAAATATATTTATCCTTGTTGACAACGCTCCCGTTGTACCATATCCTATACCTTCACGAAGACTTGCTGGCCCATTGAAAATTGAATTATTACTCCCACTATATATATATATATATATATATATATATATATATATATATATATATATATATATATATATATATATATATATATATATACCTCCCACATGCAGTCGTCAATTAACTCACGGCCCTCAGTCCCCAGCAGCTGTGAAGAAATTGACCACGGCAGTGGTCAGATCTGCAACGCAGCAGACGGTGCTAAAAATCTCGTGATCCGGACAGGCCGTCATTGGAACATGAACTTGGCAACGTTTAACGCTAGCTTATCTGTTGAGGCAAGTTTAGCTGTACTATTCGAGGAGCTACAGGGTGTTGAATGAGATATAATAGGGCTCAGTTAGGTTAGGAGGACAGATGAGGCCTATAAGGCGCTGCAGGCACGTCCTTTGCTATCAGGGCTTGGCTGACAGAAGAGAACTGGGAGTAAGGTTGCTAATTCTCAGAAACATAGCTCGCAACATAAAAGAATACTATAGCAATAATGAATGGGTGGTAGCTATCGTTATTTTACCCAATAAGAGATACAAGATGAAGATGATACAGGCTTACGCGCCTACATCCAGCCATGATGACGCTTCATTTGAAAGATTCTATGAAGACGTGGAATCGGCAATGTGTAAGGTAAAAACACAGTATACTATACTGATAGGAGACATTAATGCAAAGGTAGGGAAAAATCAGGCTGGAGACCAGGCAGTAGGAGATTACGACATCAGTACTAAAAATGCCACAGGAGAGCTTCTAGTAGAATTCGCAGAATGCAATAATTTATGGATTTTGATCACCTTCTACCGAAAACTAGGAAACCGCAAGTTTATATGGAGGAGCCCTAATGGCGAAAATAAGAACGAAATAAACTTTGTGCGACCCACTAACCATGGAAGGGTAGGTCTCGAATTCGCCTATACTTGAAGAAGGAACGACAGAAACTGATACGCAAGCAATCAATCAATGAGCTAGCACTGAGAGGGAAAGTACAGGACTGCAGTGTCTCGCTTCGGAACAGGTACTCGACTCTTATTGAAGAAAACAGCCTTAGCGTTGGCGCAGTGAATGATAATCTGACGAGCATCATTACGGAGTGTGTTGTGGAAGTTGGAGGTGCTGTAGTTAGACAGAACACTTGAAAGCTGTAGCAGGAAACAAAGAATCTTATTAGGAAGCGTCAAAGCACGAAAGCCTCAAGTAGAAGAGACAAAATAGAGTTGGTAGACCTTTCGAGGTTTATTATTAGGTGCAAGGTATCCGATATAAGATGGTATAACATAGAGGGAATCGAAAACGCTCTGAAGAACGGAGAAAGCGTCGAAGCAGTGAAGAGAAAACTTGGGATAGGCAAAATCAGATGTATGCATTAAGGGACAAGAGAGGCAAAGTAACCACTAATATGGATAGGCCAGTGAACTAAGCGGATGAGTTTCATGGAGATCTTTACAGTAGCCAGCACAACCACGACCTTGTTATGAGAACTAGCAATAACCCAGATGACACTCCTCCAGTTATGATAGAAGTAGTGAGAGAAGACTTGGAGAGCATACAAAGAGGCAAAGCTGCTGGTGAGGGTCAGGTAAAATCAGATCTGCTGAAAGATGGATGACGATTGTGGTACAAAAACTAGCAAAGCTGTTTACGAGGTGTCTTCTGACGGGAATAACACTAGAATCTTGGAAGAATGCTAACATCATCCTAATACATAAGAAATGAGATGACAAGGAATTGAAGAATTACAGGCCGATCAGCTTGCTCTCTGTAGTATACAAGCTATTTACAAAGTTAATTCCTAACAGATGAAGACAACATTAGAATATAAATCAACCAAAGGAACAAGCAGGACTTCGAACAGGCTACTCAACAATGATTATGATGTTGGCGCTTTATGGCGCAAGGGCCAATTGATGGCCAAAGAGCGCCATTTTGATAGACTAGAGATATGGACAATGATATTGTTACGAGGCAGTGGGCATGGCTCTACCGTCGTGGACAACAAATCGATGAAAAAGAAGTGGACTCGCCGCGCGAGAGACTGGCAGCTCTGAAGCGTCACTTTTACATGTAAATATAGGAAATACGCTCATTTCTCTCTTCCGTGTGTTTGCGATCCCCGTAACAAATTGGTGGAGGTGCTGGGTAACGAAGCGCCATACAACGGAGCTCCGCAGTGGTCGTCAAATCGGAGTTTCCGTGATGGAACACGGGACTGATCCCACGGCCACCTCTCCATCGGCCTCGGCGACGCCCGCACCATCCACGGCAACGCCTCCACTGGCCCCACCCCCACCCACGTACGTGCTGACGCATCCGAAGCATCCTGGAACGTTCTGCGGTACGGACGAAGTTGATGTCGACGACTGGATAGCCGACTACGAACGCACCAGTGCTCTCAACCGGTATGATCCGACTCTTATGCTGGCCAATGTGCTGTTTTACCTGAAAGGCACGGCCAAAGTCTGGTACGAGAACCATGAGGAGGAGATCGGCAGTTGGGACACCTTCAAGGAAAAGCTTCGCGACTTATTTGGGAAGCCCATCGGTCGAAAGGCGGCTGCAAAGAAGGAGTTGTCTATACGTGCTCAGACGTCCACAGAGCCGTATATTTCATATATACAGGACGTGCTGGCTCTCTGTCGTAAAGTTGACAACGACATGTCGGAGTCTGACAAGGTTGGCCACGTCCTCAAGGGCATAGCGGACGACGCGTTCAACCTGCTAATGTGCCGGAACTGTGCGACCGTCGACGAAATTATTGAGGAATGCCGGCGTTTTGAACTGGCCAAAAGCAGGCGGATTTCAAGATCATTTACTCGACTGCCGAACACCGCAGCGACGTCCTCCTGCGAAGATGGACTGTCCTCTCATCGGCAGTCTTCACCAGCGTCTGAAATTACGCGAATTGTCCGGCGGGAAATCGAAGCAATTACACCTACTCTTCCCGCCAACGGCCACGTCGATTTGCAAGTACCTCAGGTTTGCTTGGTACAGTCGATTGTGCGGGAAGAACTGAGCAATTTGGGCTTCGATGTCTGCGCCGTTGCTCAGTCTCGACCAATTGGCTTCCGTTCAAGGTCGCCGCCTCGCCCCAGGTCACCACCCCAAGAAAGGTCTTATCCACGCTCTCGCAATCCGGCCGAATGGAGAACTGCGGATGATCGGCCGATCTGCTTTAACTGCCGCCGCATAGGTCACGTCGCACGGTATTGCCACAACCATTGGTCTTCGTCCCGAAACCAGTATAACACTGCTCGCCGCACCGATAGCTACCGTCGTTTCCAGCCTCCTGAGCCGATCGCCGACAACTACCGCCGGCCTCTGCCCGTCGATTCCTACGCCTGCGATGCCCCTGATACGCAGCACAGCCGCTCACCGTCGCCTCGACGTCACCAGTCTCGTTCGCCGCCAGGACGTCGCCCGTCGTCCCCTTCTCCTCTACGACGACGCCCGACCTCCCCGCTCAATTCTCACCAGGGAAACTAAGCGGTGCAGCTCTTGGAGGTGAAGCTGCATCCTCGATACCGACCTCAAATCCTCTCCTTGTACTGCCGACACGACGAAATTTGATCGACGTCGACGTTGACGGCCTGACTGTTTCTGCACTTGTTGACACTGGGGCGCATATTTCTGTGATGAGTGCCCGACTTCGTCGCCGCCTGAAGAAAGTGCTCACACCGGCTGCTCTTGGCATTATTCGTGTCGCCGACGGAAGAAGTCTTGCCATCACAGGAATGTGCACAGCACGCATCACTATCGCCGATCACCCCACATCTGTTCTCTTTGCAGTTATTGAGCAGTGCCCAAATGACCTAATTCTTGGTTTAGATTTCTTGTCCACCCATGCTGCTCTCATCGACTGTGCAACCGGCGTTCTTCAACTTGAACTGCCTCGACTTGGACCTGTGCCGTCCTCACCGTCACACCGCTTGTGCGCTGTTGATTATGTTCGGCTGTCACCGCAAGCCACCACGTGTGTTGCCTTAACGATATCACCAGCTCTTCCTGACGGTGACTACATAGTGTCTCCATTGGTGGATGTGCTCTTGGCTCGAAGTGTTGCTGTGCCGCATACAATCGTGACTATTGTGGACAACTACGTTCAGCTTCCGCTCCTTAACTTCAGTAGTTCGACCCAAGTTCTCCCGCAAGGCATTTCGTTAGCCCACGTTTCCCCACTTGATGCATGTAGCATCGTGGCATTGGACCCTGAAGACTGCTCGTCCCCTACTGCAGCCAGCCGAGCAAACGCACCTAGCGACGAAATCACGATGATGATCGCCCCTGATCTTCTGCCCTGTCAGTTGGCGCAACTCCACCACGTTCTGACTACCTACCGAGATATTTTCGACTTCGATGACCGCCCTTTAGGTCAAACGTCCTTCGTGCGTCATCAAATACATACCGGCGATGCTAATCCTGTTAGACGGCGACCGTATCGTGTTTCCCAGTCCGAACGCCAGGTCATACAACGAGAAGTCGAGAAAATGCTCTCCAAAGGAGTCATAGAGGCCTCTTCAAGTCCATGGGCGTCACCTGTTGTTTTAGTGAAAAAGAAGGATGGCAGCTGGAGATTTTGCGTTGACTACCGTGCCTTGAACAAGATAACCCGCAAAGACGTATATCCGCTGCCACGAATTGACGACGCCCTTGATTGCCTTCATGGCGCGCGATACTTCTCATCTATTGATCTGCGTTCGGGCTACTGGCAAATTTCTGTCGACGACTTAGACCGAGAAAAGACTGCCTTCATCACACCGGACGGCCTTTATCAGTTCAAGGTTATGCCTTTTGGGCTGTGCAACGCCCCGGCAACGTTCGAACGCATGATGGACTCTCTTCTTCGTGGTTATAAATGGTCCATCTGTCTTTGCTACCTCGACGATGTGATTGTTTTTTCCCCAACATTTGAAACTCACTTAACTCGTTTGTCGACCATTTTAGCCGTTTTTCGTCGAGCAGGACTCCAGCTGAACTCGAAAAAGTGCAATTTCGGCCGACAACAAATCACGATCCTTGGTCATCTTGTAAGTGCTGCTGGCGTCCAACCTGACCCTGACAAGGTTAGCGCTGTCAAGAATTTCCCTCTGCCTTCTTCAACCAAAGATGTTCGGAGTTTTGTGGGCTTATGCTCGTACTTCCGCCGCTTTATACGCGATTTCGCTACAATTGCACGACCACTAACTGATCTTCTCAAAAAGAACGTGCCCTTCTCGTGGGGCCAAGACCAAGCAGCTGCGTTTTCCACGCTGATCGACCTGCTCATTTCACCACCAATACTGGCTCACTTTGACCCGTCTGCGACGACTGAAGTACGCACAGACGCCAGTGCTCACGGAATCGGCGCCGTCCTCGCTCAACACCAGGGAGGCCAAACGCGTGTTATTGCGTATGCCAGCCGCCTTCTCTCCACATCTGAGCGAAACTATTCGATAACAGAGCGCGAGTGTCTTGCGTTGGTCTGGGCTGTAGCGAAATTTCGCCCCTACTTGTATGGCCGGGAGTTTTCAGTTATTACGGACCACCACGCTCTGTGTTGGCTGTCGTCGCTCAAGGACCCAACTGGTCGCCTAGGTCGCTGGGCTCTACGTCTCCAGGAGTATAACTTCGACGTAATTTATAAGTCTGGCAGGTTGCACCAAGATGCTGATTGTCTCTCGCGTTATCCAGTGGACCCTGCTAGACTCGCTGTCCATGAAGGCGATTCTTGTGTGCTCGCCATATCTGATTTGCACGACATCGGCACAGAGCAGCGCCGGGACGCAACCCTCAAGAAGGTCATTCAGCGAGTATCTTCAGGACATTCCGACCCTTCGCTCCGTCAATATGTCCTTCGCAACGACATTCTGTATCGTCGCAACATGAAGTCTGATGGCCCGGAATATTTGTTAGTTATTCCCCGACACCTGCGTGCCACTATTCTTCAACATCTGCATGACGCACCGACGGCGGGACACCTGGGTTTTTCACGCACCTATCACCGCGTGCGGCAACGGTTCTTTTGGCCTGGCATGTATAAATTTGTGCGCCGTTATGTCGCTGCTTGCGAGCGCTGCCAGCGTCGGAAACGTCCTGCTCTCCGTCCGGCTGGCCTGCTCCAACCTATCGACATTCCCCCGGAACCATTCTTCCGCATCGGCCTCGACTTGCTCGGACCTTTCCCGACGTCCGTGTCAGGCAACAAGTGGATCGCTGTCGCAACCGACTATGCGACCAGATACGCGATAACTCGTGCCTTGCCAACTAGCTGCGCTACAGACGTCGCAGACTTTCTCCTAAATGACGTCATTCTGCGGCATGGAGCTCCGCGCCAGCTTTTGACGGATCGGGGCCGCTGCTTCCTCGCAAAAGTTATCGACGAAATCCTCCGGAGCTGCTCTACCGAACATCACCTTACTACTGCCTACCATCCCCAGACTAACGGTCTCACGGAGCGTCTCAACCGAACTCTTACAGACATGTTGTCTATGTACGTCTCTGCTGACCACCGTGACTGGGACGCAATGCTCCCCTACGTTACATTTGCATATAATTCGTCAAGACATGACACCGCCGGCTACTCTCCATTCTTTCTTTTGTACGGCTGCAACCCTGCGTTGCCATTCGACACACTCCTTCCTTCTGCTACTATCCAACCAACGGTGTATGCGCAGGACGCTGCTTCTCGAGCCCGCGTCGCTCGCCAAATCGCGCACACTAGGCTCAGTGCTTCTCAGGCCGCACAAAAAGTCCGCTACGATGACTCGCACCGCGACGTTGACTACCCTGATGACTCTCTTGTCCTACTCTGGACGCCGTATCGACGTGAAGGTTTGTGCGAGAAGCTCCTCCCACGATACACAGGACCCTACAAAGTTCTCCGCAAGGTCACCGACGTCGACTACCTCATCACTCCCGTTCAACCGCACTCATCCTCTGCCACACCATCTACTGATGTTGTTCATGTGTCGCGCCTAAAGCCCTACTATACTGCCAGTCCTGATTGACTTAGGGGCGCCGTGACGGCGCTTTGTTCGCCGGGGGTGATGTTACGAGGCAGTGGGCATGGCTCTACCGTCGTGGACAACAAATCGATGAAAAAGAAGTGGACTCGCCGCGCGAGAGACTGGCAGCTCTGAAGCGTCACTTTTACATGTAAATATAGGAAATACGCTCATTTCTCTCTTCCGTGTGTTTGCGATCCCCGTAACAATATTGTAAATGATGAGTGACTGTAAAGAGGCCTTAAAATTCCTCGCGCTAATGCGGGTAAAAACATAAGTATTAAAATTATGACAGTGGCGTGAAATATGTGCAGTGAAAGTGAATGTCAAAAGGTCATGATAATAAGACTATGACGGAGATGTAGTCACCACAGGTCCTGCTACATATCACCTTGAAATATGCAGTGAAAACGGCGTACATCATTTAAAAATGTAAACAATGAGTGAATTTTAAAAATCGGATCCCTACCGATAAGCATCCCAGGGCGTAGTGGGAGCTGCTGTCGGTAGGGCAGTAAAAAGTGCTTTTTCCTTATTGCGTCCAACTCATTACACTGGACGAGGATGTGGAGAACCGTAAGTGGTTCTCCACATCTCGCACACAATGGTGGATCACTGGCAGGCAATATATGAATGCGTAGAAAATGTATGCCCTGTTCTTAGCCTTGTGAGTGTCACTTCTGTAGGTTGCGATTTTGATAGGGGCGGCCAATGACCAAGTTGTGGCTTAATAACATTAGTTTTTTACTTGTGTGTTTATCACACAAGTTTTGCCAATAACCTCTGAATTTTCGTTTCAGGAAAGGTTTCGTGTCAAGTACAGAGATTGGTATTGATGCATTAGCGGCATCGTCGCTTGCGGATGCAGCCAGCTCATCTGCCAAAACGTTTCCCTGTATCTCACGGTGCCCCGGCACCCAGTAGACTACAACATGCTGTTTGGATGAGTAGACTGTGCATAAGAGTGAATAAAGGGGCTCTAGAACTGGGTTTTAGATGCGGAGCATCTAATACTCGAGGCTTGTAGTGCGGCGCCGTCCGCAAGCTTCCTCCTCCTTCTTCCACCATCTGTGCATCCCTTCCTCCTCTACACACCGCGCGCGCTTCACTCTTCCACCATCTGTGCACCCTTCCTCCTCTACACACCGCGTGCGCTTCTCCTCTTCACGAACATTCGCTAGCTGTATAAAGTAGCGCGCATGCGCCGTCACGCTTCGAGAACATCGGCAGCTGACGCGCGCGCATGCGCCGTCGCGCTTCGAGAACATCGGCAGCTGACGCGCGCGCATGCGCCGTTGCGCTTCTCCCCCTTCTCGAACATTCGACAGCTGACGCGCGCATGCACCGTCACCCACCATCTGTGCCGCGCGCGCTTCTCCCCTTCGAGAACATTCTACAATTCTCCTGATTCTCCAGTGGACGCGCATGCGCCGTCGCGCTTCGAGAACATTCAACAGCTGACAGTGCATGCGCCGTCGCGCTGTATATATACTCAAGGTCGGCGCTCGCTCGCTCAGTTGCCGCTCGTCGGTTGTTCGTACGGCGCGTCGACGTCCAAGGTCGCGGTGAAATGAATTCCAACGAATCCACAAACACAATAATCGACGTCCCTTCGACCAGCGCCGCCCTTTCGCATACGTGTGTACGTGTTCACTCATTTAACACCCCCTCCTACAACCACGTTAACCAATTTAGCCATCGACCCAAGTAAGTCGCAACTTAACACCCCATTGCACAACCACGTTAACCAATTTAGCCATCGACCCAAGTAAGTCGCACTTTAACACCCCGTTAACCAATTATATGCTCCGCATCCTCCTCAGTGTTCTCCCGAGGGAAGCTGCGGGCAATTTTTTTTTGCGTTTTGTAAGTGTTTTCAAGGCTTTCACCACACTCAGAGAATCTGTGTAAATTACCGCTTTTTGTAGTTTTACATGTGCAATGTGTTTTTACAGCTGCAAGTATTGCGTAGGCTTCTCCTGTGAAAATGCTTGCATCAGGGTGCAGGACACCAGTATCTGAAAAGGATGGGCCAATGGCTGCGTATGAAACAGAAGTGTAGGACTTTGAGGCATCTGTAAAGAACTCGGGGCATGTGTACTTTTGTTGCAGTTCTAGGAAGTGTGTGCGGATATATACAATGGGTGGTTGCTTTGTAATCTCTAAAAAGGACACATCGCAATCTATCAATTGCTACCGCCATGGTGGCAGACATGCTGCGGGAGCCATCAAACGATATTCGAGTGACACACCAGTTTCCTGAGAAAGGCCCCTCACACGAAGTGAATAGGGCTGTCTCAAAGATGACCGGTTTTCAAACAAAACAGAAGTAGACATGTCATCAATTGTGAAGTGTGAAGGGTGATCTTTGTCTGCCTTCGCTTTGAGATAATATAGAAAAGACATATAACATCTCTGTAGGTGGAGTGACCATTCGTTTGATTCCACGTACAGGCTTTCAACGGGGCTGGTACGAAAGGCACCCGTAGAAAGGCGGATGCCTAGGTGGTGAATAGGGCCAAGCATTTTAGGGTGGTAGGTGTCGCCGACTGATAGGTTATTGCTCCATAATTCAAGTGGATGCGTACGAGGCTCCTGTACAAATTCATGAGACACTTCTTGTCACTCCCCCACGTAGTGCGTGACAGCGCTTTTAGAACATTCATGGTTCTGATGCACTTGTTTTTTAGATACTTAATGTGTGGTACGCAGGTTAGCTTGGTGTCCAGAAGTGAGCCTAAGAATTTGTGTTCGGCATTAACAGACAGGCGTTGACCATGCAATTGAATGTCAGGGTCGGGGTGAGTGCCTCTTACTAGAGAACAAGACGCACGTGCTTTTTTGGAGGTTTAATCGGAATCCGTTTTCCTCCGCCCATTGGGAGACCTTGTTCAAGCCAAGCTGGACCTGCCGCTCACAAACTGATAGGTTACAAGACTTAAATCCAAGCTGGACGTCATCGACATATGTACAGTAAAACATATTTTGTGGGATGGAATGATGCAAAGAATTCATTTTGACAATAAAAAGAGTACAGCTAAGTACACCATTTTGCGGCACTCCTGTTTCTTGGACAAATGTTCGGGAAAGAACGCTGCCGACTCTGACACGGAATGTACGATTGGACAAGTAGCTTTCGATAATATTAAACATCCTGCCACGCACACCAAGATTGGACAGGTCTCTTAATATTCCGAATCTCCATGTCGTATCGTAGGCTTTTTCGATGTCGATGAACACAGAAAGAAAGTATTGTTTGTGAACGAAGGCGTCTCGGATCTGTGCCTTGATACGTACGAGGTGGTCGGTAGTGGATCTACCCTCTCGAAACACACATTGGAATGGGTCGAGCAGATTGTTCGTTTCAAGGTAATGTACAAGTCTGCGATTTATCATTTTTTCAAAAAGTTTACACATGCAACTTGTAAGTGCGATTGGCCTGTAACTACTAACGGAAGATGGATCCTTGCTTTATTTTAAAATCGGAATAATAATGGCTCCTTTCCAAGCAGAGAGAATTTTACCGAAAAACCAGATACAGTTATACAGGGAAAGCAAGGGTTTTTTGTGTTTTAGAAGGCAGTTGTTTTAATATTTCGTATACTATACGGTCCGAACCTGGAGCTGATGTATTGCAAACACGTAGCGATGCTTGTAACTCGGTCAAACTGAAAGGGTTGTTGTAAGACTCATGTTTAGAGGAATTTCGCTGTAGTTTCTCTTTTTTGATTTTTCTTTTGTGTCATTGAAAAGCTGCAGTATAATGCGAAGAACTGGACACTTCTTTGAAGTGGGCACCGAGGAAGTTTGCCTGGTCTTCCAAGGTGTCCCCTTGTGTGTCTACGAAAGGTAGTGAAGATGTGTGTCGTCTCGCTACCTTGCGAACCATGTTCCAGACTTTAGTTTCTTGTGTATATGAAGTGATGCCTGATAAAAACTTATGCAAGCTTTCTCTCCTAGCCTGCCGGCGCGTTCTCCTCCCTTGGGATAGCTACTCAACGATCGACCACATTCATACTATCAATAAGGTAACAGAGAAATGCTCAGAATATTGTCAACCACTATACATAGCCTTCATAAATTACGAGAAGGCGTTTCATTCAGTAGAAATATCAGCATTCATGCAAACACTGCGTAATCAGGACGTCGATGAAGCATATATAAAAATCCAGGAAGGAATATACAGGGGATCAACTGCTACCATAGTGCTTCATAAAGAAAGCAGCAGAATACCATTCAAGAAGGGTGTAAGGCAGGGGGATACATTCTCTCCAATGCTATTATTCACGTGCTACAGGAGGTTTTCAGAGGCCTAGAATGGGAACAGTTAGGCATAACAGTTGATGGCGAGTACTTTAGTAACCTGTACTTCACCGATGATGATAGTTATAGTGCGAGAACAAAACGACGACACAGAGACAAGAAGCACACGAAAGACACCATGTCCTTCTTGTCTCTGTGTCGTCATTTTGTTCTCGCGCTCTAACTATCGTCATGCCATACCAACTAGCCCAAGCTGCCAGACTTCTAAGTCACCGATGATATTGCACAGCTGAGTAACTCAGGTGACGAATTGCAACTCATGATTACGGAGTTAGACAAGGAAAGCAGGAAAAGTAGGTCTTAATTAATCTACAGGAAACAAAAGTAATGCACAACAACATCTGAAGAGAACAGCGCTTCTAGAAAGGTAATAGTGCATTTGAAGTTGTAAAAGACTATGTCTACTTAAGACACGTAATAACCACGGATCTGAACCAAGAGACTGAAGTAACTAGAAGAATAAGGATGGGGTGAAGCACATTTGGCAAGTACTCTCATATCATGACAGGTAAATTGTCAATATCCTTCAAGAGGAAGGTACATAACAGCTGCATTTTGCCGGTATTAAGGTACGGAGCAGAAACCGGGAGACTTACAAAGAGGGTTCAGCTTAAATTGAGGATGACGCAGCGAGCAATGAAAAGAAAAATGGTAGGCGTAACCTTAACAGACAAGAAGAGAGCAGAGTGGATTAGGGAACAAACCGGGGTTAAGGATTTCATAGTTGAAATCAAGAACAGAAAATTGACATGGGCTGGGCATGTAGCTAGTAGACGGGATAACCACTGGTCATTCGGGGAAACAACTGGATTTCCAGAGAAGGCAAGTGGGTTAGAGGGAGACAGAAGGTTAGGTGGGCAGGTGAGATTAAGAAGTTGGTGGGTATAAATTGACAGCAGCAAGCACAGGACATAGCTGACTGGCGGAACATGGGAGAGGCCTTTGTCCTGTAGTGGACGTAGTCAGGCTGATGATGGTGATGATGTTCGATGTCGAGCAATGCCATTTATTTATTCAAAATACCTTACAGACCCAACAGCGCATCGTGTAAGGGGAGCATAAGGGGAATACATACATGAATTGGTACACTTTCCATACAAACAATACCATGAACTAAATGTCAATTAATATACAAGTCCTAACAAGAATAACAATGAGAAAGTATTAATAATAATTTAAATAGGAATAGAACGGCAATGAACATCAGATGAGTATACGCGTGAGATAATGATTTAAAACAAGCTAAAAAACAAGCACAAATTGTGAAAAGACTTTTCATTATACAAAAGAAGACATCACTGAACAAAACACAACAGAACTGAATGGCATGTTAATATTCAAACCATCAAACAAAATAAATTTAAAGTAAGGGAAAAAAAGCGAGATACTAGTAGTGAATAAACGCGTAGGTGCCGGTTTTGATATCAATAAAACGTGCAGTTAATCTTGTAAATGGGTGAGTAAAAGGTGCCGGAATTTTTCCCGATTGCGTTCTGCAACGATTTCATTTGGAAGGCTGTTCCGCATGCGGATGACACGGGGAGTGCAGATGAGTTAAAAATGTATGTTTTACCGTATATGCGTGCGAATGAAAGATGATCATTTAGTCTTTTTGATGTGAATGCAGATTTTTGCAATGTCAATGATAATGGCCTTGTTTCACGTACGTATTTATGGAATAATGAAAGGAGGTTTATATCACGTCGGCTGCTCAAAAGGAAAAGTGCTAAGTTTTTTTTTTAATTTGTGGTATGCTTGCGCTATGGTCGTACTTTTGTGAGATGAATCTAGCGGCTCTATTCTGGATTGATTCCAGCATGTTAGTTAAATAGCTGTAATGAGGGGACCAAACTGCAGAAGCGAATTCTAGCTGAGGGGAACAAATGTTACGTAAGCTAAAGCACGTATATTTGTGGGCGTCTTACGTTGATTGCGGCGTATGTAGCCTAATGATCGTGAGGCGTCACTGCAGATGTTAGTGATGTGGGTAGTCCAAAAAAGGTTAGATGCGAAGGTTACACCTAAATATTTAAAAGAGTCAACACAATATACCATTATTAAGTAAGAAAACTCAGAGTTAGAATGTTTGCGAGAGAAGGACATTACATTTACTTGAATTAAGGGACATTAGCCAACTGTGACACCAATTGCTGATGAGGTCGAAGTCATTTTGAATTATTACGTGGTCGCAAGTACTAGTTATTGCTCGGTAAATTATACAGTCATCAGCGAAAATGCGCACTTGTGAGGGTAAATTACTTGGCAAGTCATTAATATAAATAAGAAAAAGCAGTGGACCGAGAACCCTCCCTTGCGGCACACCAGAACAAACGTATGAAAGTGGGAATGAAAAGTCATTAACAATGGTGAACTGCTGCCGGTTAGTAAGAAAGTTCCGTATCCATGACAGAGTTGATGAATTTATACACAAAGAAGAGAGTTTAGTGATTAAGCGGCAATGAGCAACACGATCGAAAGCTTTGGAAAAATCCAGAAAAAGACAGTCAATTTGCAAGTTTAGATCTAAGTGATGATGTAGGTCAGTCGTGAATTAAAAAAAGCTGTGTTTCGCATGATAGGGCCTTTCTAAATCTATGTTGGTTAGGGAAGAAAAAGTCATTGTGCTCTAAGTGAATAAGGGAGGCGATTATATGCTCAAGCATCTTACAGCAGATGGATGTCAGAGAAATGGGTCTGGTAATTTTGAGGCGAGTTTTTATTGCCACTTGTAAACACGGGGACGACCTTTGCCATTTTCCAGTCATGTGGAAGTTGTCCTGTTGATAGTGATTGCTAAAAGATGTGACATAATATTTTAGTCGAGGGTGAGGCTGTACTTTTTAGTATCTTAGTGTCAATCTCGTCAACGCCCGCTGACGTGGACAGTTTAAGATTATTTATTATAGATGCGATTCCGTCAACAGTGATTTCAATGGGCTGCAAAAAGGGATAGTCAACATCGGATACATCGGGGATGTTTGTATGATTTTCAGTGGTGTTAACTGATGTAAAGAAAGTATTGAAAGCGTTAGGACAGTCTTGATATGGAATGGGAATGTGGTCGTCATTTTGCAACGTTATTTTGTTATCGTGACATTCTGGGCACACTTGTTTCCAAAACTTCCTAGCGTTAGTGGTGAGCAGTGACGGTAGATCATGAGAAATATACTTATCACGGGCGGTGCGTATCGCGGAGCAGTAGCTATTCAAGAAGTCTCTATACCTTTGCCCCGCAGCAGCCGCTTGCGCGCGTTTAGCCGCCGCATACAATCTATTTTCTTTATTTCATAATTTGTTAAGTGATTTATTGAACCATGTATTTTGTTTATCATTTGTTATTGTGATTGTAGGAATATGTTCATTAACTAAAGAAGCTAACTTGTTTTTGAAGAGTGTCCAGCTGTCTTCTACGGATCAATTATGAAAGGATGGTAAAAGTACGCTCTCAAAGAACGTGTATCATTCATCATTTATAACAATGTAATTACCTCTATTTTGATCACGAATTGTTTTTGTTTTAGCTCCGGGGAGACGAAATGGGACGTTAAGAATCATTTGAATTAACCGGTGGTTGCTGAAGCCATCTATGTATGTTATATTCGATATAGTATTTGGTGCCGTTGTTAATACCAAGTCAAGTATATTCGAGTCACGAGTGGGTTGGCTTATGATCTGGGCTAGGTTAAAATCTAATGTTAAGGCAATGAACGCAGTGTAGACATGGCAATTAGATGAAAGCAGCTTCCAGTTTATTGAAGAAAAATTAAAGTCGCCAAATAAATAAACGAGCTCAGTTGGACACGTCTTAACAGGATGAGTTATGGTGCATCGTAAGTCGCTTAGAAATGATGGATTAGTGTCAGGAGGGCGATAGCAGCAACCAATCAATAATTTCCCAAATTGAGTTCAGCAAACAACCCATACAATTTCTATATTTGTAGCAGACGCAATTAGATAAGAGGTTATTGCCTTTTTAATGCCTATAATTACGCCTCCACTCCTTCTGTTAACGCGATCGCAACGGTAAATGTTATAGGTATTTTGTAAGGGACTAATTTCATTGTCTGAAATATCTGCATGAAGCCATGTCTCAGTGAAGATGATTATGTCAGAACCCGTGTCATCAAGGAAGGAACAGACCTGGTCGAGCTTTCGCAGAAGGCTGCGAATATTGGTAAATGATATGGTGAGTTATGGTAAATTCTGAGGCACAGGTGCCTGCTTGAATTTACCTGTGCGAGTACCACGCCTTAGCTAACTGCCTAGTCGCACTACCGTGCTTGTTGCGTGGTCGTACACGTATGTTATATCCGCAATCTGTCAACAGATAGCTTAAAGAATTTTTTCTGGCCTTGGCGAATTAGATAAGCTTTCTTCTTGCCTCTCGCGTAGCAGGAGAGAAGTCTTCCCGAATAGAAAACTCGGACCCCTTAAGCTTTCTTGCAGTGCACAAGACGCGCTCTTTGTCCTTATAGAAAGTCATTTTCGCAATGATAGGCCTCTTTTTGCTGTCAGCATGTTTGCCTAACCTGTGCACTCTTTCGAAATTTGTGCTCGATAAGTTAATGTCAACCTTTTGTGAACAGAATTCCACAATTTTCTGCTCGGACAAGCCCAATCTTCTTTTTCATCATCCGCAATATTAAAGAAAAGCAAGTTCGAGCGTCGCATTCTGTTCTCAGTGTTTTCGCACCGAGAAGAGATAGTGGCCAAGCGATCAGATACACTGCGAAGGGCGTTAGCAGTAGCTTCGGCATCACCCGAGCTGCTTCCAGACGTAGAAGCAAGTGACAGTGAAGCAATCTTTGCGTTCAGCAACTTAATTTCACCTTCAACGGCTTCCTGTTTCATTTTCTAAATATTAAGCTCTGCAAGAAGTGTTTCCTGTCTTCCTTCTAGCTTATCAATTCTTTTCTGAGCAGCAGCATGACCAGCTTTTGCACTAGTTAGCTCAAAAAACAAGTCTGCTAGTGCCTCTTTCTGTTTTAAATTATGTCTAGAGCAGCAGAAAATGCCTCTTCTTGAGCTTTAGTCATTGGTCCCGGATTTGGCTCAACATCGCCAGACAACATAAGTGTTAAGGCAGACAAGGCATACCACATTTCTGATGCACAAATTATAAATCGCTTAAACACATCTTCTAGGTCACGTGGGCACGACACCGCCAACAAACAATAATTATTTGATTTAACAGAAGTAGCACCTTTCAGGGAACTAACCTGGAAAGGCAATGGACGTAAGCTTTCCATCCTGGGAATGGTGTCGTGCCCGGAAGAAGCGGCTGCTGACTGACGATTATGAAGGGTGTCAGCAGCGTCCAATGCAGTTGTGATGAGTACATGTTGCCAGATGAGCTGCCCGGCTGGTTCCAAACTTGGCATCCTGTGCAAACATTGCAGCCATCCTGGAGGGGAATCTTCTGCAGCTACGTTGCACGAACCGAGCAGTCCAGAACATACGATCCAGGTAAAGGTGGCCTTGAAAGGCAATGGACGTAAGCTTTCCATCCTGGGGATGGTGCCGTGCCCGGAGGAAGCGGCTGCTGACTGACTGGAATGCGTGCCACCGAGTCAGTAGTGCTTCTGTCATGGCACTTCGGCGAGTACTTGATATGCGATGACTGTTATCGGGATTGCGCTGCTGACACCAAGTCGCATGTACTTCTGCGTTGCAGCACGCAAGCCATCACGTATGCCAGTCCGCAGTCCAAACACGCCCCGAATCATGGCCATCCACACAGCCCTCCCATATATGTCCACGCCTACGAAAAACTAAGGTTGCACATTTTAACACACCTTAACTGATTTTCAGTAAGAATTGCTACAGGTGCACTCACACCTTAAAAGCCAACTCCACTGATTTTTGGACCATTTTAAGATAATGGTGGTTTTTTATTCCTGAGAAACTCTTGTCACGCATCCGATAGCTGAAATGCTCAACAAATTCAAAAATAACTTTTTATATGTGAAAAACAGCAAAACCACAACCGAAACCCAACTGATTGCGCTTCTACGTGTGACTCAAACCTTTGCCCTAATCATGGCCATCGAGATTGCGGGTGCGCGGGGGGTTTCTCTCTGGCCGTCCCAAGGGCACAAAGAGCACGCGTTTCCAAAGGTGGGCGTGGCTCGCTTTCTTCTCTGCACCGTGGCACTCTTTCTTTCGGTCAAAAAGGCTACCACGCCAGTTGGCGAAGCTTCTAGGTGGCGAGAAAAAAATAGTTCTGTGCTTTTATATAGCTTTGTGTTCGTTTGGAAATGTCAGGTCAAGAAGTACGAGAGGTAAGTACGAGAAGTACGAGAAGTACGAGAGGGCAACGCCGGGGTGTTTTATTTTAGAATGAAGTTTTTATTTTGCTGTAGATTGGCGCCGCTCATATCACAGCAGTTATACTTTTAAGTTTGCGGGCTGTATAGTAAGAGGGGTGGACTGGCGAAAAAGAAAGAAAAAATGGCCACCCGATCCACAAGCTAGGTCAGAAGAGTGCCGCATTCTACGTCTATCGAGAACTTTTTACACTCGATTGAATTATTTTTTCTTGCTTTCATTGAAATAGCACTGTATTTCCTTGTAACGCTGTTTCGAGAATTATTGCACACCTCCTAATGTAATCACAGCAGCGCCGCGACGTCGTTTCATTTCTTCTTAAAAACGTTCTTCGCTTCTTAGGCTGGCCCGCCTGCCATCCAGCCGTGCTCGCAACAACTGGTTTTCTTTATAGATGAGGCCGACGTTCAGTGAGACTTATCAACGGCGAGCAAAACGCTGTTGGGTACGTGAAGGATAAATCAACAAATTCACGGCATATGCGCGGAGTGAATGATTAGTTGGGCACGCGACGGACAAATAAACAAAATCACAGCATATGCATGCAGTGAATGATTAGTTGGGCGAAAAGTCTGCCCATTCATGCGTTTGTCCGCGCATTCGTTCGTACATGAGTCTGTTGACTCATAACAGATTACAGCACGCATCGGACAGACGGACGCGTCGCTGCGCTAATCATATTATTCACTCCGTGAATATGCTGGCTACGCTGGATAGAGGGACGACCAACCAAGTGATGCTATAAAGAGCTTTTAAAAGCAATAAAACGACGTCGTGCTACGCGTCGCAGCTGTGGTTACATCAGCACACCTGTAATATTTCTCTGAACAGCGTTTCATCAATGACCATAGCCAAAACAGTAATTGCTCAATGGCCTTAGGCAATAATACGCACGCTATCTCGCCAAGTAAAAGTGAAGGACACTGAGCATACCACATCAATGACACCACGCAAAAATTGATGTCTCCCAAATATCTTCTCCTGTTAAGCGCGACTAGTTAAATTACATTTTATTGAAGCTGCGCTGCTACTCAACTAATTCGGCATAATCAAGCACGGTGTAATGGTGACCATAAGGCTCTTTTGTAGCTTGACGTAAAAGGTTGCCTTTCTTACAATGTGTTTATTGCACTACACGGCTTTTGTGCCTGCGTACTTATTGTGCAGAAATATAAAACAACAGTAATCAAATAAAATTGTGAGCGGAATTCAGCAGGTTCCTTGCACCACAGCATTTTGATAAAGCCGGAATGTGAGAACATGCATACGCTTATGCTTAGATATGTGTCTACGTAATATTAGGAAGATTGGTCGGGAGGTGTTTTAGTGGTAATGCTTTGTAGAAAACATGGTGCAGTTATTTTGTCCTGTGGTGGTTGCGTGAGCAAACATAAAACAACAGACGTGCATGAGTACACGAGTCTTGGAATCAAGAGATATTGCCACATGCGCGAAAATAACAAAAAAGAAAAAGAGAGTGAGAGACTCTTATTTCGTTTCTGCGAAAGTCTGAAATCGAAGTGCTTGACATTAAAGACAAACTTCTGGCCCAGCAAACTTTATAAAAAGCTTCCGCAAAGCAGCGTCGGATGTTTGAAGAGCATAAAAAAGCGGAGTACGCACTCTATAGGAGCGACAGCCACACAGAAAACGAGATGAAGTGTGAGTGCCTTTAGGTGTGAGAAGCAATTCTAAATAAAAAAGTTGAGTTGATGAGCAAAATTTTGCTTAAATAACGACAATGGAAAGAAACAGAGTAGCCATTTAGTGAAAGTGATACAAGTGACATTGAAATCAGGATAGTGGATTAGCGTTGTCATACACCGGTATATAGTGCATGGTCACACAGCCACACTTGGTGCTTTCTACCTTCTAGTCATCTTGTGCAGACGCATTTTAGTTTTTTATCTATTTTTGACCAAGTTTCACCAGACAATTTGCATTGGGAGTCATTCGAGGGAGTGAAAATTGATTAGTAACAGGATAAATCCCGTAGTGGCAATGAAGCAGTGGACGAAGCAGTGGACGAGTGGTCACAGCGTTGAACTACAACTTGAAAGGTACTGTGTTCAGTTTACAGTGTCACCGAGCTCTCTTTTTTTTAACGGTTGTCCAGCCTCAGATAATGCGTCGCGGTGGGTACTCATTTCTCAAGAATGAGGCTTTTGCGCTCTCTTCTCTCACTCTCCTTTTGACCCAAAAGCGCTGTACCATGATCCCTTACGAATACCAGAATTCAGAATTCATATTTCCCCCTCCATCCTCCTTTATCACGAGAGTGCCCAGTGCCGAAATATCATTATCATACCTGGTAGATTACTTTTCACGTGTCTGGATATTCGACTTGTGGTAAGTTATCACAATGTTTTGAAGAAAATCTAGAAATGTTACGCCTGACAGTCCCTACAAAACGTCATCGCCTCTGCGAAGGCAATCTGTGTCAAGGCCAGCGAGCGAGCCCACCAGACACCCTAATCTCAACGACGTCAGCAAGCGGTGCCATCCAGTCTGGTGAGTCTTACGCAATGAGTGGCAAAATCACTCGTCCTTGGGTGCAACACAGCGCAGCGGCTCCGAATTTGTGGATCATGACGCAACCCAGCAGTGGTTCCTGACTGAAGGAATCTGACATCACGGCCAGCGGCGCTTTTGATTGAACGGTGGTTACGTAAAGACCCACCTGGTGCCTCTAAAAAAGCAGCCAACCTGTGCGTCAGAGAGAAGCCGACGCATGCGTCAGACAAAAGACATTTCGCCTCTTTGAGTCCCTAAGCTGTCAGCCTCAGTGCCGAATATGTAACGCCTCTATTTCTATCTTGTACATAAACCTTGCTTTACCTCATCGTCGTTCTGTCCGCTTGCCTATTAGCTCTGCGCAGAAGCAGTATTGAGCTAAGAAACACACGCTACTAAACAACCAGTGGTCTAGGCAGCAGCTAGTTTCGTGGCACCCTTCGTAACCTCGTCGGCGGCACACCTCGTAACAGTGAATGGCAACTGCGGGATCAGCCGGCGTCAGCGACATCGATCTTTTGAGTGCCTGATGTTTTCCGCTCAGTTCACCGGACTAATCCAGCACAGGTTATAGTAGCTTAGAGAACGGCTGTGTGAAGCATTAGAGTGAGGTTTGATTGTTTAAAGCCAAGTCGAAGCGCTTTGAAACCAAAATTATTGTGGAGGGTGTAAACATGGTAGTGTTGAAAATTGCTTGAGCGTCTTGCTAGTAGACTTATAGTGAGTACGGCAAGTAGATTCTTAACAAGGGCAAACAGCAAGAGGCTAGTGTGAACGATGGAGAACCTTAAATTGAAGGAAGCCATCGAAATTTGTGAGTACCTTGGCCTTACTTTCGGCTGTGCGAAACGAAAGCAAGCCATCATTTAGATCATGAAAGATGAAGGAGTGTCGGCTGAGGAAGTTGATGAGGCCTCGGCGGATATCAAAGCACGTCGCGAAGAGGCAGAAAGGCGCGAACGTCACGAGCGTGAGGAGGCCGAGAGACAGGAGTGCCTCGAGTTGAAAAGAATAGAATTGGCCAACCTACAGTGTTCGCAGGCGCCTAGCGTAGCTTGCGCGATGCTTCAGATCAGCGGCCCTAAAATTCAGGATCAACTGCCACTGTTCGTAGTAGGCGAGGACCTGGCATATTTCGTCAAGTTTGAACACGTCTGTGAGCAAAATGCTTTGAAGTGGTCTCCTTGAACGCAGATTATGTTAGCTCTACTTCCCGGCGGTGTGTCTGACGTGATAGCGTGCTTGTCGAAGAAAGCTATTGAGAGTTATGATGATGTTGATGAAGTGCTTTTGAGACGTTATAAGTTGTCACCCGAGGCTTTTCGGCAAAGCTTGCGGTGCGCAAAAAAGGGCAATTAGTCACACGTTGACTTCGCGTTTCGCCTCAAAGTAAATTTAATTGAATGTCTCAAAGGCGAAGGTGTTTATGACAATCGCGAAAAAGCGGTAGAATGCATTGCGTTGTAGCAATTATGCCGCTGAATCGAGGATGATGTCAACCTTTGGCTGCAGGACGAACTTGCCGAAGTGCAGCGTAACAAGGCAGCAGAGTTAGCTGAGAAGCATTATACTTTCCGAAAGTTGCACTGCACAGCAGTGTGCGTTAAAAAGAATGAAAGGAGAAAGGGCTTTTCAAAGAAACCTGATGAACGGATATCCACTCTTCACCATAATTTCAGGAAGGACTCGTCTCTTACGAAGGCCACTGTTGGAGGAGGGCAAACGAAAGCGGAGAAATCGAGTGAGGTTCCTAAACAACGCACTGATACCACATGGGCGTTTGAATCACGGAAGCCGGTAATCTGCTACAACTGCAAAAAAAAGGGTGCATCATGGTAAACTGTAAGCAATAGTTTGCTTTTGAAACAATCCGAGAATCGATAAAGAACATGCGGTTGTTAGAGCCGTATCTCCAGGAAATTAGTGTGAATGGGAAAGCGTGTCGTCCACTGCGAGACTCAGTGACAACCATGGATGTTGTCCATCCTTCGTTTGTGTCTCCGTCAGACTTCACAGGAGAATGCGCGTGAATCGTGCAAGTCACCCAGGAGCAGAGTGCTTGCTTACCAATCTCTACAGTTATTATTCAAGGCCCTTGCGGTAAGCTTCACACCGAAGTGGCAGTGTCGGCCGCGCTTCGCAATTGTTTGCCTCATCTTTTTCTAATAACTCTGAGCAGCTTCTCAGAAAGCAGGGTAAATTGTTCTTCTTAAACTTAGCGTACGTGGCCCTCACGCGATCGCAAGCGTGGAAGCTTTCGCAGGAACTTGATCTCGTTCAGTGTTGTGAAACACCACATGCTCAAGAAGCGGATCTGCGTGACCTTGGCCGCGACGCGATGGTGCCTCAGACAGGTAATTCTCCAGATGAGTCACTCGAGCCGCCCGTCGCGGAAGCCGTCTCTGTCAGCGGAGAAGATGACATGACGCCATTGGACGAGAGCGAGAGCGGTGCAAAGCTCTCGCCTGTAGCGGAAAGCTGGAGTGAGCTGTCGAGGGTTAATTGAGAAACGTGCATTCTAGAGCAGCGTGAGGGCCTCTAGATCAAAGCGCTAATGGAAACCGTGAACTTGGGAAAAAAGAAAAAGAATGTTTCTTTTTGTGAGAAGCCAGGGCTCCTGTATTGGAGCTACACAAACGTCCACGGTCGCAAGTATGAGAAGCTCTTGGTGCCACAAAAGTATCGTCGCCAACTATTGGAACTGGCGCATGAAAACGCGTTGGCAGGTCATCTAGGCATAAAAAAGACCGAGGCTAGAGTTTCCCTAGAGTTGTATTGGCTGAAATCCTGGAAGGATATCAGAGACTTTGTACGCTCATGCGACACTTGTCAGAAAGCGGAGAAATCCATGGACAAGTGGAAGGGACCCATGGGGCTTGTGCCAATTATCACAGAATGTTTTCGGTGCCTAGTAATTGATATGATTGGGCAATTGCCAGAGTCAAGGCAAGGTTGTCGGTACATCCTGACGGCTCTCTGAGTAGCCACAAATTTTCCAGAAGCGATACCAATTAAGGAGCTCAATTGCCCTCATGTCGTGGATGCACTTATCTAAATTTGCAAGCGTCGGATTTCCTTCTGAAATCCAATGCGGCAACGGTAGTGTCTTCACCAGCTTCCTTCCCTCTACCTTCTTGGATAACTGTGGAATAAAAGTAGCGCACAGCTAGATCCATCACACGCAATCTAATCCGGTAGAGCGTATGCATTTCCCTCTTACACGAATACTGAGAGCTCGTTGCTACATGAAAAAATGCGACTGGAAAGCGTGTATTCCTCACGCTATAATCACTTTGAGATCAGCTCCTCATGAGAGCACTGGTTTAAGCCGTGCAGAGGTTGTGTATTGCAGGAGGTTGAGAAAACCGTAGCGAATGCTACGTGAGTCCCGGGAGGAATTTGATGAGGACCCTAGTGTAGTTGCTTATGTTCTAGACCTCCTTCGTAGGCTTGGAAAAACGAAAGATATTGTGGAAAGCCACATGAAGGCTGCACAAGGTTTGTTGGAGTACTACGACAAATCGGCGAAGAAACGCACCTTTGGAGTAGGTAGTCACGTAATGCTGCTGCGGCCGTCCAAAAAGAACAAGCTTGAAGTTCATTGAAAAGGGCCAGCCAAAGTAATATAGAAGCTTTCTGATACCAATTATGAAGTGAAATTAAGAAGGCAGTCGAACAAAATTTACCACAGTAACTTGATGAAGCCATATGTTGAACGTGAAGTGGTCGTAAATATGCTTTTGAAGGCTTAAGAGGAAGAAGGAGGAGAAATTTTGAGTTCTGTTGATGTAATCGAAAGGCCACTTTTGTATTTGTCGAAAACTGAGCTGCAGGGAACAGACATACAGTACCTCTGAAAAGAAATGTGCTTGCCTAGTGTGGGCCATTCAAAAGCTAGCCTGTAATGTCTCCGGTTTCAGGTTTGTGGTCGAAACAGACCACTGTCCTCTAACCTGGTAAAATAGCATGTCACCTAAAAGTGGCTGGTTACTGAGGTGGAGCATGATGCTCCAACAGCACAAGGTATACGTTCGCTACAAAAAAAGGAAAGCTAAACGCTAATGGAGACGCATTGAGCCATGCGTTTTAGTTACTACCTTCACCTTTCAGTCTTTCGCTGGCGAGATGGAGAAAAATTTTGCCTCATTACCGCCTTAGCTGAGCGCCCTCGTCCAGAGTGATATCAAGGGGCCAACTTTATGTTGTATACTATGTTATTACGTTACTGTACCAGTAAAAAAATTGAGTTCTCAATTTAAAAGTCTTGTGTCCCACATGTGCCTCTTGATGTAGAGGGAACAAAATTCTGAAAGACAAGTAGCTAGGTATAAGTTGTACTATAGTTTGTTTGGTGTTCTGTCGGGTAACCGAGGGCACTTGCTTGTGTCATGTGTTGTCTGTTTTCAAACCGTTCTTGACAACTTCAAGAACCATCGACAAGTGCTGAAACCAAGGATCGTGAGAAGAGACGAGCGAAGCTAGTCGACAAGTTGTGGCGACAAGCCAGTGGAGATGAAAGTAGTCCTCAAGAATGGGATGAGTTCAGGGAATTGAGCCTGGAGCTACATCCTCCCCATGGCCCTGGAGGTGAACCTGGAGAGACCTGGCGAACGAGTGCGCCGGACATCCAAGCCACGCTGAAGCAGCTCGTCTTTTCGGCGCATTGTCTGGCAGTGGGGGTGCTGTTACGCCTAAGAGTTCAGACCGAACGTCAAAGCCTCTGCAAAGGCAATCTGTGTCGAGGCGAGCGAGAGAGCCCGCCTGACGCCACAATCTCGATGACGTCAGCAAGTGTGGCAGCTTGGGCTAGTTGGTATGACATGATGATAGGTATAGCGTGTGAACAGAACGACGACAAAGAGACAAGAAAAACACGAAGGACACGAGCGCTAGCCACTCGTGTCCTACGTGTCCTTCTTGTTTTATTGTCATCATTTTGTTTTCACACTCTAACTATTGTGACGTCAGCAAGCGGCGCCATGCAGTCTGACGAGTATTACGCAGTGCGTCGCAACATCCCTCATCCTTGGGTGCAACCCAGCGCCACGGCTCCGGATTCGAGGATCATGACGCAACCAAGCGGCGGTTCCTGACTGGAGAAATCGGACATCACGGCAAGCGGCGCTTCTGATTTGACGTTGGTGACGTAAAGGTTCACCCGGTGCCTATAAAAAAAGCAGCCAACCTATGCGTCGGAGATAAGCCGTTTTATAGGTCCCTAAGCTGTCCTAAGCTGTGCTAAAGCTGTCGGCCCCTGTGCCGAATATGTAACGCCTCTATTTCTATGCTGTACATAAAACTTGCCTTAACTCACCGTCGCCTTGTCCGCTCGTGTATCAGCTCTGTGCAGAGGCAGTCGCGAGCTGAGAAGCACACGCTGCCAGACAGCTAGTGACTTTGGTAGCGCCGAGTTTCGTCGCACCCTTCATAACCTCGTCGGCGGCGCGCTTCGTAAATACATGCAGCAACCTGATTGCCGGCGAATAAGTTTACGGCATTTGTCGGGACACGTTTTCGTGCTAACTTGGTGGGAATAATTACATGCATCAAGGCAAAATAGTAAGGAGAGATAAAAAAGACACAAACAGAGCGATCAGTCTGTCTTTTCTCTCGCTACCTGTTATGTTGCAAGCTTCACTGTAATGCCACTGTTAATGATTATAAAAACTGTATTATCCCATTTAGTTCTGTTGAGAGGATCCCCTATTGTGTCAAGTAGAACAGTACAATGGCAAATTGATTTGCGCCATAGAAAGATACTCTCCTTTTGATTTATTTATCTATTTTGCAATACGGTAGGCATTTGTACAGGCCCACACAGGAAGTGGTTGGAGAAAGTATACATGAGCATGAACATATGAAAATAAAAAAAACTAAAGCAGAACACAGAATGCCTCAGTAAATAATGCTTCAGTAATACTTCAAGAACAACGCAGAAAAAATGCAAAATGGGATCATACATCAAGAAGCACCATACATTTGACAAGCTTCTGCAAACATTTACCTCATGAAGTACATGCCTATCTACAATCACGAAAGAATTCCAGATTTGCAATAAATTCATCCAAAGAACGGCATTCATCAATTTCATTTGGTAAAGCATTCCAAATTTCAATTGCCCTTGCAAAAAAGAATATTTAAACGTGCCGCAGTTGGCCTGATAAGGCCTGATGAGTTCATCATGACAGGTTCTGGTAGAGTGACGGTGGGGTGTCGGCACGTAGTTTTTTATGTTTATGTGGTGATAAAGCGTGAAAAGAAACTTCATTGCTGTCACACACGGTCCCGTTAATTACGGAGGCGATCGCCGGGCTAATTCCAAGAGCCGAAGTATCGGCCCCCCGAACCGCACGACGAAAGCGTGGACAATTTAGAAGTGGTCCTTTTTGGCGCGCCAGCAGACGCCGGCTGTGGCCCAAAGAACAAGTCAGAGCCGAGAGTTGATAAACAAACAAATTATATTCTCAATAATGGCAGATCGAAAACAATACACAAAAAAGCACACTCCACAATAGTTTCATACAATATGTCACCAATCAAACCAATCAATCAACGTGCTACACAATACAATCAGCCACACTTGAAACAACGGACACGGACAACAATACGCACTACAATGCAGTCGCATGCATGGAACAACCAAGACACTTAAAGACTAAAGAGATAGAAAACCTATTCAGTCCAAAGTTCTTGGAACCAAAGCCTAGATGATACTCTTCCGAGAATCACTCACTCAAAGTCCAGCGTTGTTGTCGTTCCGCAGCCCTCGAAGTTTCTCTTCCAGGAAACCTCCCGTCTTCAATTGGCCACTCTTCAAACTTCAACTTCTTCGCCGGAACACGTCGGCTTCACACCCGCAGCTGTTGCCACGGGTCTTCACTCGAAAGCGGTAAACACACGCTCTTGCCTGTAGCCCGAGCCTTCACCCCTCAGGTGGAAATCCTCTTCATCTCCGGCTTCGTCCCTACGGACCAAGACCTTCGCCGACTACACGGCGGAATCTCTACGCGCTCTGGCGCTCACTTCCGTCTCCTCCTGATCTCTCATCTCGGCTGCTCCGTTAAATACCTTGCGCGCGACATTCCAGACGGTTCTCGTCATTTCGTCGGCGCGATGCGCAGCGAAGGCTGGGAAGAGGGCGAGACGGTTGGAAGTCCCTCCGCGTCCGATGACTCAACTCGGCGTGGCCGCGCCCC
Source organism: Rhipicephalus annulatus (assembly GCA_013436015.1). NCBI lineage: Eukaryota > Metazoa > Arthropoda > Arachnida > Ixodida > Ixodidae > Rhipicephalus > Rhipicephalus annulatus. The sequence continues at coordinate 223,550 of WOVY01015297.1, forward strand.
TTTCGTTCTGGAAAAATCGAGTGCTTGCTCGGCGGCCGTTGTGGGGTGAGGAGGTTCGTCGGTGAAGCCACGCTTCTGCGGGGGAGAGCGCGCGCCCGGGGAGCCTTGGCTGTTTGTTTCTTTTTTTTTCTTTTGACCTCGCGGCGTTTCTCCCGCCCGTTATCGCAAGAATTTGGTGGCGCGCCCATTTTTAGCTCTCGTTATGTGACACTGCCCCCCACTTTAAGAATATTATCTCATAATATTCAAAACAACACAAACGAGCGCGAACAGTCACCACACACTCTCACAGACTGTAACATAGTCCGTCGCTCATGACTCGTCACAGTCACAATAGATCACTTAATACAATTGTACATTGTAATTCAATTACACATTACGTGAAAACACAACCACAAGCACATGAGTACAACACTCCACCACACATTCCCAATAATACAAATGTACAAAGATCTCTCATTACAACAATGGTACAATACTATACATCACATCACAGCACAACACTTCGACACTTGTGACACAGGATAACACAACATTGACACATCATATGTCACTCAGCACTGCCCAACACATTCTGATTCGACTTAAACACTTATCCTGTGTACTTTGAGCGGCGCTTGCGCCCTTTCTTGCGGTGCTCGCTCGATCTCTTCTTGTGTTTCCACGTTCTTTTTCGGCGAGCCTTTTCCAACGATGATATCTGAGGCGTCGTCTCAGCCATCGTTGTCTCCTCCGACACCGTTAACGCGTCATTACATTCGACGGGTCCTGTCTGTTTATTTACCCGCTTGATCATGCCTCTACATTTTGCCCGGCTGGCCAACTCCGTCTCCTTTACCCTGTCGGTCGGTTGAGGTGGTGCCGACGTAAGTCCAGTTGCCCAGCTCGTGAACTTATTCGACACGATCGTCTTCTCCTTCGCTGTCTCTTGCGCCGTGGCTTCGCCTCGGACTCTAGTGAGATCCGTCACGGGATGCTCCTCCACAGTATCTCGCGGTCGCTGGATTGGCGAGGGCTCTATCTTAGGGTCTTCTCCCAAACCTTCCGGATCATTCGGTCCTCGCGCCCCGGCGATGTTTCCGATGACAAGGTCGTACAGGGGGGTCGTCATGCATAGAGCAGCAACCTTCCCGCTGAAGTACGGGGTTTCAACCTCAATTTCTGCTTCTGGAAGCATCCGAACTGTACGGTCAATTAAGCAAACCGGTTTCGTTTTGCCTGTTAACTCCCTTTCCCGTACCAAATCTCTCCGCACGATAACAGTGGAGCTACCGGTATCTCTTAACACCGTAATCTTTTTGTCCGCAACTTTTCCAGGCAGCGTTGGCATTCCTTTCGTAACACCGGTTGGCTGTTTTGACATTACAGCACCAACAATAGGAATTTTCTCCCCATTTTTCAATTCTACGAATCCGTCGGTGACGTCATTATTATCGGATTTCGGTGCTGCTTGCACACATGATACCTGGTGAGTTTGACTCGCTCCGTTTCGACATGCATCTGCTTTGTGCCCAGGCTGACCACACTTAAAACATTTTACTACCGTAGGGTTCGTAAAGATCGTTCGACAGTTTTTCGCGCGATGACCCACTCGGTTACACAGAAAACATCGCGGAATGCTCTCTGGTGCACGCTTCTTTTCTTCGGGAGCCAATTTCTTCGAATCATCGGGACAATCCTTCTTGACCTTGGCCAAATTAGTGCCACCTTGCGCTTCCAAGAATTGATCAGCCAATTCAAGCATGTCTTCAAGTGAGTCAGCCTTCCTCTCTTTTAAGTACAGTGACAGGCTTGGGTGGCAACTAGTAAGAAATTGTTCTCTAATTAGCAGCTCTCTAAGCTCATCGTACTCCTGCGCTGTCCCTGAAAGTTCAATCCATCTGTCGAAATAATGGCAAAGTCGGGCCGCATACTGCGTAGCCGTCTCACCATCAGCTGGCTTTCCTGTCCGAAATCTTTCCCGGAATCCTTCCATAGTGAATCTAAATCGCTTCAGCAAAGCAGCTTTCACCTTTGCGTAGTTGGCTGCATCGGTCGGCGTCAGCCTACCGTACACACTGAGCGCTTCGCCACTCAAGCAGGTACTCAAAGCAGTTGCCCATTGATGTTCCGGCCACTTCTGGCTCTTCGCAATCGTCTCGAATCGGTGAAGGTACGCGTCAAGGTCGTCCTTCCTTTCATCAAACGCCACGAGCAGCTTGCTTGGGTTCAAGCGGAATCCGTGGTCCTCCCGTTCGCTGCTTTCAACTCTAGCTTGGACGGGAGTTTCACTTCGCTGTTGTAAGCGGAGCCGCTCGAGTTCCATTTCGTGCTGCCGCTGCCGCTCCCTTTCAGCCATCTCCGCTTCTCTTTCTTCTCTCGCCCTCTCAGCGGCCAGCTTTTCTCTCTCCGGCTCCAACTTCAACTGCTGCTTTCTTTCTTCTTTCAGCTGTCGCTCCTTTGCTTCTCTTTCTTCTCTCGCCCTTTCAGCGGCCAGCCTTTCTCTCTCCAACTCAGCTTCTTTTTCCGCTTTGGCTCTTTCGACCGCCAACCTCTCTCGTTCCAACTCAGCTGTTTTTTCTTCCTTGGCTCTCTCAGCTGCCAACCTTTCTCTCTCCACCGCCTCTTTCTCCTTCTGGCTTACCCATTTCCGTAGTTCGGCGCCGGAAAGACCCATCTTCTCACCAAGCGCAACTAACTTTTCGAGATCCATTGTGTCTCGCAACTCGCAAATAAAACCTTGCCGCGTGCAAAAAGTATCTGCCTAAATCAGTCTATCGGAACACTCCCCTGCACTCGTTAACGAGAACACTGAACAACACACAAAATCGTTCCGATAGCACTATCAACACTCGGGGCTCTTTCTCACTACTTTGGACACACTGTGCACCAAAAGGTCCTGTTTCGCGGACGCCAGATTAATTGTCACACCCAGGTCCCGTTAATTACGTAGGCGATCGCCGGGCTAATTCCAAGAGCCGAAGTATCGGCCCCCCGAACCGCACCACGAAAGCGTGGACAATTTAGAAGTGGTCCTTTTTGGCGCGCCAGCGGACGCCGGCTGTGGCCCAAAGAACAAGTCAGAGCCGAGAGTTGATAAACAAACAAATTAAATTCTCAATAATGGCAGATCGAAAACAATACACAAAAAAGCACCCTCCACAATAGTTGCATACAATATGTCACCAATCAAACCAATCAATCAACGTACTACACAATACAATCAGCCACACTTGAAACAACGGACACGGACAACAATATGCACTACAATGCAGTCGCATGCATTGAACAACCAAGACACTTAAAGACTAAAGAGATAGAAAACCTATTCAGTCCAAAGTTCTTGGAACCAAAGCCTAGATGATACTCTTCCGAGAATCACTCACTCAAAGTCCAGCGTTGTTGTCGTTCCGCAGCCCTTGAAGTTTCTCTTCCAGGAAACCTCCCGTCTTCAATTGGCCACTCTTCAAACTTCAACTTCTTCGCCGGAACACATCGGCTTCACACCCGCAGCTGTTGCCACGGGTCTTCGCTCGAAAGCGGTAAACACACGCTCTTGCCTGTAGCCCGAGCCTTCACCCCTCAGGTGGAAATCCTCTTCATCTCCGGCTTCGTTCCTACGGACCAAAACCTTCGCCGACTACACGGCGGAATCTCTACGCGCTCTGGCACTCACTTCCGTCTCCTCCTGATCTCTCATCTCGGCTGCTCCGTTAAATACCTTGCGCGCGACATTCCAGACGGTTCTCTTCATTTCATCGGCGCGATGCGCAGCGAAGGCTGGGAAGAGGGCGAGACGGTTGGAAGTCCCTCCGCGTCCGATGACTCAACTCGGCGTGGCCACGCCCCTTTCGTTCTGGAAAAATCGAGTGCTTGCTCGGCCGCCGTTGTGGGGTGAGGAGGTTTGTCGGTGAAGCCACGCTTCTGCGGGGAGAGCGCGCGCCCGGGGAGCCTTGGCTGTTTGTTTCTTTTTTTTTCTTTTGACCTCGCGGCGTTTCTCCCGCCCGTTATCGCAAGAATTTGGTGGCGCGCCCATTTTTAGCGCTCGTTTTGTGACAATTGCGCCCACAACATGCCGACATGCAAGGGTAGGCAATGCTGCCTGATTTCTAAGTGATACGCTTTGGTGTCGAGAGTACTTCAAATATATAAATCATATTGCTTTATTTTGTATACTGCCTCGTTTTTGTATAAGTTTTTTGTGGTGTGGGTTCCACACAATATTACCGTACTCAATAAGCTGCCTCACTAATATTTTCTATGTGGTTAACTTCACATGTGATAGAGCTGCAGACAATTTTTTTTCGCAAAAACTCTAATGATCGTAAAGCTTTTGTGCACATGTTTTCAATGTGAATATTCTATTTCATGTCTCTTGTAAAGGTCACGCCCACATTTTTATTTGAATCTGTCACTACTAAATCGTTACCCATTAGTCTACATTTAAAACTAAAAATCATCTTTTTATGTGTTATAATCATGTATTTAGTTTTCCTAACACTAAGTTTTATGCTCCATCTGTCTCACCATTGAGCTATCTTGTTCAGTGTATTGTTCAATTTGAGATTATTATTGACTCTCTGCACAAAAGTGTAATTAACCAAGTCATCGGCGAAGAGCTGTAACTTTACTTTTTTTCTGCGCAATTAGCGATGTCATTAACGTAAATAACAAATAAAAGTGGTCCAATAACAGATTCTTGAAGCACTCCTGAATAGACTTCGAGTTCACGGGAGTAATAAATATTTATAGAAACATATTGAGTTTTGTGGTTTGAAACATAGGCTGTTATCCATTCCACAGTACCATCTTCGAATCCAATAGACCTGATCTTTTCGAATAATTTATAGTGCATGACACGATCAAAAGCCTTCGAAAAATCAACAAAAATAGTATCAAATTGAAAATTTGAGTTATTTATTGACGTAAACTCATGGGTTGTCTCTAGTGTTTGAGTAATTGTTGATAAACCTTTTATAAAACCATGTTACACAGGGTACAACGCGTTATTTTCGTTTAGGTACGTCATGATAGCTTTACTCACTATGTGTTCCATTATTTACAGCAGCAACTTTACAGTGATATCGGTCCATATAATTTAACGTGTTGCTTTTTGCCTACTTTATGAATCGGTATTACTTTAGCGCACAGCCAATCCTTAAAAAGAGAAGATGTACCGAGCAATGTCGAAATTATGATCTGCAAAAAGGGATAAAGTTGCTGAGCATATCTTCTCAAAAACATAATGATATATTATATGGCCCAGACTATTTCTTGGTGTTCATTTGCACAAGCAAGTTTAGAATATCTTGCTCTGTTATCTCGAAGTCACACTTTCGGTTATATGCTACTGGCATGCGCACCGGCGAAATCGCTGAGCGTTTGAAGACTGATTGGAAATAGTCGTTAAATGGCGCCGAGGGATATAAATTCCCGCACAGCCGATGCCGCGACATTCGATCGCCGACGCTCACTAGCGTGCCCGTCGTTTTGCCGGCCGCTGCTTCGCCGCCTGTGTATTCTTTCAGTTGTTAGGGGAGCACGGGTTCGCTCCAATAAACTTGTTTTCCTTATAGACAACTGCGTCGTCCTTTGCTGCGTGACATCTGGTGGAGGTGCGGGGTACATGAACCCTAAGCCATTGCCAAGCCGACAAGCAAGCCCAACACGACAAGCACGCCCAACTCGTGTCAGCCGCCGACAGCAAGGCCTTCAGCCAGAGTTTGGACTGCTCCCGGATTAAAAAGGAAAGAAGACGTAAAAACCACGATGATCAACGCAGGCACCATGACCAGCGCTACCAACCCTCCCGTCGTTCTGCAACAACCTCGTGAGCCCCCGTCATTCCGAGGATCTCCTGGTGAAGACCCGGAAGAGTGGCTGGAGAAGCTGGAGCGCGTCCGCATGTTTAACAAGTGGGATGACGAAGAAACGTTTCGTCATGTCGTTTTCTATTTGGAGGATCCAGCTCAAGCGTGGTTTGAGAACCATGAAGGCTCCCTAACCGACTTGACTGTCTTTAAGAGCGAATTCCTCAAAACATTCGCTACGGTTGTGCGGAAAGAACGAGCCGCCCTTTTGTTGGAGACGCGAATGCAACACCCTAACGAAGGTGTACTGTTCGCTGAGGAGATGAAGATGCTGTTCCGGAGAGCTGACCCCGAAACGGCAGAAGAGAAGAAGGTGCGCTTTCTGATGCGGGGAGTTAAACAAGAGCTCTTCGCTGGACTCATCCGCAACCCCCCTAAGACCGTCGCTGAGTTCGTCACCGAGGCTTCGATGATCGAGAGGACCTTGGATATGCGTTCGCGGCAATACGATAGACCACTCAACACCCTTTCGGTGAACCCGGTAAACGCCCCTGGATTGGCGACGGAAGACTTGCGGGAGACCATCCGCGCCGTCGTTCGCGAGGAACTGAGGAAATTGTTCCCAGCAACGCCGCAGCCCCAAGTCGCCTCCCTCACTGACGTCGTCCGCGAGGAGGTTCAGCAAGCACTGGGGAATTCCACGCCGTCGGAAGCATCTCGCGAACCACAAGCCATGACCTACTCCGCTGCTGCTCGTCGACCCCGACCCGTCCCAACCCGTTATCAAGAGACCCCGCCGTACCACCGCCCAATGTCGCCCGCCCGACCACCTGTAACCCGAAACCAGGCGCCCAGGAAGACCGAGGTGTGGCGAACGCCAGATAATCGTCCGCTGTGCTACCACTGCGGAGAGGCCGACCACGTCTACCGCCGCTGCCCGTACAAGAGGCTGGGTTTGCGTGGGTTCTCCGTCGACGCACCCCGCCCGCGATCCGGCCAGCGCCCATTTGAGATCGAAGAATACCTGTCGAACACCAGCCATGGACCATCCCGTTTCAACCGTTCGCCGTCACCCTACCCGTACCAATCCCCCAACCGTCGCAGCAATGCTGACTTCGCCCGTGGAAGGTCCCCCAGCCCACGAGGGGGAAACTAAAAGCAGCAACTTCTGGAGGTGAAGTTGCACAACGGCGGGAAAATGAAAACCCTCCAAGGACGCAAGACCGTGATTCACGACATGCCCTCATCCCGACGACCCGACGACACCCTGATGAGACCCCCGAAAACGACGACAGCTACGCTGCGCGACGCGTACCCGAAATGACGAAGCCTGCCGCTGAAAAGACGACGATGACGACGCATAGTGCCCGACCATCAACACGCGCAAGCCGCGATACGACGCCCCGACGCACCCGAAATTTGAGGAAAGCGGCATCCGACGTCCAGTTGTCCATCAAGGGCCTTGACGTAGTCGCCCTCATTGACACGGGAGCCGACTACTCGGTCATGAGCGGGTCATTCGCGTCCAAGCTAAAGAAAGTTACAACCAGATGGGACGGTCCGCACATACGCACAGCAGGAGGCCACCTCGTGACCCCAAGTGGAATGTGCACATCGCCCGTCACCATAGACGGCACTACGTACCCTTCGGAGTTCGTCATTTTGCTTAACTGCTCCCGCGACGTAATTCTCGGAATGGACTTTTTGACGGACAATGGCGCAATAATTGATCTGCAGACCAGGTCGATAACGTGTTCTTCCGATCACTCCACGACGCCGCAGCCTAACCTCGGACACCGTGCCGCTGTAAGGGTCGCCGACGATCACGTCACCCTGCTACCCCGCACCTCCACCAGATGTCACCCAGCAAAGGACGACGCAGTTGTCTATAAGGAAAACAAGTTTATTGGAGCGAACCTGTGCTCCCCTAACAACTGAAATAATTCACAGGCGGCGAAGCAGCGGCCGGCAAAACGACGGGCACGCTAGTGAGCGTCGGCGATCGAATGTCGCGGCATTGGCTGTGCGGGAATCTATATCTCTCGGCGCGAGGGTTTCTCGACAGTTTGAACTGTCCCTTATGTTAGCATCGGGTCGATGCACTCTTAGAGGGGGGGGGGGGGTAATGCCGCGTACCATGCATTGGGTTTGTTTATTTGTGTTTTGTTTTTTCGGCCTGGCTGCGCCGGCCTGTGCTATCACTGTTTTCACAGCGTTTCGGACAAACGCTATCACAGCGTTTCGAACAAACGCTATCGAACAGCGCTTCGAGCGTTCCGAACGAACGGCGTTTCGAACAAACGCTATCACGGCGTTTTCGATACAATTCGAGTATTCGAGAAACCCTCGCGCCGAGGGATATAAATTCCCGCACAGCCGATGCCGCGACATTCGATCGCCGACGCTCACTAGCATGCCCGTCGTTTTGCCGGCCGCTGCTTCGCCGCCTGTGTATTGTTTCAGTTGTTAGGGGAGCACAGGTTCGCTCCAATAAACTTGTTTTCCTTATAAACAACTGCGTCGTCCTTTGCTGCGTGACAATATAATAAAATGAACGGCTATAAAACAACAATTCTGATACACTCATTTTGGATATATCAGCCTTACAGAGAGTAACTCACGACAGAAATCCTCCAGCACTGTTTTGTATGAACTCGGCGTTTCTCGAACCATCTTGGAAAACCTTAATGCGTAGTGTCAGTTGTTCCCCAGTTACAAGCAGTTTTTATAAGAAGCACAGGAAGAAAGCCCCTGATAGTGCCAATGTAAAGAAAAGGGCCATGCACAAAAATTGAGTACATGTATGCAACATTACTGTGTTTATTTGCGTAGCTCGTCTCATTCACAACACAGCAACAAGCCGTGTTAGGGCACCTGGGCTGAAAAATTGGCACAGCACAAACCAATTCTACACAAAACATAAATGATACAATTCTATGCTACTATGCTCCTCAGTGAAAACAGAGTTCATATTGACACTCCTCTAAAAGGCTTCAAAGTTTGCAGATCAGCACAGTTCCCATACAGCTGTGTGTTAGTCTGCTTCAAAAAATTCAATTCACTTGTGAGCAACGACTGCAGACTAAGTATGAGAGGTGATGCTCCAGTGCCCTGCATGTATATCTTGCTGCTGGCCTCGACTGCAATGTTGCTCAGCACACGTGTGTAAATAAAAACTTATGCTATGCCACTATAAAGTAATGATGTTTCATTTGCATGAAACAGGGAAATAAAAGAACATAACAACATTTACTTTCGCACAGTTCGAAAAATGTCATTTCCATGAAGTTTTTACAGCTTTTCCGAGCATAGTGAAAGAGGCAATAAGTACATTGTTACTACCACTTTCAAAATGGTTTTAAGTTGCCAGCTTCAATAATAGAGCATACCAGAACCCTTGCATGGCAGAACAGTAGCACTGACACCGAAAAAACGTTAGTAAATGCATGCTATACCTACATAAAAATAAAATATATACTATAGGTTACAATAAGAGGAATGCTGCATAGATGAGTCATTTGCATGGTACACAATTACACGAAAGGTTCTATGAAGAAACCTATGCGAGCAAACACTATATCAAAAAGTTACACTTACACAGCAGAAGCAGAGAAGTTGAGTGTTGAAGGATGGACAGGCAGTGGGATAACAATACACATGTAATAAAACGTTGTGTTAGATATATTAGGATTAGTGATGATCCTCTTCTTTCCAAATAAAATAATACACATAGAAGCACTTCCTAGAATTTATACACACATGACATCATTGGTGCTATACAAATGAATGTATACTGAAGGATTATATCTTCGAAGCACAAGATTATTGCATCCATGGCCTTACTACTTGTACTATAAAGAATGGAAACACAGTTACTATCGCCAAACCTTGATGCTGTGATGTATGGCAGTGAAATGCAGAGACACGCAGGCATTTTGATTAACATGCATAATAAAAACTTAAAGTCAAATTGATTTGCCTACTAGCACTACAACGTGTTTAAATTAGTGTCATGGTTTGGTTTTTTAATGCAAAATTTAGTTACTTTAGAATGCTCAAGCGCAAAGGTCTTGCTGAATAATGCACTGCTAAGAAGTTAAACTGCAGCTGCACAGAATTTTACTACGTATACAATTCAAACTGCTCTTGACATGATAATGTGCTCTTTCTACTTTCGTAAATTTTGAGCAGGGGAACGGTCACTGGCAGTCCCTTTCAACTTGTTGGTATCCGGTGCTCTGTTCTTGATACACTGTACATGACTGTGGAGCACTGGATCTCTTGTTACTGCTGGAACTTATAAAATACAGATCATTGTTACATTCATGCTACGTGCAAAAGTGTACAGTTGTTAAATATGTGCTCATATTTACAGGTGTCGTGTTTTCAGAAACCGATGACAAGCTTCAACACACACACAAACAGTGAAGACTGAAAATATATTTTATTAAGATACAGTAGCAAAACTACAATGTTATAGATGAGGGCATGAAACTTCTGCCAGGCATAATAGGCCAGTAAAGTTTCTTCTATTTTGACTTTACACTAGGTGCAAGAAGTAGACCACAAAAAAAAGTTCCCTAAGAAGCACAGGTTAGACTGCATTACAACACAACAGCTAATGTTCATAACTTTAAGGCTGTCTAACATAGTCAACTCATCAAACCGCGTATAGGACCAAATGGGCAGTCTAGAAGACAGAATGCACTTGTGGATTACGAATGTGGTTGTTGCTGACTTCTATTATTACAAACAAAAAAAACCTTCCAAAAATGCACTTCATCAGGTGAAGTAATCATAAACAACAAATACAACGGGGTCCTACAGGTGCCACCAACACTCACCACTATTGTTTACACCAGTGTCTAGCCCGATGGATATGCTGTGTCCTGCACAGAACACGAAAGGAGCGCTCCACGACTTGATTTGCATGTGTGCTGGCTGCATCGCACTGCTGCTGAAGTAGGCTAGCCACAGACAGATAGATGAGGGACCATGGCTTTGAAACACACTAAAGTCACGTTTAGAGATCAACAATGCATAATAAGGTCAGGTACAATTTGTAAAAAAAATATATCACTATGCAATCGTGGTGAACACGTTCGGCTGAAACACAACATGCCACAGCACTGAGAGAGAAAAAGCTACATCAAGTAAAAGACGCAGTTACTGACCCTATGTCATCTGAGGCTTGTTCAATGGGTCTTTCTCCTCGCAAGTTTTGAACAGCCAGGCAATTTTCACTCATTTGCTATTTCCTTCCAGAGCACTCGATCCACAGAGTGAGCCACAATCTCAAGAGGAATCAAAGTAATTGTGCTCGTTCAAAAGCACGAGCTTTTGAGCCTCAGATGATTGGAGTTTCATTATTAAGCTGCAGGCGTTCAACTTTCACCATTCTCATTTATCTCGCAATTTAATTCTATTAATGTTTAATAAGCATTATGTACAAGAATAATACAGGTATCCACTGCAAGCAACCATGCTTGGGTTTTCAACTTGTGCACAGTAAATGGTGTTCACTTAATCGCATGTACCAAAGAAAAACTAACCTTTCAGCCAGCCGTTAGGCAGTTTTGTGCCCTCGAAGCTCCCAAGCAGATTGCAGTCCTTCCAGATGAGGCTACCATGCATGCTTCCAGGCCACATCCAGGTCCACTGAATGATACAGTCCCAGCAGGGACATAGACTTGCAGAGTTAGGGGGCGCATGTCCTTCCTAATTTTGTACAGGTGCTCCAAATCATGATGAGGCTTGATGTACCGGTGTGTGCAACCAATGCGTTACAGGACCTTAAACTCATCTCTGCGATCTGTGAAAAGCCAAAAACGAAATATTTAAAAACAATCATTAAAAGCACTCTTATCTAATACTTATTTGACGAAGCGATAGCTTCGTCAAAGGGACAATATCTGCTATTATCACTTTGAAACAAACCTAAGCCTCGTGTAAAATTTACGTACCGCAATATATATGTCCTAGTGAAGTATAGTGCTACCACAGCGGTAATCGTCTAGTAATCTAATTTTTCAAGATAACAAATTCCTCAAGTGCTACCTGGCTCCAGGAAAATGAATTCACATTGACTTTCCAACTATCACACTTGGTAAATCTACAGGTTCATCCTGATAATGAAACGAGAGCTCACTTATATCAAATCACAAAAAAACTTCTGATGTATTTTCCTACCTCTCCATAATATATGTATGTATATAACAGAAGTAGTAAAATTTTCATGCTTGAACCTAAAATAAAGAAACATTACATCTGATGGGCTTAAAAACTTGCACACGTTATAGTACTGCATTAATAGCAACAAATTTTTTTCTGCAAGGTCAACTTACCGATGGTATCATTTAGTAGCCGTTGGTGTCATGAGGAACCAAGTGTGCTCTAGGGCCAACAGGCAAAGGACATCTGCGGACTGGAAGCTGCCAATGACAGCAATGAAGGGCTGGCCAGGCGGGCACGTTCATTGATATAGTGTAAGAACTGGCCATGACCGGCTGTTGTCAAGGCTTTGGTGCCGTGCAAAACGATGGCCAGACAAACTCAGAAACTTGTAGTTAGCCAGTACTGGCCTACAACTTCATCCAAAGCAAGGTACCGGTGAAATATTTGCTCTTTCTGGGGGCCGGAAGGAAGTTTGACGTTCATGGGCTCTCGCTGCCACAGAGAACTCTCAAGTTCTTACCGAAGAGCAGTCTAGGCGCGCTGCCAAATTAACATAATCCACAACAGAATGTAGCATCTCGCAGCTTCGGTTCATCACATCACAGCGCTAGGACTATGGTTATCACAAAAAGGAGAAGTGACGAGTTAACAAACAAAAGCGCCGAGCTCCACCACCGCAACTTCGCAGGGAAAAACAGTTATCAACGCTGACTCTCAATTTTCGGTCACACGAGCACAGCTTCTTCACAAGTCCCGGAAACGTCAACACAGCACCACTGTTCACAACGGACATTGTTTCACTCCCGAACACTAGATTGCTCACAAGAAAATAGAAGCGTACGGGCCAACCAGTGGGGAAGCAAGAATCGATCACAGCGCGTAGTTCATACGTTTCCGTACGTACTTGGGGTTAGTCAAATAACGTGCGAAAACGCTGTCAATCCGAAATATTGCACAGCACCCAACTGAGAGACTGTAAAGTCAAGCGAACGAACTGTTACCGGCACACAAACACACATTACAGGCTTCTCGAGTGCTAGTTGACATCGATACACCAGCGCCGATTGCCGCTTGATAAACACACCGACGCACAGGCTTCGCTGCGCTTCACCGTACATCATTGCACTGCCGCAGCTTTCCGCACTGCTTACACGCACCGAAAGAGCTGCCGTAATCACAATGCATCTGGTCGAACGCTGAAGTAACTCTTGCGAGAAGCGTTTGCTGAAATTCGCACCGGCCGATATGCTCTTTACGACGCCATGTTGTCTTTGACAACTGCACAAAACTAAGAAGACATGGAGTAAGGAAAAGCTGTAAAATAGCTCTTAGAAAGTACTAGCGCATTTTTTACAGCGTGACTGAATTTGCTCTTTTGTGGGAGGGGGTGATATGACGAACACGACAGGCGTGTCAGATGAAAGAAGTGTTTTGGCAATGCCACGGAGGAAGCTGATGTTGAGGGTATTTCTTCACAACCAAACACAAGCTGTGCCTGTCGGCCAAGCCATCGTCTGCTCACGTTTGTCGTCTGCTTCGATCAGAGCATGCGATGGAGGATTCGTCTTCGCAACGCAATTATTCTAAGGTCAAGTGGTCGCTACGCCGCATAAAATACATGTCAGTGGCTTGCTCTACCTTTTAATGATGTTCGTGCGCCAAGTTAACCAGCTGGTAATTGTCGCAGGGATGAATTCAGCCAAGGTATGCTGCCCCGCCGCGGTGGTCTAGTGGCTAAAGTACTCGGCTGCTGACCCGCAGGTCGCGGGTTCGTATACCGGCTGCGGCGGCTGCATTTCCGATGGAAGCGGAAATGTTGGAAGCCCGTGTGCTCAGATTGGGGTGCACGTTAAAGAACCCCAGGTGGTCGAAATTTCTGGAGCCCTCCACTACGGCATCTCTCATAATCAAATGGTGGTTTTGGGACGTTAAACCCCACATATCAATCAATCAATCAAGGTATGCTCCAGAATCTTGAAGGTTTGCATATTTCCGGTGTCATTTAAAGTTACTAGGGTCATTTATTCCCGACTGCTTGCCATATCATCAAGGTCCATATTGATTTCTGGTCAGAGAAGGTGAAAATGCTTGATTTGTTTGTAGTTCCATGCGTAATCACGCACACCCCTAACTCACTTCGGTTCATACACTACGCGCCGTTCCAGATCGTTCCAAAGTGTATTCACAGCTGTATTTCGGAGATCGCGCCCATTAGACAGTTAGTGCCGATCGAAGTACACTAGAGCACAAGCTTTATGAACCACTCACTAAAAAGTTCCTCTCATTTTTATTTCCAATAGCGTGCAAGGAACGTGCTCCCATTAACCTCTTTGTTGGTAATTTCCACCAATGAGGCAAGGATATCGAGCCGTAGTTCGAATTGGATGATATGGGGTGCAACACAGCAACATAGCAAATAAGGTTGATCCTATGCCGTGCCGCCTTCGAATGCACTGACCATTCAAGTAGCACATTGGTTTTCATCCAACCACAAATCTTTGCATAGATAAGTTTACGCCATTGATGCCCAATAGGATTCTTCAATTACTTCGACTTCCAACTTATTGAACGACGGTGGTTGTCAATACCATCCACTGCGTAAAACGGAAACAACACACGAAAGTCAAAGCGCTGAAAGAAATAAAAACACACCAGCAGTCATCAGGCAGCCCCTCATGGGCGTGAATTACCTCAAAACCAGCCAAGGCACCGATGTATACCACCATAGCGGCAGTTTGTAATAAGCAGCATTGTTTTTAAGAGTGGTCCGGCCCACTCTTAGGATTTTCTCTTAGCCACGCTGTTTTTACGCAAAATTTTGCTTCGTGAATCCACATACGAGCACTTTTCGTTGACGTCAGCAAAGACAGCAACTGCATCACCATGGCTGACATGTTCCCGGGCAGTCACAGCGCACTTTATTGCAGCGGCCGATGTGACAACGATAGCCTCTTACAACGTTTTTTTTTTGTTTCGTGAATCGACTTACGCAAAAAAATTTTTCTCGCACAAAAATGTTTTCGTAAGTGAGTTTTGTGAATCCAGCCTCTGTTCTGCGAAACGCATTCAGATTCAAGGAGACGTCATACAGCGTATCAGAAGGCTTCAGTGAGGCAGATGAAAAAACTGCGGCAATTTCGGAAGTTCACTAAAGAAAAACAGCTGGACAAAAAATTAGTACACTTAAGTAACAATAAGCTAGTAATCAATGGACACGCATTTGCCTGGAATATTAGGGAGTTTTAAAATAGCGCACCACGACCCGTTGCGGTGCGGTCGCTGCACTGCGCATGCGTCATAACTCGAGTCGGCGTTCGCGGACCCCACGCAGAAAATCCGAAAGTGCGTGCGGTGATGGGGGCCCGCGTGTGGCCCACAAGCGCTGGTTTCGAGGCTACGGTGACTGCGATCGTGCGTGGCGGTTCGCAGCAAGGCAAACGCTATTCTAAAACTCTTATGGCACCCGCTTCGCCCACAATGCCCGCAGCGCTTGCAAACCTTCGCCCGCAGCGCTTGCAAACGGTATTCTAAAGCTCCCTATTGACATGCACCAGCCAGTTCCTCTATGCTCAGATATCTGGACGGGAATGACGTGATCGCTCTAGCTTAAGAAAAAAAAATCCTCTAAAAAGCTTTACATCAGTATTGTTCGTGATCAATTGCCGAAGCCTAAAAAATAAAATTGATGAATTAACAATCTTACCGGAAACGGTGAAAGCACAAATCGTTATGAGTGCCGAGTCGCGGCTTGACGACACACTATCAGATTTGGAACTATTTCCGCCAGGTTTGGCATAGTAATGGTGTGTTTTTTTATTTCAAATAGTCTTTTTAGTGAAGGAGTTGTTTTTTATAATGAAACTGAATAGGTATGGTGCCGCGTCCAATTTACCTAGGGTAACAGCATCATTTTTGAATCGTTTTACCACCCACTGGACCACTACAGTGAAGCATTACTTGAGCTTTCCTACAAGCTATCGCATATATCTGAACACGTGATACTGGGAGAGCATTTCAATCTTGCCAATATAAAATGGGATTTCAACTGTGTAACCACAAAGAAAATTCAGAATTTTTCTACCTTTCAGAACTGATGCGCGTCTATAGACTACAGCAATATGTGAACGAACGAAGAAGGTTTAACGCATGACTAGATTTTCTACTAAGCAGTGGCGAAATATCTCCCCGGCATTGCCCCGAGGGTGAACATGGTTAAGTGCGAATGCACGGGTTGATGCTATGAAGGGGAGTAAAATTAAATTCCGTTGGCATTCGCCAGTGAGTTAACGTAAACTCCCCCGTGTGATCACATTGCGATTGCCAGGGACCATTAGACCCTCTAGGGAAATCTTGGTGAGTTTATGCGTATATGTGAGAGTAAATTTGCACTATAATGATGTTTATGTCCGCGGCCCACTTCGCCCGCTTGCGCTCGGCATCACGGGCTCTTCGCCGCACTGCCTTGTCTTCAACCAGCGCGACATCTTCAACGACACGTGCAATGCTCGCATTCGATTGCGTTGTACTCGTTGTTGGAGGTATCGCAGTCGAGGTTGATGCCTATGATGGATCCACACCTATGACGCCTTGCGTGGCTGCGCGAACGCACGCTGCCACGGAGCGGAGGGCGAAGCGCGCTCAATCACGTGGTGTGTGACGTCGCTGCAGCGTTGTTACAGACGCTCCTCTCCACTCCTCGCGCCGTTGCTAGGGGAGAGTAGGAGGCGCAGGTTCGCTTATAAAGTGCATTCGCACTTAAAAGTTATTGTTCACACAAATATGTGGCCTGGAATTAGTGATCAAGGTTCTGTTGTCATGCAAATAAACATTTCTGAAATGCCTGCGTGTAAGCAACCACCTCGCAATTTGTAGAACAGATGGGACTTTGATGCCATTACTGAAGTACTGGTCTTCATCGTGAACTTGTTAACAGCGCAACACCAGAAACACGGGGCAGAAAAGGAGTAAAAAAGAAGGAAAAGACGGCACTGACTCACCACTGTTCTTGTGAGTCAATGAACAGTTGTGAGTTAGTGCCGTCTTTTCTTTCTCTTTTGCTCCTTTCTTGCCCTGTGTTTTTGGTGTTGTGCTGTTAATATGTTCACAATGGATCCCAACCAACTAGCCCAACTTACCTTCTTATTACGCTGGTCTTGTATTATCTCACTTGTTTTGTAGTAACGCCACAGTTAAAGAATGTCCAAGATATTGCAGAGGCGTACAATCTTGGAGACCATGCTTAAAGCTTCTCGATTGGAGTGAAAAACCCTGACCGCACTAGCATCTAACTGACGCCATAATGTTTTTTTTCGCCTTTCGTTTCATAATAGAGCGTGACAGCTCGTTGTCGGAGTCTTGCCGCATGCATCAGCGGTGTTTTGCCGCCTATTTCTTTGGTTGGGATTGCACCGACAGAAACGAGTGCTGCAGTAAGCACTCCAGCAGGCCAATGAAGTCGGCGGGCGAATTTCGTGCCTTGGTGGAGCGAGGAGAGACCAGCAGAAGGTGGAACTTCTGCGCGCATTCGTGGCTCAAGCTGCGAACCTCATCCTCCCGCGTTGCCGATACGATGTGTGGTAGTGTATGCTTGAGCCACGACCTCTTTTTTCTTAAAAGGGTCATGACATGGCCACTCAACAACAGACGGATTTCGGTGATAAACAAAGGTAGAAGGCTCATTATGCTTGATCACGTGTGAACAGTGGGTTGTTAAAGATTACTTCAGTTCAAAATAAGCCGTAGAAGTCATCGGCTGTAAGCTCCGCACACTACTGGCCATCGCCAATTTTTCATGGCGTGCGTGACGTCACAAGCCATAAGAAGCAGTGCTGTCATCTGCTATGAAATTGCACTTACCGAACGCGGTCATTGTGTTTACTGTGTTGCGAGTGTTGCTTCCCGCGAAACCAGTGCGTCTCCAAGTGTTGAGGCGGGAGTCATCGGTGACATCCCCATGTCATCGGCATAGTCGCCTTACGATTGAAGCAGCATGTTCTTCATCGAGCAGCACAAGCAGCGATGACGTCGTGCAAGCTGCGCTTTTTGACTTCGATCCCATCGCCACCAGCTTGCAAGCGACGAACAAAGCGTCGAAGACGGGGCGAACAGAAATGCCAACGACCTCGGCGTTGTGGCAAACGTAGCTTTGCTTCAGGCAATGTAGCTTTATTTCAAGTGTTCCAGGCTGACAAGAGATCTTGTGATATGGTGTCGACGATGCATTTGCGAGGAAGTTTTACTTTGTGCAGTCGAATTGGTAAAGCGTGCACATTTTTGTTTGTTAGCATACGCACATGCGAGACATTTGGTGCTAAACATGATAATTAAGTAGTCGTGACGATTCTGCGCACTGGGAGCGCTGGTTTTTCATCGGTTGTTGCGTGCGGCATATGTAAACATTATCCTAACTAAACGACATGTCAGTGCGGTGCTACGGTGACTCACAATGTACATTTTGGCCGGATCTTTGCTTGAGCTCTCTCAATCACACTCAGTTCCAGCAAAAAGATAGCAATTATGATGCTTTAACATGTCGCTACCTGCGAAGAGTTTCAAAGTTTCAGTAAGTATTTATCCGTCATAAGTTAGTATTTATCCACAGTCATAAGACACTTTTGACCTCCGACAGATTGGTAAATTTGTTTGCAGCAAGTACCAGTGCTACATGGGGGACGTGGTGGAATTGTTTGATTGATATGTGGAGTTTAACGTCTTAAAACCACCATATGATTATGAATGACGCCATAGTGGAGGGCTTAGAAAATTTCGACCACCTGTGGTTCTTTTTCTTGCATCCAAATATGAGCACACGGGTCTACGTCATTATCGCCTCCATTGGAAATGCAGCCGCCGCAGCCGCGATTCGATCCCGCGGCCTGTGGTTCAGGAGCCGAGTACCTTAGCCACTAGACCAACGCGGTGGTGCCGGGGGCATTCTTACCACTACTGCGAGGCATTTACTTTCAATTGCAAGTTGAACGCAGAAAAATATTTTAGATACTCTCCCTAAAGGGAACCGTGATGGGATACGAAGCAGAAGTGATGCTAACGGCATTCCCTGGTTCAAGCGGGCGTCGACACCTTTTCCCAAAGTGCAGTTGGAAGCGAAGGTAGGAGTAGCATTCACACGATTGATTGATAGGTAGAGTTTAATGTCCCAAAACCACCATATCATTATAAGAGACGCAGCGTTTTTTTAAGTGAACGCTTGTTTGAAGCGCACGAACACGGGAGGCGGTTTGGCTTTGGAAAGTATTTTATAAGAGATAAACAAGCCGAATGAGTAGACAAACTTAGTCGCGCATCCGCAGCAGCCGTACGGATGCAGCCTGCTGGTCATTTTCAATGGCAGGCTGCGTCTGTATGGTTGCTGTGGACGCTCCACAAAATTTGTCTACTGTTTCCACTCGACGTGCAGTCGACCGTTGCGGGCGGTGGAGAGGGTGAAGCGAGAGGGACGTGTGTCGTGAGCTAGCGGAAGAGCCGGCAGCATTTGCGGGCAGGGAGACGGCGACGTCAACGGGAAGCTGCGACAGAACCTACTTGGCACCACTCCAACACCTGTGATGAGAGGTTTGTGCTGACTCACGAGCTGCTTCGCATATAGAAGCTTGATTAGAAGCGCTGATGACCACGGGGTACAGCCGTCCTCCGCAGCACAGAGCGTGCCATAACTCGCCTAGTGAACGGCTCATGACGTCATGGCTAGCGAGCGCGCCAGTGTTGCCCAACTACAACACGCATCATCATCATCATCATTATTATTGTCATCATCGTCATCAGCCTGACTACGTCCACTGCAGGACAAAGGCCTCTCCCATGTTCCGCCAGTTAACCCGGTCCTGTGCTTGCTGCTGCCAATGTGTACCCGCAACCTTCTTAATCTTATTTGCCCACCTAACCTTCTCTCTCCCCCTAACCCGCTAGTCTTTTCTGGGAATCCAGTTAGTTACCCTTAATGACCAGCGGTTATACTGTCTACGCGCTTCATGCCCGGCCTATGTCCATTTCTTCTTCTTGATTTCAGCTATGATATTGCCACGTTTCATTTCTCAAGTGTTTGTTATGGTCCCAAAACACCACACGATTCTCAGCGCAAACCGCGCCTGCAGTTTTCGAGAAGGTTCCGGACTGTAGTAGATCATTTCGATAAGATCACGCCCACTGTGCGAACGGTACAGATTGTTCTGGAACCTACGCCACCACCAGCGATAACGCTAGAACATTGGACGGCAAGAGTATAAATGCCGACGCGCTTCGCTGCTTGTCAGTTGTTGATCGAAGGCCGACGCTCCATTCGCCGCTATCAGTCCGAGACTGCTATCTGTGCAAGACTGCTGCTCTAATTGGACTTTCCGTTTACCGGGCACAGGTTCGCCCAAATAAACAGTTAAATCCCAACACGAAGTCTCCTGTCTTCGGCCACGTCACGACCCCGTGACAATATCCTTAACCCCGTTTGTTCCCTAATCCACTCTGCTCTCTTCTTGTCTCTTAAGGTTACACCTAACATTTTTCTTTGCATTCCTCGCTGCGTCGTCCTCAATTTAAGCTGAACCCTCTTTGTAAGTCTCCAGGTTTCTGCTCTGTAGCTAAGTACCGGCAATATACAGCTGTTATATACCTTCCTCTTGAAGGATAGCGGCAATCTACTTGTCATAACTTGAGAGTGCTTGGCAAATGTGCTCCACCCCCTTCTTTTTCTTCTAGTTACTTCAATATCGTGGTTCGGCTCCGCAGTTATTATCTGCCCTAAGTATACATAGTCTTTTACAAATTGAAGTGCACTATTACCTATCTCGAAGCGCTGCTCTTCTCCGAGGTTGTTGTACATTACTTTCGTTTTCTGCAGATTCATTTTAAGACCCACTTTTCTGCTCTCCTTGTCTAACTCCGTAATCATGAGTTGCAATTCGTCCCCTGAGTTACTCAGCAATGCAATGTCATCAACGAAGTGCAGGTTACTAAGGTACTCTCCATTAACTCTTATCCCTAACTGTTCCCATTCTAGGCTTCTAAAAACTTCCTGTAAGCACGCGGTAAATAGCATCGTGGAGATTGTGTCCCCCTGCCTTACACCCTTCTTGATTGGTATTCTGTTGCTTTCTTTATGAAGCACTATGGTAGCAGTTGATCCCCTGTAGATTTCTTCCAGGATGGTTATATATACTTCATCGACGCCCTGATTCCGCAGTGTCTGCATGACGGCTGATATTTCTACTGAATCAAACACCTTCTCGTAATCTATGAAGGCTGTGTATAGTGGTTGGTCATATTCTGAGCATTTCTGTATTACCTGATTGATAGTATGAATGTCGTCGATTGTTGAGTAGCCTGTTCGAAATCCTGCTTGTTCTTTTGGTTGATTGAATTCTAATGTTTTCTTTACTCTGTTAGCAATTAGCTTTGTAAAGAACATATTTTGCCTAAACTAGAATACGCATCAGTGGTTCGGGACCCTTTTTACATAAAAGATATTAAAAACCTTGAAATTGTTCAAAACGCGGTGTACGTTTTATTTTTTTTTCTGGGTTTAAATCAGCTGATTCTCCCACAAAATTAATGAAAGACAACGGCATCCCTGTGCTTGAAGAACCCAGTAGAATCACACGCCTGAAATTTTTACATTTCATGTGTAATGGTAAGCTGAATATTCCTGTCCACAAATACATACAACCATTTTCTCCTCACGCATATAGGCATCCTCATATGCATATCCTGCTTCCATACTCCACTCAGACTAATACCTTTAAAAACTCCTTCTTTCCCCGAACAATTATTGAATGGAATAGCTTAACATCTGATATCGTTTGATGTGATAACTTCGAGAAAGCATTTCTCCGAGCATCCAAACCATATGTGCACCTTCTCTACATTTCTAGTGCTTGTTATAATGTTATAATGCCTTGTTTTCGTGCAACATTACTCCTTCAGATTTTAGTCTTTAGTAGTTGTAATACTTCAAGTGTTTATTATATATATAAATTTGGCTGTGTGTATGTGTATATTATTTTCTTTGTGCTTTAAGGCATCACTTCGTTTTTGCCATTATTTATTCCTATAGACGTTGCTTTGTTTTTGTTACATTTCTTGAATCACCCATTTTGTGTCCTTGCAAATTTGTTTATTGCAATTTTTGCCAATGTTTGCATACATAGTTTATGGTAATGTTTCCCACCTGCCTGGTCTTCAGTGACCACAGTATTTTCTAAATAAAATAAATAAATAAAATCTCAGACCACTCATTTGTTTTTTCAGAAATTCAACTATAAATAATGGCACTACCAAATGCGCTAAAATTTCACCAGACTTTCTGTGAACATACAAAGATCAACCAAGACAACAGGGAATATGCTCTTACTGACCCTGTCACTCAGGAGCACACACAGCGCAGTTTATGTGCTTAACTGGTGTGGCTTTGCAGACGCGCATATTGAGTACTACTGCTTACTGATATCCTCCTTGAGCAGTTTACTGATACGTTGCGCCCAGGTATATCTAAAAAAATTCAGCCACCACAATGACTAGATGATGATCATGAGTGTTCGTTGTCAAGATGGCGATGTGCCACTAAGCGTCAACGTGTGTGCATTAATTTCTAACACCTACGGACTTTGTACAAGCTCTCATATATTCATACACAATGAACACTATACTTATATGAAGGCACGTTTCCCTTTCCTGTTATACCAATTCTTGAGAAAGAAGGATCAGCCATGTTTAGTATGTGTGTTATGTGTATGTTGCTTTCCATTCCTCCACACAACAACCTAAACTTGCTATTCTGTACTATGCTTGGTTATGCTTTCTCTCTTTGTTTTTCAGTCTTTCAATATGGATGTCTTGCTTTGTCTGTTCATCTTTTATTTTTTCATTCTTTTCCTATTTCTTTCTACGCTTTTCTTTTTGTAGTCGTTCTCCCACCTGATATACTTTTGCCTGTTTTATGCATTTCTTATTTCTTTCTCCGGTTCACTGTGATTGGCCTCTCACCTTTTAATCTTTTTTCTGTCAATTTATTTGGTTTAAATTCTTTCTCTCTAGGACATTGTGTCTTTTTTTTTCTGTATTTTTTCTTCCGTTATATTTGTTCGCTTTACTATCGTTCTTTATACCGTGGTGATGAAACTGCTACTAGAACCCATTATCGGTTGGGTTGTATGAAAAAAAAATACGTCATTCGTCCACTGCGAATATTCTAAAGCTTTAGATAATATTTGAACAGTTGTAAAGACGTGTATTCTTGCGCTCACACGCATTTTAGCTTACCTTGAGTACAAAGATGGGCTTGCGGTTGTTCTGGCTTTTGTAATTCGTGTTGCTGTAGACCGTGATGGTGCCAATGATGCCGGCGCAAAGCAACTGTGGGGCAGAAATAAAACGAGGAGCATCAGTTGATAGTCTGATTAAGCATTAACACAGAAAATAAAACGAGTAATTGTTCTTCAGTGCTTTTTAACAGCAGATCGAGAATACCGCGACTCATACAAGGCGAGCAAAAAGGTTATAATATATGATATCATTGAAATATAAAAATAACGCCCAAAACAACACGATTCTCAATCGTTGTGAAATCTCGAAAGTGCAGCTTGTTTCATGATCTGGTACAACAAATTTCAGAATTCTCGCACTAAGTGAAAATGGAAGACATGCCAAAGATTTTGTTTGATTATTATCTAAATTTGCATTCGGGACATAGCCCTAAGAACGTCATGAGAGGGCTCTTCATAATATGCTTGCCAATGCTGTACGAAAGGTGTGGCGACATTTGCTTGTTGGGGTGGTGGAGCTCGGGTACGACGATTGAGGGTAGCAGTTCCTGGTGATGGACCGAGGCACAACTTCCTTGTACATCGACACGTCCTTCACACTTCAATGGCGCAGTCCACTTCTGGATTCTCGAGCATGCAGGTAGTCCCAATGGGTGTCCGGTGAATGACAGATGAAGGCACATCCATAATGGTTACCCAGATGGATTGCCAATGAAAACCCATTCGAATTCACCGAGGCTCACTAGAAGCGTTCGTCTGGGCTGTAACCAAGTGCCGATGGGCATTTACGGCTGCACGAAGTTTGATTTATTTTTATATTATTTATCTATACTGCAACTCTCAGAGGGATTTAGCAAAGTGGGTATGCATTTGTTAAGTTCGCAGAATGGGAACACAATAAAAATAAAACGGACATCACGTATAGGCTTTTGCAAGAGGAAAAAAAGACAAAAACCTAACAATTTACAATAAACAGGCGGAAGGGCATTCAATAAAATTAAATAAGCTTTTTATTTAAGAATAACACCAAAGTAGAATAAACACTGCAATGAATGAAATAAACATAACTACAACATGTAAAAGAGTACACACAGTTATTGCTGGAGCTGCGTAGTTAAATGATTCAAAGATTACTGCGAAACAACATTGTTATTAAGATGGTTTTATAGGGTAATTGTCCTTGGGGACAAGCGAATTTTAGAATGTGTTATAACGAGTCGTGAATGGAGTCAATGAAAACGCATGCCTCTGTTTCGTGACATATCTAGTAGAAAAATGAAGTAGGTGCATTAGGCCTACATTAAAAAGACCTTTAACAAACTGAAACAAAATTTCAATCTCATTACAGTGTTTTTCTGTGTTGCAGTTGAGAGGCTGGCTTCCGCTGATAAACATGTTATTGAAGTACGGCCGGAACTGTTATAAATAAGTCTAACAGCTCTCTTATCACTTTTTTTATTTTGTTGATATTAGTTTTAGTGTGAGGGTACCAAAGTATCGATGCATAATATACAGTAGGTTGAACGATTGCCTTGAATGCAGTAAGGCAAACGGTGGGAGTAGAAAGCTTCAGAGCTCGTTTAAGATAAAAGAGTTTGTAACTGCATGTGCTTATTAAAGTGTTATATATTTCGCCCAGTATAGGTCACGTGAAATCCAAAGACCAAGGTACTTGTAGTGTTCTACTTCCTCAAAAAAAATAATATTTACTTATTGTGTGAAATAAAGAGGGTTACGTTTGTGAGAAATTTTTATGACAATGGTTTTTTCAATTAACTGAGACCTGCCATTTATCCCACCATCGAATGACCTTATTAAATGCATCGTTCAAATGAATGTGGTCTCTGTGGTTTTCTATCTATATGTTCAGGGTGCAGTCATCAGCATATAACATGCCATTTACCGGTATACCATGAGAAATATCGTTGATAAATAACAAAAATAGGAGTGGCCCGCACACTGAGCTTTGCGAAACACCTCAATCAACCAGCACTGTAAGGAAACAATGATAATTGAAAAAGACGTATTGTTCCAGATTTGAAAGATAAGAGGAAATACAATTGAAGAGCTGAGTATTTTCAAGAAATAAATTCAATTTGAATAGCAACTCTTCGTGAAAAACCGTGTCGAAATCTTTTGCGAAATGCATGAAAATTGCATGTACTTGTGTTTCCAGAATTTATAGCTAGTGTGAAAGGATGCACTGTAGTTACCAACTGAGTAGAGGTAGAAAAACCTTTCCTGAATCATGCTGCCAATCTGATAAAATATTCTGCTCATCTTAGAATTCAGAAATATGCTTATGTAATATATGCTCAAGGAGCTTACAGGAAGTTGAAAGCAATGATATCGGGTGATAGTTAGTTGCATAGTAGGGATTTCCCCTCTTATGTAAGGGCTTCTTATTTAGAGTTACCCAGTCATCCGGAACTTGACAACTTTGTAAAAATTTAGAAAAGATATTTTTTAGATACTTTGACACCCAGTGCGCACTGCGTTTTAGGAACTCATTCGGTACTTCATAAGGACCTAAAACTTCTTTAACATCATGTTTCAAAAGCAAATTTAAAATTCCTTCTTCACTTATCCCAATACCAGGTAGGGGTGAATTGGCCACACCAAGTGTTTTCAGCACCCTATTATTCTTCGTAAAAACATATTTAAAATCATCATCGAAAACATTAGAAATAACATAATAATCACTAGTTCTTACACTATCAGTTTCAAAAACATCAGTGGTCACAGTATTAAGAGAAATCAATATCCAGAATCTCTCAGAAGACGAAGACTTCAAGAGCGGAAGTTGTTGGCCATAACAGCGTTCCCTGTCTGCACCATATTTGATTTTACTTGAGAAGCAAGTTAAGAAATTTACTGTTGGAGAATACCAAAGTCTTCAGAGTACAGTCCTTCATCTTTAGGTCTTTTAAGCAGTCTTCGCAACTGCAACATCTTCCGAGAAATCCAGGTATTGTTTCCTTTCTGTGTTTTCGGAATCAGTGGAGCAAAATTTTTATTGCACTCATTTATGAGGTCTTCTAAACGCTTTCATGAATAGTGAGCGTCAGTGATGGTACTCTGAAAAAAATCAAGTTCAAATGATAGTAAGCCCAATATTGATGTGTCTTCTGCACGAGAAGAGGTTGGGTACAAAACCCCCTTGCAGTTCCTTAAAACAACATCAAGGAATGTAGCACAGCTTGATGATCCAAAATTCCAGGTAGAACAGAGCAGCAAGCTCTAGCCACTAATGAAAAGCAAAGATCTGGAATTTAACTACAGCTTGTTTGTATATTCATCAACGATTTGCATAAAAAAAGCTACGTCCATCATTTTTCAAGCAATTTTGTCGTTAGGTTCTTTGAGGGCCGCAGCTGGCAATGCAATATCGTCATTGGTCTATATGCGAGTTACTTTCAAGCCCGGTGGCGTAAACACTGCCACTGAGCATTCACCCCAAGTGGGAAGAATGTGAAGCCATGAAATGTGGAAAGCTCCAGAAGTCGCGAAACACCTCGTGTTATCGCAAGCTCTTGTTCTGGTCATACCGGTTGACTTAAAACATGGCTCCGAGATCGTACGCAGGTGACTTCCTCTCCAGTAGCCGCAATCACCGCGCACCCCAGAAAAAAGTCCAATAGCTGATAGATGTGCTAGATGGTATATATTCATTAGGATAGTATAGATTAACTGAGAGAACTTGGTAGCTCAAACAAACGGGATAGAGGAAACAAACAAGTGCAGACCTAAACTTTGGTTTAACCGACTTCTGATGTTCGCCGCTCGATAGGTTCTGCGGATTGAGAAAAAAAAATAAAGAAAAGTATGCCCCAAAGATGCTGAAAAAAAGTGACAGAGGATTGCTGTGGTCCCTATGTACATGATTTTTTGCATGCGAATAAAATATGTGCTAACAGATTTGAAGTTGACGTTTTTTTTCCTGCTTTCACCAGAATTGTAGCAGTGGTGTTCAAAGATTCGGACCGGTGTAACATGAACATTTTGAAACGCAATCAGCACCGATCTGGATTAGGCACAATCCCGACAAGTGGCCGCTACACGGTCACTTTTAATCACGATTAGGCTTGATCGGGATCAATAGTACCGCGCATCGCGATCCAGCTCACAGATCACAAGTGCGCTGACACGTGCGCTCTCTGCCCGAGCACAATAAACTAAAAAATTGCGTATGGTTCAGAACGAACCCACAAAAAAAGCCTGTTTCTTCAAAAAACAAACACTTCAACTGTTCATGTAGGAACAATATCTGAAATAAAAGATATTTTGAAAATCGTATGAACCCCATGTAGTTATGTGAGAAGCAGATGATAAGCAGATGACCATTCTCTTCAGCGCTCATAGTTCAATTGCCACACCAACAATGCAGTTGGAGCTTCTCAAAGTGAATAGATTGTTAATGCTGGCAGCTTTTCCACTGCGTCAGACCATACGAAGGGCGCATTATTTGACCCCTGGCAGGAGGGGCTAGGAGACTTGAGGCACTTAAAGCGAAACTTTGGCATGTACAACGAGATTGCCGCTTCGCTGGAAGTAGACATCTGCGAGTGGTTTCCCTAATAAATAAAAGTAAAGATGGAGAATATTATACAGCACCAAGTTAAATTCTACTGAAAGATCGATTTAGTAAACAACTTGTGTAGAGGCATGCAAAGTTTTTTTACGCTGGTGTGTTCCTATCACGGATGAATTTGCTGAGATAGCCTCTATGGAGGTATCGAATGCTGATATTTTTCAGCGGCACCTAAACATTCAGTACTATATCAATAGGTACAATACGTAAAGTACGTACGCCTCCAATAATTTAGCTCAACAGGGACTTGTTGCCATTAGGAAAGCCGAAATAATGGGCTTTTCTGTGGCACCGATTTGAAAAGCGCAGCCGAAAGTTCGCTGCGCCTGGTGCAAAAAGCAAAGTGCAGAAAGCGTGACTGCCTGCATTGCCAAGTGTCAACGTCCACGATGACTGATGTCCCCAGCAGAAGAGCAACAAGCGTAAAATTTTCACAATGTGGGAGCTAGTAAACAATTACAACGAAAAAGAACTAAATGACTTTCAGAACAACTTGTAAGTCACCCTACATGTGTTCTACAATATTTTCGATGTGGTGTTGTGGTGGTTTTGGAACGTTAAGCCCTAAATATCTATCAATCAAATCATTACAATATTTTGGGCACTAACACGACATAATATAGCTGAGCCAGGCTCGTACGAAATTGGCTTTGACCAGGTATCACCGATTCAGCGGTCATAAAGCTCATCGCTATAAAAAACTGATCTGGATCGTCTTCATCGCGATTGAAAGTGCCCCTGTGACATCTGAATACAATGGAAATAAGAATGAAGGCAGGTCCCGCCAAAGGGTGATGCGGGGTGAACCATGTCAATAGTTTTACTGTCGAATAAGTTACGTTTATTGCACTCCGCTGTCTTACAGCAGAGTATATATCATGCATACTGGATGCTGCCTGAATGTGCGCTTGCGAGAGCATAGCAACGCGGTAAAGTCTCCAACGAATTTGCACTTCTCTGCGCATTGCACAAAGTCAATCAATCAAAAATCGTTTATTTTCACCATTTCATACAAAGGTGAAAAAGGGAGAACTAGAGAAAAAGCCGATAGTTCTTCGGCTTGACAAAGCTGCGGTCCCCCAGGCAGACAGTGGTGAAGTTTGTTTCAAAACAATAGAAGAAAGCATGTTACAATGTATGAAGCATTAAAGCAGTAATTACATTTCAACTGATTATAAAATAAACATTGCGATGAAAGAAGAGAAATGTACACATTAAAAAGAACTAAACAGCAACTACAAAGTACAACCGAGAAACACTTTTTTTATAACATAGAAAATCACTATAACAGCAGCATGCTATCAAAAACCGGTGGGATTTTTTTTTCTAATCCTATGTTAATGAGCCGTTACAGGAACAGGTATTTTATTTTTGTTTAGCGGTAACACATCAATACTTTGTCTGTTGGAATGGTTAAGTAGGGAAGGCAGTGTACGACAAAGGCGCTGTTGTCCATAATTTGTACGAGAAAAAGGAATTTGCCATGGGGCCTGACTGCGAAATGAATATGTACTTTTGTTTTCCTGTAGATCAGCGACAGTTAAAAATTAATCTAGCTTTCCTAGAATAGCACTCTTGTAGCATAGTAGAGTTTTTAGTTTCAAAATATCTCCAGCTTTTATTATTTTAATTTGTCGAAAAAGCTCTTTCGTATGTTCGGAAAAAGAAACATTCGCAATAGCTCGAACTGCCTTCTTTTGAAGTGTTTCCATCATCTGAATATTTTGTGCGGTGGTGTTTCCCCATATGAGTGAGCGATAAGTGAGGTGTGAGTGAAAGAGAGCATGATAAATGAGGCGCTTAATTTTATAGGGCAATGTATTTCGATAGCGATTTAAAATACCAATAAATTTTCGCACTTTCGCACACACATTTTCAACATGAGCATTCCAGGACATATGCTCGGTGAATATAACTCCGAGTGTTTTCATAGAGGATGTAATGGTAATCTTATATTAACCCAGAACAATGTTATCTGGTAATGTAGTAGAACTTCCTTGGCACGAAAAATGACACATTTTGTTTTGGCTTCATTAAGAATCAAGCAGTTTGCCTTTGACAAGCGTTGAATTTTGTTACAGACAGTGCTAGCTATAGGCATTAGTTCTTCTAAGTCTTTTCCTGTAAAGAAAATTGAGCAGTCATCTGCATAAGCGACAACCTTACACAAATTACTAACTTCTACGATGTCATTAATGTAATAACGAAAGAATATCGTGCCAAGGATGCTACCTTGAGGCACACCCGCTGGTAGTGGTTTCGTTTGTGACCTATTTTCATTAATTTCAACGAATTGATGTCGAATTTTAAATAAGATCGGATAAGCTCAAGTGTTATTCCTCGGAAGCCATATCTTTCTAGTTTCGTAAGCAACAGTAGGTGGTTGACTCTATCAAATGCTTTGCTAAAATCTAAGTATAACCCTAACGCTAGAAGCGTTTTTTCAGTGTTCTTAAGAATAAGATCCTTTTGTATATTTAATGCACTTTCCGTAGACCGTCTTTTTCGAAAATCATGCTGACACTCGGTTAGCAAGTTATGTTTCTGCGAAAAATTATCGATACGGACGTTGATAATTTTTTCGAGGCCCTTCGATAATATAGAAAGAATAGAAACTGGTCTATAGTTGCCAATATTGTGTTTATCACCCCCTTTATGTAAAACTATTACTCGGGCTACTTGGATATTGCGAGGGAAAACTCCACTCGACAAGGATGTGTTAAAAATGTGCGTTATAACAGGAGCGACAAGGTCTATGTCATGCTTAATTAGTCTGATTTCTGAATTGTCCATATCCCTACTGCGGCTATTTTTCAGACATGAAAATGTTGCAATCACCTCAGAAGTGTTAGTTGGCTTTAGAAATATAGACTCCCTTAACAAGGTTTCATGCAATGTGGGCTGAATGCCGTGATCTACGCATCCCACTTTCACAAAGAAATCATTGAATAGGCCCGCAAGTTCTGTGCCGCCTATAGAAGTACCATCGATATTCAGTGTATCTATTCGTGTAGTGGCTGGCCTGCGATTTAGCTTATCCTTTATTTTTTCCCATACCTTGTTATTTCGGTGCATACAATCATTATTAAACATAATAGTGTAGTAGTCATTTTTTTGCCTTTTCTTTTTCTTTGTTCAATTTTATTTCTAAATTTATTTCTAATTTTAAGTTTATTTCTAAGTATATTTCAATTTATTTCTAAGTAAAGTTTATTTTTTTTGTTGATTTGTCTTATGAATTCTTTCTAAATACAGTGCTTGCACGATGGCTTTTGATTTCGGTAGCGCTGAATTGGAAATGATTTAAAGTAAAGTATTTTCAGTTTGTTCATAAACTTGTCATATGACCCATTGGCGTCCCTAATGAAGAATATGCCTGTGCAGTCTGTTTCGCGCACAGCTTCTCTGAATTCGTCAAGTGACTGAGCCGATATCTTGCGGTACGTTGCATTACTAGTAAACGTGCTTTTAGTTGATGTCTTTCGTTCGAGGAAAAGATATATGGGCATGTGATCGCTGATGTCATGGCTTATGATTCCAGATTTTGAATTATCGATAGTCGAGTTTATTATGAAAGTGTCTAGTAACGATGACGTCGTAGCGGTTACACGTGTTGGTGCTTTCATTACACTGTAGAAGTCATTGCACTCTAGGATTCACAAAAACTGTGTAGTAGCTGCTGTACTGGTCGTCATGTCGATATTAAAGTCCCCACTAAGTGTAAGTAAGTAGCTATTTTCATTTACAAATAACAGCAGATTGTCTAAAAACTGAAAGAAGGCAGAGGGGCTGTCATTAGGGAGTCGATATAGGACCGCAAATACTCTATTTTCTTTTTATTGCATAAAACTTCGTAATCTTCGGTAGCGACGCTATATTCCCGAAGAATATCATAACCATTTAAAGAAGTTGAAATCGCAACGCCGCCACCTTTGCCCTCCTTGCGATTTACATTGAAATGTTTGTATCCTTGAAGTGCATAGTACTCTGAGTCATCATTATACCAGGTTTCCGTAAACATCAAAACTTCAAAATTGAGGTTACATGATTCGATTAGCACAGTGACCTCATCCGTTTTGTTCAGCAGCAACCTTGCATTTAGATGCATATTATTTAGCAGTTTGTCTTTGTTAGTAATGTGCTTCGTAATGATGTCGCCTGGACTTACATAGCCTGAAGGCTCCATCTCTATTCTGGGCATGGATATATTGTAGTGTCTGTGAATTATGTGTCTGTTATCTTGTTCAAATCGCTTTCACGCATTATGCGGACAACAGGCGAAGTCTCCGTGCGGCGTGCATGAACAGAGCCATTTTTCGTCCACACAAATTTCCAGCTGTGTTCCCGTTTGCGCGCTATTGCCATTCCGAGCATTTTCTTAACTTCAGGGCAAAGGTGTTCATTTGTGAACACAGGAGATTCAGCAGGTAGGCCGAGGGAGGCATTTGTTAGCCTTTTCTTGCGCGACTTCTGAAGCAGTTGATCGCGTTTGTCCCTCCGCTGAAATTACACGGGACCACAGCAATCCGCGCTCACCGCACCATCTTGATGGTAATGCTGAAACCATGATAGCCCCCTCCCCCTCAAGATACCCGCCAACAGTGGCAAGTGGTAAATATAAATAGCTTGCCATTTCAACTTTCAAGGAGGTGCCCCTCGGTGTCTCTGTGGTTAGCGCCTCGTGTTCCCAACGCGTAGGTCCCACGCTCGATTCCGCTTCCGCTCATCAGAGCCTTTTTTCTGAATTTTTTTCTTTTTTGTATTTTCATCTATATAGATATGTATACATAGACGGTGAATGATGCTGACGCAGGCGGCGAAATCCAGCCGATAGTATCTATATATTTGCTGTCGCAATGTAGTGGATCAATAAAAATATTTGAGTGTATGGATAAATGACGGGGCTGAGTGCATAAGGGAGCACGAAAGATACGTAATGACTAAAGGTAACAATAATAAAGCTGTAATGAGAAATAGGGCACTGTATAACTGCAATAGCTATCTCGTTGTGAGAAGGATTTGAAAAGGTGTCATGGTATCGGGTTTATGTTCGGCAATGCGGTACTGTGCATGAAATCAGAGGTTCAAGCAAGATCGGAAATTAAAGAACGTGGCATAGGTAGACTAGTTTGGGAGCACACGAGAATACCCCAAACAGGGCGTACAGGGTGACATAGCTGCAGAGAAGCTAGCAGCATGGTAAAATTTGAGGAGCAATTGAGAAAAAGGGGAAAGGAGCATTAGGTTAAGAAAGTTTCAAGCTATTTTTACATGAAGAATGTTGATACTAAATGGAGGAAATGAACTCGAAAATTGTCAAGCAAGTATTTAGACAACAGCAGAATATTAAGCCAAAAGGAAACATCGGTAAAAAGAAGGTGAAAGAAATAGAGAGAGACATGCAGAAGATTGGAGTGCTTAGGAATTCATCACTTGAGACCTACCGAGCTTTCAAGCAGGAAATTGCAAAAAAATATATCCACGATAGTTCTCGGGGTAATTATTTGCTCTTCCAAGCCAGAACGGGATACGAAGGCACAGAAACGGTATGTAGGGCGTGTGTAGAGGAGGAGGAAACGGCTGAACATTCGGTATTGTTCTTCAAAGGGCTCCACTAGGAAGCCAAAGCAACGCATGCTGGCGCTGTGGATGGATGGATGGATGGATGGATGAATGGATGGATGGATGGATGGATGGATGGATGGATGGATGGATGGATTGATGGATGGATGGATTCATGGATGGATGGATGGATGGACGGACGGACGGACGGACGGACGGACGGACGGATGGATGGATGGATGGATTGATGGACGGATAGATGATGGATGGATGGATGAATGGATGGATGGATGGATGGATGGATGGATGGATGGATGCTCACTCAGAATGGCGACCCGTTCTTGGGGTGGACGCCATCAGAGTATCGGGTATGTTCATTGAATCGCGTGCTGGCAACAGCACTGCATTGCATAAAATTATTGCAAAAACTCAGAATGCACTTCACATCGTGCGAAGGGTCACAGACTGGCGCCGAGGCCTCAAGGAGCACAACTTGCTTCGGCTGATTAATGCCCTTGCGCTATGTCGTTTCACCT
This sequence comes from Rhipicephalus annulatus, assembly GCA_013436015.1. Lineage (NCBI taxonomy): Eukaryota > Metazoa > Arthropoda > Arachnida > Ixodida > Ixodidae > Rhipicephalus > Rhipicephalus annulatus. The sequence continues at coordinate 257,472 of WOVY01015297.1, forward strand.
ACACGGTGGCCATGCTCAACTGGCTCAGAGCAGAGAGGAACAAACTCAATGTCCTCATTAGAAAAATTATCAAGCAAGCACTCAGGCAACCAAAAAAAAACACACTCTGAAGACCTCCTCCTGGTCGGCATACACAACACCATGGAGGAGATTGCCGAGGCTCAGGAATAGGCCCACATAAATTGGCTTTCAACCGCATCGGCTGATAGGAGGATTTTTGAGGACATTGGATTCGTCCCAACCAAGGCCTTGACTAGCAACGCCCAAATTTTAGGAGAAATAATGAAGAAGCTCTTCGACACTCCGCTGCCCCACAACATGCATCCTGTACACAACACCGGTCGTCGAAAGGCAAGAACTTCGAAGATACTAAAAGACATCTCTGAGGATATGATAGGCACAAGCTTAGTGGACGCGAACACGTACCGTGATGGCAAAGCTTTTGCTGTTTTTGTGGGATATTCGCTAGGCCAACTGACCAACTGCGCCTTGGTTCGGAAGACAGATCTCGGAGTGGCCGAGCAAGTGGCCACTGCACTCGCCATACAAGATGATCGGAAAGACATGGTGTAACGACTGAAAAGTGGCTGTTAGGGCATTCCATAAAAAGTGGCTGTTAGGGCTGTTAGCGCATCATGAGTGTGGCATGTAGTCATGTTCTTACATGACACGCATGTCATGATTTCCATGTGAGGACCTATAACTTATGTTTCCCATGCAGTCATGTCATACCATATCACTTTTGCGATATGTAATGTGAACGAAACTACCGCAAGAGCAGCAAGGCCTTCACATATAAATCATGACATACTATGACTACTCACTTATGCTTTTCATAGAGTAATGTTATACCGCACCAACATAGACCGCATAATCCAGCCCCGCCGCGGTTGTCTAGTGGCTAAGGTACTCGGCTGCTGACCCGCAGGTCGCGGGTTCAAATCCCGGCTGCGGCGGCTGCATTTCCGATGGAGGCGGAAATGTTGTAGGCCCGTGTGCTCAGATTTGGGTGCACGTTAATGAACCCCAGGTGGTCTAAATTTCCGGAGCCCTCCACTACGACGTCTCTCATAATCATATGGTGGTTTTGAGACGTTAAACTCCACATATCAATCAACCGCATAATCCAACCGGCAAGGAGAGCTATAAGACGTAGGCATCTGGATGGATAGATAGAGAAATACGGTCAAACTCGCTGAAGTTCGCCAAGAAATGCTTCGCACTTAAATAATTCACAAAAAGACTCCGGCGACTGGCATTGAACGTGGGACCTCTGAATCGTTAGTGCGAGACGTTAACTACTGAGGCACAAAGGAACACCTCTTACAATGCTGAAACGGCAAGCTATTTATATCTATCACTTACCACTGGTGATGGCCATCTCGGGGGAACTATCATGTTTTCAGCATTACCAGCAAGATGGCGCGATGAGGGCCCGTCTCCACATCGTCATCATGCTGCGACCCGTGCTCTCATCTCCCACGTGTCCAGGTCCCTCGATAAAATAAGTTTCCGAGGTGGCAACCTTCTCCCCTTTCCTCCTAGCTTATGCTCCTTGAGTGCCACCTAGAAGGTTGAGAACTTTCATAAAAAAATTGGCAGATCCCACGTACAGTGGGAATAGATAATGTGCGAAGCACGAATGAGCAGGTTGATATGTCAAGTTAAAATCAGCACAGCGTTACGAGCTGGAGGTAAATGATGCCGTACATGACTTCCATGTCATGATTATACCATGTTTGAATGTGTCACTTACGTTTGTCATCTATCCATGTCACGTGATACAAATTTAGTATATGTGGAGCTAGCGAAACTACCGCGAGCATGCTATGAGTGTGGCATCTTTTCATGTTCTTACATGACACGCTAGTCATGATTATCACGTATGCACTAGTCATACTAGTCGTCATTCATTGACGTCATCATCATCATCATCAGCCTGACTGCGTCCACTGCAGGACAAAGGCCTCTCCCATGTTCCGCCAGTCAGCTATGTCCTGTGCTTGCTGCTGCCAATTTATATCCGAAAACTTCTTCATCTCGTCTGCCCACCTAACCTGCTGTCTCCCCATAACCCGCTTCCCTTCTCTGGGAATCCAGTTAGTTACCCTTAATGACCAGCGGTTATCCTGTCTACGCGCTACATGCCCGGCCCATGTCCATTTCCTCTTCTTTATTTCAACTATGATATCCTTAACCCTCGTTTGTCTCCTAATCCACTCTGCTCTCTTCTTGTCTCTTAAGGTTACACCTACCATTTTTCTTTCCATTGCTCGCTGCGTCGTCCTCAATTTAAGCTGAACCCTCTTTGTAAGTCTCCAGGTTTCTGCTCCGTAGCTAAGTACCGGCAAGATACAGATGTTATATACCTTCCTCTTGAGGGATAGTGGCAATCTACCTGTCATAATTTGAGAGTGCTTGCCGAATGTACTCCACCCCATTCTTATTTTTCTAGTTACTTCAATCTCGTGGTTAGGTTCAGCGGTTATTACCTGCCCTAAGTAGACATAGTCTTTTACAACTTCAAGTGCACTATTACCTATCTCGAAGCGCTGCTCCTTTCCGAGGTTGTTGTACATTACTTTCGTTTTCTGCAGATTAATTTTAAGACCCACCGTTCTGCTCTCCTTGTCTAACTTCGTAATCATGAGTTTCAACTCGTCCCCTGAGTTACTCAGCAATGCAATGTCATCGGCGAAGCGCAGGTTACTAAGGTATTCTCCATTAACTCTTATTCCTAACTGTTCCCATTCTAGGCTTCTGAAAACCTCTTGTAAGCACGCGGTAAATAGCATTGGGGAGATTGTGTCCCCCTGCCTTACACCCTACTTGATTAGTATTCTGTTGCTTTCTTTATGAAGCACTATGGTAGCATTTGATCCCCAGTAGATTTCTTCCAGAATGTTTATATATACTTCATCTACGCCCTGATTCCGCAGTGTCTGCATGACGGCTGATATTTCTACTGAATCAAACGCCTTCTCGTAATCTATGAAGGCTATGTATAGTGGTTGGTTATACTCTAAGCATTTCTCTATTACCTGATTAATAGTATGAATGTGGTCAATTGTTGAGTAGCCTGTTCAAAATCCTGCTTGTTCCTTTGGTTGATTGAATTCTAATGTTTTCTTTACTCTTTTAGCAATTACCTTTGTAAATAGCTCTTCTACTACAAAGAGCAAGCTGATCGGCCTGTAATTCTTCAAGTCCTTGTCATCTCCTGTATTAAGATGATGTTAGCGTTCTTCCAAGACTCTGGTACCCTTCCCGTCAGGAGACACCTCGTAAACAGGGTGGCTAGTTTTTCTAACACAACCTGTCCTCCATCTTTCAGCAGATCTGATGTTACCTGATCCTCACTAGCAGCTTTGCCTCTTTGCATGCTCTCCAAAGCTTTTCTGACTTCTTCTATTATTACTGGTGGGGTGTCCTCTGAATTACTGCTAGTTCCTATAGTATTAAGGTCGTGGTTGTCTCGGCTACTGTACAGATCTCTGTAAAACTCCTCCGTTATTTTAACTATCCTATCTATATTGGTAGTTATTTTGCCTTCTTTGTCCCTTAGTGCATAAATTCGACTTTTGCCTATTCTAAGTTTCCTCTTCACTGCTTTGACGCTTCCTCCATTTTTCAGAGCGTGTTCAATTCTCTCCATGTTATACCTTCTTACATCGCATACTTTACGCCTATTAATCAACTTTGAAAGCTCTGCCAGTTCTATTTTGTCTGTTGTATTTGACACTTTCATGCTTTGACGCTTCTTAATTAGGTTCTTCGTTTCCTGGGCAAGCTTGCCAGTGCCCTGTCTAACTACCCTGCCTTCAACTTCCACTGCACACTCCGTAATGATACTCGTTAGATTATCATTCATTGTATCTACGCTAAGGTTGGTTTCCTCACTAAGAGCCGAGTACCTGTTCTGCAGCGACACTCTGAATTCCTGTACTTTCGCTCTCAGTGATAGCTCATTGATTGGCTTCTTCCGTATCAGTTTCCGTCGTTCCTTCTTTAAGTCTAGGTGAATTCGAGACCGTACCATTCTATGGTCACTGCATTGTACCTTGCCAACCACTTCCACATCCTGCACGATTCCTGGGTGTGCAGTCATTATAAAGTCTATTTTGTTCTTATTTTCGCCATTAGGGCTCCTCCATGTCCACTTGCGGTTTTCTGGTTTTCGGTAGAAAGTATTCAAAATCCGCAAATTATTGCGTTCTGCGAATTCTTTAGTAGCTCTCCTCTGGCGTTTCTAGCGCCGATGCCATAATCTCCTACTGCCTGGTCTCCAGCCTGCTTCTTCCCTACCTTTGCATTAAAGTCGCCCATCACTATAGTATACTCTGTTTTTACCTTACTCATTGCCGATTCCACGTCTTCATAGAAGCTTTCAACTGAAGCGTCATCATGGCTGGATGTAGGCGCGTAAGCCTGTACTACCTTCATCTTGTATCTTTTATTCAGTTTAATTACAATACCTTCCACCCTTTCATTAATGATATAGTATTCCTCTATGTTGCCAGCTATGTTTCTGTGAATTAGGAACCCCACTCCCAGTTCTCTTCTATCTGCCAAGCCCCTATAGCAAAGGACGTGCCCATTCTGTAGCACAGTATAGGCCTCATCTGTCCTCCTAACCTCTCCGAGCCCTGTTATATCCCATTTAACACCCTTTAGCTCCTCGAATAGTACAGCTAGACTTCCCTCACTAGATAAGGTTCTAGCGTTAAACGTTGCCAAGTTCAAGTTCCAAAGGCGGCCTTTAGTCCAGAGATTCTTAGCACCCTCTGCTGCGTTGCAGATCTGACCGCCGCCATGGTCAGTTGCTTCGCAGCTGCTGGGAACTGAGGGCCGTGAGTTATTTGACGTATGCATGAGGGAGGTAGTGGCCAGATACTGCACCAGGGTGGCCAATCCTTCTCTGGTGAGGGAGTGCGTTCCCGGCGGTGGTTACCGGTGAGGCCGCACCCCAGGCCTCTTAATGCAGTTCCATCAACATGTGGATTTTTTTCCGGCTGGGAACTGCGCGGCACCGGGATTTGATCCACGGACCTCTTGCATGCGAGGCGGATGCTCTAACCCGTTACGTGACATTGACGTCACGTAACGCCAAATTTGGTATATGTGGAGCTATCAAAACGGCCGTGAGCGCATCGTGAAGGGCCCAGTATACTCCAGTGTAGCGCTTACACGAGCGCACGTTGGGCACAGCGACGCTACGTTACCCAAACGCGAGCACTCTATAGTCTGACACCCGGAGTGACCAGCGTTCATCGGCGTGAATCAACGGCAACCGACGCGAATTGTGACATGCTGCACTTCGAGCCCATGCGTTACCCAGCAACACTGCATCTCCATCTTTTCGTGACGAATGGACGCCGGACGTGCTCAAACGCGCTTGCGTCGAAGGAACGCAGCGCGGCACGCATTTGCGAGTGTATGGCAGAGCACCGGTGCCTGGCGGGGCAACGCCAGCGTGACGTGACGAAACGAACACCGTCGAGCACGCGCTCCGCATCACGCGCAAATGGCGCCTTGACTGTAATATGTTCTCACATGACACGCATCTCATGATTATCGTGTTTGCACCAGTCGCATACCTTCACATCCATTGAGATAACGTAATACTGAGTTTGGCATATACGAATCTAGCGAATCAGCTGTGAGAGCATCATGAGTCTGGCATGTAGTGATGTTGTTAAATAACACGCATGCCGGTATTATCATGTTTGAAGTGTCATTTACTTATGTCGTCCGTCTGCGTTACGTAATACCGAGTTGGGCACATGTGACACCTAGGAGCCATTACTACTTAGGAGTCATTACCACCTAGGAGCTTACCACCTAGGAGGTCTTCCTTAAAGGAGACCTGACATTAATTTTCAAGATCGAGATGTGCCCATCATTCGATAGCTTGGTACGAATAGGTCTTCTTTGACAAACTTAAATGGTATCCGTCACGTAGAAGTTACTTTAATACGATGTCTAACAGTTTACAAATGCTAGGGAGAAAAAAAAACGTAAGATAGACTGCCCTGTGACATCGACACTAGTGCTACATGTTCGGTGTGATACAATTTACAAATACCATCCTGAGTAACGATACGCTAGTATCAATGATGTCGACATTGTGAGTGTGTTTAGAGCGGACTCCCGGCCATGCTCTCACTAATGGCTCTTCTTGCTGTGTTGAAGCGTGTGTGTGATTCATCATGCCGCATCGAGTAATTTGACGTGTGCTCCACAGCGTGAGTACGATCATTCAGAGTGACAATACGTGCCAGAATATAGGGGAACCACCGAGAACGTCGAGGAGCGGAAAAAGCGGAATGTACCTGGCATTTAATGCCTTTTTAAGCCACGAACCCCAATGCATCCAGTGGGTTGGCCTAGTACGCGCCGATGAACAGAGAGACTGGATGCATGTGAAGAACAGCCACATTTGCTCGCTTAATTTATGATGAGCTGCTACAGGGTAACTCCTGTGTTGGCGAATCAATTGGGTTTCACTGGCAGTACCAGGCCTCTTCTAAATGTCAGGGCTAAAGCGAAAAAGGAGTTGGCGCTACTTAACCTAGTCGGCGGAATACTCAAGGAGGGGTTTCAGTCTGGCACGTGCGCTCATAGCAGACGAAGTGCCAGTGTGCGTGACGTCACCATTTTTGTGGAAGCAGCATCAGCTGTGCAGCGGCCTCGACGTGGCCACGAGGTAGCGCTGGTAGCATTACAATTTGGCGGGCTTTTGACCCATTTTGAACCTCGTTCGTTAGCGGATATAATAATCAGTAATACAGATATTTATTCGTAACTCATATGCGTTTTAGGTCGCGAATCACTACGAGGGGTTTGAAGCCACTCGTTGACGCAAAAATCTTGACATGAGTGAGGTTGATCTCAGTGCTCCTCTAATGCCAGGATCTGATGACTGTCACGTCTGCTTTACTTTGTTCATTGCGCTGTCGATTTGATAACATTTGTTGCCCATGTACAAAGTGCCGAACTTCAACACTGCTTTGTTACCATCTTGCTCAATCTGCTTAACAAATTTTCACAAGGCACTTATTTTATCTCTCCGAACATGTGAATTATCTTCCTAATTACTAAAGTTCGTGTCTTTTAACGTACGCGCGTTTGTTGGCTCGTCCTGACGTTCTTTATAAGAAGAAAATTTGGAAATAATTAGGCATGCTTTATGTGCTTGATAGGTTTCGATCCTAAGGGCACGTCCCAGTCCAACTGAAATGAGATTAAGCTTTTAGTGCACGCATTCAGCACAACTTCACTGGGGTTATCGTCCGCATGCGTATCAATGAGACCATAAAAACTACATTGTTCCGCCTTTGACGATTCTCAAGGTTGTCCATTTTTGAACTTAAAGCCACCGTAGCTTTAGCTAAGTGCTATGAGGTGGATCGACGTGTAAGTGTAGTAACTGTGTGCACCATGTGGTCTTACCAGACATGTCGTCAATGCTGACGCTCAAACGGTAACTTTTAACTTGTTGTAACATCAGTGCACAGGCGCTATCAGACGTCAGCATTAACGAGACAAACTGCGCCTCACAGCGCGGTAATGTGAATGTTTTGATACCGCATTCCCCTGGGGCCTGGAATGTAGCTTGCTGAATCACAGGGGTACAAATGTAACGTGTATTCGACTGCTATGAAGAAGAGCAAACACTGTATCCACAATTTCCGTTCACACGAACATGATGCCTGTATTGTAGGTGTATTGCCCATTGCTTTGTTATGAAATTAGGCAGCCAGTACTGCAACCACACTTGATGGTATACCGCGTGGCGTGTGTACAGGGTATTTTTCGAAAGAAGTTCCTGGTGCCCAGGAAATGCATGCCTGCGGGGGAATGAGGAGGCCAACTGCTTAGCTCGCGGACTTACTAGCCGAGATGAAGGACCTTCCTCGGGACACCTCACAAGCCCCCATTAAGAACACAACATAACAAGCAGGCAGATGATGGAAAATCAACGTCTTTCAAGGTGAAAGTAAGCACCGCCGCACCCCCTTAAATATCCAGCTAGCCAGAGGCTACATACCATCAATACACGCCTTTTTTTTCTCAAGTATACACAGCAGAGATATGCCCCTGATGTAGCGACGACGCAGCCACACTTGTACACACCACTTACCAATGTACAGAGCGACCAGTTGATGCAGTATCTATGCTGGCGAGTTCAGGAGAAACACTGACAATGTGGTCTTAAAAACACGGCTTTCCGAACTGGAAGTAGGGTGTCGATTTGGCACCTTACATAAGACAATTTTTTGCACCCTTATTGGTGAAAAATGGTGTTTTCCAAATGTACACTCTTTTCGAATGGATGCAACACTATTTTCTTTGCTGGTACACCCATGAGAGAAGGGTGTAAGTGGCATAGGGGTGTTATTAAGCCGTTCGTGAGGGTGTTGAAGAACTGATGGGTGTACACCTATAGTTGCAATAAAATTGGTTCGTTTAACGTCCCAAAGTTGTGATATAATCATGAGAGGCGCCGTATTAATGGGCTCCAAAAATTTAAATCACCTGGGGTTACTTATGATGCATCGAAGTCTATTTACACAGGTCGCGAACAAGTTTACTTCCACCGAAAATGTGGCCGCCGTGAACTGCCGGGATTCGATTATGCGACTTGTGGGTGAACAGTTGAGCACCGTAAGCACCAGATCATCGGCACGGTTTGCGCATGCAAAAATCGAGTGTCACTTATGCTTGCGAATAAAATACCACGCATAGCGCAACGACTGCTTTTTCTAAGATAACAATGTCGTAGGGATGAAAAAGTCTTGGAAATGATTGAGGCATTGGCAAATTTTACAGAACACTCGAAGAATAATCGAGAAATTGTGAAAGAGACGAACTTCTTTTCGCACTGTATGATTTGATATGCTTTGCCACTTTATATCATCGACATCAAATGTGAATAAATGAATGGGGATATTTATGAACAGCGCATATTCATGTGCGCAAGCAATTGAGAAAAAAAGCTTTAATTTATTACAAAAAACCCTTGCTCGGTCAAAAGCCATTCGAGTGCAAGTCGTTTTCACAAGATTATTGAAGACGAGAAGCGCTTGGTCGAAAAGGAAGACAATGCACTACCTTCTGCAACCATGCGGGAGCACGGGAAGTAATTCTTTAGGTCAAGAAATAAAGGTCAGAGAATGGCATGGTCAGCGCCTTTGGGAAGCGAAGAGGGAGAGGAGGGAGAGAGACGTGCCTCTCGCCCCTGCACACACATACAGCCACACAAACACACACACACACACATGTATATATATATATATATATATATATATATATATATATATATATATATATATATATTGCTACGGTATGAGCCGGGCTGTAGTATGTGCCGGGGAGGTAGAAGAGGAAGACGACGTTGTCTGGTGCGGCCTGAGGACTCCATCTTTACCGCGACTGCCAAACTTCATCCTCACCCTGTAAATAAATCCACCTATCCTTTAATTCAACCGTAACAGTTTTGTGGTGGAGGCGCTGGATAATCAACCAAGAGACACGACGCTTCAAGCGCCTGATCTACGATGAAGCCGCCGCCGTGCTGGATGGCCTCCGTTACCACTGGCAGCTGAGATGTCTCACGGCGAAGGAGGAAACCAGATCCCCGCAGCTGCAGAGCTTCTACCAGTCCCAGCAGCACAGCTAGTACCAGGTTTGCGTGCGGCTGGTCCCTGGTTGCGTCAGGATCTGATAGTGCCTCGCACATTCGGTGGCGAATCTGGCGAGGACGTGGATGCCTGGCTCCCACACTACAAACGAGTGAGTGAATACTACCAGTAGGATGCTGCGACCCAGCTGACCAATGTAGTATTTTTCTGAACGGACACAGCACTCGTGTGGTACGAGAACCACGAAGATGCCCTCACGTCATGGGATTGCTTCGTTTTCGAAATAAGAGCGTGCTTCGGAGACTCCGTAGCTAAGAGAAAGCAGGTGGAACAAGCGTTACTGCAGAGAGCTCAGATCCCAGGAGAGACGTGCATGACCTATGTCGAGGCAATCTTGAAGCTCTGCAAGATTGTCAACCCTTCTATGTCAGAGGAAGACAAAGTTGGCCACCTGTTGAAGGGCATTGCCGAGGACGTGTATCAGTTCCTCATCAGCAAAGACAGCCTTGCTACGGTGACCAACGTCATAAGCCACTGTCGCACATTCGAGACCCTGAAGATGCGACGTATCACCCCCAAGTTCGGTCGCCTACCTAATGTAACCACCGTGGCAAGTGTTGACAAATACACGCCGCTTGATCTCGCGTTGAAAATACTCCAGATCGTTTAAGAAGAGCTCACTAGACACGCTTGCCCGACGCCGTACGAAGCTACAACCGCACCGCCTCCCTCTCGCCCTTCTGTATCAATTGCCGCAGCAGGCAACGATGACTGCAACTACAGGCCACCCTCACCACTGAAGTCACAGCGCAATAACTACCCGCTGCCGAGGTACGAAGACCGCTCCAGTTACCCCCATCAGCCAGCCAACACCTATTACAACCCGAACGAAGATGTGCCCGTAACACCACCACGTAAGCGCAATGCCTTCCAGGAGTACAATGCATACCGCCAAGCCCCTGTGTGCTACCGTTGCGGTATCGCCGGGCATATAGCTCAGTTCTGTCGTCGACAGAAAGAGCCAACATCCCGATACTGTTCCCCATTAGAGTTTCTGCCAGCGGGCACTGGTCACAACAACGGTCATTGGCTCGCCTATTCCAGGAGTACCTCACGGCGGGGAAATCACCGTGGCAGTTCTCCCGCTTCTGACCGTAGTTTGACGCCTGCAGCTGGCCGACTGCATCGTTCCCCTTCGCCGGTACGACGCCTGTCATCACCGCCGCCGCCGGGAAACTAGCCAGCGCGACCTATGGAGGTGAGGTCGCTCAACAGGATTTGCCTCAGATGCCTCCGCCAGTTATAATGTCCAAGAACAAGATACGTGTGAAAATAGATGGCTTTTGTACAAGTGCTTTGCTGGACACTGGTGCTACGATATCAGTTATGAGTCTTTCTTTCAAAAGTCGCATTGGCCGCAAAGTTATGTTTACTTGGGGCGAATCAACAAGGTTTCGTGTTGTTGGTGGGACAGTACTTCATCCTGTCGGAGTTCGTGCCGTAAATGTCTTATTGGCAGGAAAGGTGTTCCCAACAGAGTTTCTTGTGCTGCAACATTGTACCCACGATGTGATTCTCGGTCTTGACTTCCTCCAAGGATGCGGCGCTTTCGTCGACTGTAGAAGCGGTGAACTTTCCGTCAGTGGTGACATTGTTCCTGCCCTCGTCGACGAGGCGCCGGAGGCCGCGAAGGATGCTCTGAATGTTTCCGATGAGCTGACAGTGCTGCCATGGTCAATGAGGTCAGTTGCGGTGTTCGCCCCAGAATCTGCCACATCTTTTGACGCCATCGTTGAGCCGGTCATCGTTCAATGTGCTAACAAAGGCATACTCGTCCCTCGTAGTTTAGTATCTGTTGATGAAGGAGCAACCTTTCGGTGGGCACTGAACTGTTCGCCAATGCCGGTTGTGCTCCCTCGAGGAATGAAGCTTGGCGTCTTCGATGATTCCACTGAAGGTTCTGTAGCGGTCGTTAACAACGATGAAAGCGAGAAAGGTACAGTCTCTGGCAAGCGCAGTTGCTCTTACGAGTCGCAGATCCTAGGCATGATTAGCACCACTTTGCGGTCACACGAGCAGCAAACATTGCGCCATCTGTTGGAGCGACATGCTTCTGTGTTTGACTTTTGCCAAGAGGAGAGGCCACTACCTTTACCATGTTCTCGCGCTCACCATAGGATTGACACCAGCACTGCCCATTCGATCCGACAAAAGCCTTACCGAGTGTCGTCATCAGAACGGAAAGTTATTGCCGACCAGGTTCAGGAAATGCTGAAGAAGGGTGTTATTGAAGAGTCGTAGATCCCGTGGGCAGCACCGGTCATCTTGGTTAAGAAGAAAGATGGTGCCTGGTGATTCTGCGTTGATTACAGAAGACTCAATGCCGTGACCAAAAAAGATGTATATCCGCTGCCTAGAATTGACGATGTTATTGACTGCTTACAGTTGGCTTCGTACTTTTCTTCAATAGACCTACAATCAGGATATTGGCAGATACCTATGCACCCTTCAGACAAGGAGAAGACCGCATTAGTGACGCCTGATGGACTGTACCAATTCAATGTGATGCCGTTTGGGCTTTGCAACGCCCCCGCCACTTTTGAAAGGTTTATGGACTCTGTCCTCCGAGGTCTTGAATGGGAGGTGTGCTTATGCCACCTGGATGACGTGGTAATTTTTGGGCGTACCTTCGAAAAGCACAACGTCCGTTTAAGCCTTGTTTTAGACTGTGTCGGAAAGGCTGGCTTGATTTTGAACTCTAAGAAGTGCCGGCTTGGTGAACGACAAGCTTTAGTCCTCGGTCACCTAGTTGACAAAGATGGTGTCAGGCCGGATCCCCGCAAAATCGAAGCAGTCGGCACATTCAAACCACCCCAGACACTGAAGGAACTTCGCAGCTTCTTGGGCCTATGTTCCTACTTTCGCCTCTTTGTGCCCCAATTCGCGGACGTAGTACACCCACTGAAGAGCTTGTTGCGAAAAGACAGCCCATTCGAATGGACACCCGATTGTGATGCCGCCTTTTCTGAACTGAAATTTCTATTAACATCTGAGCCTACTCTTCGTCATTTCGATCCTTCTGCTCCTACAGAAGTGCACAGTGACGCAAGTGGAATTGGCATCGGAGGTGTGCTTGTTCAGCGCCATGATAATGCAGAGCATGTTGCTTATACGAGTCGATCTCTAAGCAAGGCTGAAATGAATTATACGGTGACAGAGCAAGAATGTTTAGCGGCTGTATTCGCCATTCAGAAGTTTTGATGTTACCTCTACGGTCGTCCATTCATGATTGTGACAGACCACCATTCATTATGTTGGCTTGTTACCCTCCGAGACCCTTCTGGCGCCTTGCTCGATGGGCTTTACGCCTTCAAGAATTTGACTTCAGCATTTCGTACAGAAGTGGACGACGTCATTTGGACATTGATTGCCTTTCTCGCCTACCTATGACCACAACGGAAGACAGTGCAGATACCCTTGACATCTGTTTTGCTGCGGTCTCTCACACATTTCCTGACGCCAATATCTTCAAACGAGAACAATTGAATGATTTATCTTTAGACCCATTGTTCGTTGACGCTCGGAATCTCAAAGGCAGTGGTCGCTTTCGCATTTGTGATGGACTGTTGTGCAAAACGAATTAAACAAGCGGCGCACGTTACTTACTGGTTGTACCTCAAAGTCTCCGATGCGACGTTCTCAGTACGATGCACGATGATCCAACGTCAGGACACCTTGGGTTCATTCGCACCCTGCATCGAGTGCAGCAGCGTTTTTACTGACCCCGAATGCGAGATTTTACAAAACAATACGTCTCGAGCTGCGAAAATTTCCAGTGCTACAAACGACCTACCAGTGCACCGCACGGCCTTCTTCATCCCGTAGAACCACCTACTACGCCTTTCGAACAAGTGGGCATCGACCTATTGGGCCCGTTTCCGCGATCTTCGAACAACAACCGCTGGATAATAGTGTGCGTCGACCATCTTACCAGATACGCCGAAACCGCTGCGATACCATCTTCTACAGCTGATGGCGTTGCTGCCTTTTTGTTACGCTCCGTTGTTCTTCGCCATGGTCCACCTCAAGTAATCATTAGTGACCGTGGTCGCCAATTCATCGCGGACGCTGTGGAAGAAGTGCTTCGCCTCTGCACTTCACAGTTCAGACATTCGACACCATACCATCCCCAGACGAATGGTCTTGTAGAACGTACCAATCGAACTCTTACTAACATGCTCGCAATGTACATCGCGTCCAATCACAAAAACTGGGATGAGATCTTACCATTTATTTCTTATGCATACAATACAGCGAAGCACGAGACCATGGACTTCATGCCCTTCTGCCTGCTCTACGCTCGATCACCACGCAGCTCCCTTGATACGATCCTCCCATACATTGTGCCGGGCTGAAGAAGCCCGCCAAATTGCTCGCTTGCGCACACTGGCATCACAAGATCGCTCCAAGCAACGATACGATCAACGCCATGATGCCATTTCATTCCGCAAAGTGAATTCGTGTGGTTGTGGACCCCCCAACGAAAACCTGGTTTATATATATATATATATATATATATATATATATATATATATATTTGCTATCTATTCAGTTTGAGGTCCATTCAGGGGGGATGTATGAGGTGATTAGCAGCAAGCACTGCAACCCCCTTCAAGTTACAGTGCCTCCTCTCTATTTTTCTATGTACCTATAGGGCTTTAAATTGCCCCCTGAGTGACCAGGGGCAACCCCCCCCACTCCCCATGTGGTGGGCGTGCCTGTGCGTAGGCACCATCAATCATTGCAATAAAATCTCGTTTGTATTGTGTGCGTCAGCAATAGGATATATTTCGAATTCAAAAACATGAGTGTTTTAAGGTGATTATTACCGCTGTTGTTGTTCATTTGTTCAGAATTTCATTGTAACTGCAAACGTTTCAAATATCGCGCGTTCAAATTTTACTTTTATTTTTGTTCGTAGAGTTAAAATATTGTGTACTTTACGTATTTATGTTATATATATTTACGTATACTTTTTTATTTAAATGCGTCACTAAAGTTTTTTAGTGCGCCAATGCACGTCTGCTGGGCTGTTACCATGATACTTGTTTGGGCGTGCTTGCTCGCTGGTCAGTTCTGCATCAATTTTTCTCATTTTTTGAGGTGTGCTTTCACTCTGCGTTCGTACTTCGTGCTCTTACAGTGCTGCTTAATACGAAGATGAACTCTACTCAAGCGAGGACGTGTGGCGTCGTATTTTGGAGCACTCGCCAGGTATGTACCGCATTCCTGCTGCCAGCACTTGGTTAACACCGAGAGCGTGATAACGACGCCGTGCTACGTTTTTCGTTACATGTGGACAATAGGTGAGGTTTTTCTAACGTAGCGAACAAGTTTGTGTGAGTCTTTTCATCAGGGTGAAGGCGTTTTTGTGGGAAGTTAAGCGTGGACGAGCTTTTTCTTTCGATTGAAGTATGCTTCGATGTGTGAAGCACATGGCGCGTGCATGCGCAGTGGGAATTCGGCGGCGGATTTGAGCGAGTTGTCATGGCGCCCGCCTCTGTAGTCAGTAGTGTTGGCAGGGAGCCCTGCTCCCTTTTTTTGGTTGAATACATTATTATTGGTTGAACATTATTTTGGTTGAATAATTGTTACGCGAAGTCGGCGTTTGTTAGCTGTAAGCGTTGATCACGCCTAGGGGGCGTATGCTTGGATCTGTTAATTCAGGAATTTTTTTTTCATGCCTGTTCATATTGTGTTCTTATAGGAGTCAACGCGTCTAAAACAGTTTCATATGTTGTACGTCCTTTTTTTAAAGTGCTATCAGAAATTGCTGCAGGTAGCCGAACGTATGCTGGTGTATGCATCCGCGCCGGCACGCATCTTTGAACTAGCGTGTTACTCGAGTTTGCGTGCAGCATGCTGCCTTGTCTTAGGTACGGCTCGCAAGGTTTGCACGTACGCTTAGGTGTTTATGCAGCCCGTCTAGTTAAATCTAAGCTTACGTTATACACCCAAAACATAGTTTGCCTGATGCGTCCGGAACCTATAAATTTCGAGCCGTTCGTTAAACTTGAACTGTATTTTCGAACAAAATTTTCATGGCTTATTGTTGCCGAATTGCTGTAGCTTAACTGTGCGAGCCCTAATTCGATCAGTAGTTCACGCGGTAGAGCACATTTTACTTTCTCTAGCTTGTTTTCACTATGCTTAGATTTCATTATTTTATTGTGGTTTAATAAATATTGTATGTGCCTCACCCAAACTTTGTGTTCAAACTTTGCTAAGCACTTTTAATTGTACGAAGAATAAGAACAGTTTCGACCACCACCTCCAATGGCATTTATAATAAACGACAAGCTTATACCCGTCTGGTCAGAACAACACATGAAAACATTGAAAAACCGCAAACTGGCCACGAATACAAGCACAATCTTTGTCACTTGTGAATAAGGCTCCTGTGTGGGGGCAAAAACATCTTGCTTTTATTTGCCTTTAGTTGGGGTCAGCAAGTTGTTATAATTGTCTTCACATCAGATGACAAGCTTAAGCAAATTCTCTAGGCATGCGCTATAGTTGTAGAAGGAATCTGTAGTGTTTGCAGAAACGAATATATTATTTATCGCTCAAAACTTGCAATAATGTTATACATCATAATCTGCATACATAAGCCATGCACGCGTTACTGTGAAAATAGAAAATTGAACAATATATTCATGAGACAATCATCAATAAAGACTGCATGTTTCCAAGCTGTTGACATTGAAGCAAATACGCAACTTCGGAAATCAGGCTCATCAAATGTTATTGTGTATTGCTAAATCTTGACTAATGCCTTCCAGTGTTCTTGTTACTGGAGATTGTTGCAGAAGCTTGCATGATTTATTGAGATGGTATGTAGTTCAAGATGGGTGCGTGGTCTGTCTTAGTAGTTCTACAATTTTCATTATTCAATAAATAACCTGCAATGATGGGTATGTGAGGGATGAGTATGGGGCACTGCCTTTTTAGCTACCTTGAATCATTTAATTAATAGCCATAATTTAGCAGTAGACAATAGTAATTTAGTGAAACCAATTTTTGATATTGGAGGTATGATCGTCCTAATGTAGGCAGCCGGAAGAAAGTTACATTTGTTGTGTTCAAAATAAAATTTGTAATTTAATTTTATATGTTACCTCCAATGAATACTTGTTGAAAGTGCATACTGTCATGTATGGGCTGTCTTATCACTAAATTGGCATGTATGCGCACTATGCCAGAGCGCTATTCAAGTATATTTTGTGTCACATCTGTTATGTGGAAAATGCATATTCTTTCTAAGTTCGCCGAAAACATTGAGGATGGTTCAGTTGTAACATGTCTGGTTTTTGTACATCCTGCTCTTTTAAAACACAACGTTCCTGATCATTCTAAATAGAGTTCCGAATTCCGCTTCGGTCACAGACGCATCAGTACATTGTTTTTTTTTTGTTTCCCTCGCAGCCTGTACATGCTCGTCGTAGGAAGAGAGTGTGGAAGACGTCTGGACTAGCCTATCCTCAATGCTGGCTCGTGGAAAACTTGACTGCTGTTGCGCAGCAGCGGCGCATTGCTTCTGTTTCCTGTGGAAAGCGAGCTGCACAGAGCAACCTAGTAGCTGTATTCAAGGAGCACAAAGGTTCAGAGTGTTCAAAATACCCTTTTCGTTTTTCCTTTAAAAAAGTCGGCGCTTTAAGTTATGTGTGTAAAAGCCACCTCTGCTGATAGCTATGTATCCAAGAGGACGCAATGTTAGACAATAATTATCACTGTCAGCGGTGCCATTAGGTTTTAATAATCAACTTAATAGTGACCGCAGCAGGAGATTAAGTTTTTGTTAAATATTTCAGCCAGTCACATTTCTACATAATATGACTTGTGAGTATTCTAGCATGCCTGTGCTCAGATATCCTGCTGGAAATTTAGTTGCGACTTGCATTATTATGCGTGCAGGACAGTGAGCACTAGCACAGACTTTCTGATTTCATGTATTTATTCTGACCGTGGGTCGCAGGCTTGGGCAAACATTATAATGGTTACACTTTCTATTCGCTGGCGATAGCAAGAACCGAGTGCTCGGTCCGCTAATAAGTAATATTCTGCTGAATCTCACTGCCTTGCATGCGTAATCACGAAATGCAAAATAAACTTTGGAACGGGATATCTAGGAGCATATACATAATCAAAAAAGTTTTCCCAAGTGGGACTGTGTAAAAACACGACTGCCATCAACTTTTCAATGCAGACATACCTCCTTATTACCATTACTATAATTTCAATATTATTGGTTGACTTGGTAGATGACAGCAATATTTTCATACTTTGTGTTCCCCTACCAAGGTGATTTTCTGTTCTTAAGGCTAAATTTCAATTCAACTTGACAGTACATTTATGAATGTGTCAGTGCTACTTACAGAGCCGGCACCGCCGCGGTGGTCTAGTGGCTAAAGTACTCGGCTGCTGACCCACAAGTCACGGGTTCAAATCCCGGCTGCGGCGGCTGCATGTCCGATGGAGGCGGAAATGTCGTAGGTCCGTGTGCTCAGATTTGGGCGCACGTTAAAGAACCCCAGGTGGTCGAAATTTCTTGAGCCCTCCACTATGGCGTCTCTCATAATCATATGGAGGTTTTGGGACGTTAAACCCCAGAAATCAATCAATCAACTTACAGAGCTCTTTATTGCATATTTCGTTTTTTTCAAGATCTATTGAGTGAGTTGCCCGCCAGACTTGCATGTAATGTTTTAATTGATGCCTTATGTGCAACTGACTATTAACAAACACTTTTTGTGTTGTGATAAAAAGTAGCACAATGATGATTTTATCTTCAATGTTACCTTCACTGAACATTCTATTTTCATATATTTTTGTTACTTTAGTTATTTTATTGCCTTTGGGAAGTTCATTTCATAAGGGCAATGAAGTGATTTCCTACTGTCGTACTTGATGATACCTAACTTTGCCAATACCTAACCATGTCGGATATTTTACACTGATACATACTCACGTTTAATATTGTTAATGATAACTGATCGAAGGCATACTAGAATATTGAAACGTGAGTTCATGAACAGAGGGGGGGGTTATCGGCGAATTTTTTAAACTACATTGTATTATCTGCTTGCTTTATTACATGTCAAGCATAATGAGAATATTATTTACTGAAGTTAACTTGTTAAAACCACGGTATAATTTTCAGGGACACTGGAGTGGAGGGCTTCAGATATTTTGACCACCTTGGGTTCTTTAAGGTGCATCCACGTCTAAGCAGACAAGTGTCAAGCATTACCTCCTTAATCAAAATGGCGGCCAACACATACTCGGTTTGATTTTGCAGCCTTCAGTTCAGCAGTGAAGGGTTACGTGAAGGGTATATTAGTTGTGGGCTGTGCTCTTGCTTCCATGATGCATCTTAAGTACAGCAGTTTGGTGCCAACCGCGCCTCTCTACTAGTCCACTGGTGCTGTGTTTTCGCATTCATAATTCACTGCAATATTGAAGTATTTTATCAAGATGCGTTTTTGAGCAGCTCTGCGTAGTGTGTGCTGGTCTTGTTTACTATATTCCTAATTTTTTGCAATAGTTAATGATTGTTGCATGTATTCTGAGTTAGATATGTAGTTATGAATGTTCCTTCTTTTATACCCTGCAAGAGCCTGCAAAGCCCAACAATTCACTCTGATATACAGTGCATATCGTACATGAGATGGCTAATTTGTGTGTGCAGAGCTTATATAGGCAGCCCATAGTGTTTAAAATGCCTTGAAAACTGCCTTGGGATCAGAAAAAAACTTATGAAGAGTGGAATAGTCATGGTGAACAGTAGAAGTTCCTGAGATAGGCTGGCTGACGTTTTGACCGGAGGACCTATGTTCTTTAAAAGTGCCTAGACTTCTCATTCTTGGCATGTTAGTTTTAAAGGGGTTAGTAAAGACGTCATCTCCTGGTGGTGGCGCGTTTTCCTGTTGTCAATTGCCATCTGCAAAGAAAAAAAAACTAGAAAGTCAAGGAGCGCAGTCCCCGCTTGTTTTCAAGTTGGCTGGCAGCAATTCACAATGTTCTCGGAGGGAGGAGAAAAAAAAGGAAGAAAAAATTGGCACATCCCACATACATTGGGAATCTATGATATGTGAAGCATGAATGAGGAAGGTTGATATGTCCCTCTAAAATCAGCACAATGTTAGGAGGTTGAGGTAAAAGATGCCGTACATGACTTACGTGTCACGAATGTCATGTTTGAATGTGTCATTTACCGTCGTGATCTGTTCACGTCACGTGATACCCTATTTTGTATATGTGAAGCTAGCAAAACGACAGTGAGCACGCTGTGAGCGTGGTAGGTTGTCATTTTCTTAAAGGCACGCTTGTCAGCATTATCATGTTTGCACCGGCCATATATTTTTGTCATTCATTGATGCCACGTAACACCAAATTTGGTATATTTGGAGTAAGCGAAACTGTCGCGAGCGCATCATGAAAGGCCCAATATACTTCAATGTTGCGTTGACGCGCGTGCATGCTGGGCACAGCAACGCTACGTAAGCAAAACGCGAGCACTCTATAGTCTGACGCCAGGCGCGACCGGCGCGACCAGCGGCCGTCGGCACAGCCCAACGGCAACCGGCGCGAAATTTGACGTGCAGCATTTTGCGCTGATGGGTTACCCAGACAGCACTGCGTCTCTCGTTTTTCGTGACGGAGGGGCACTAAACGCGCTGAAATGCGCATGCGTCAAAGCAACGCAGCACGGGCGCGCCTGCGAGTATATGGCAAGACCGGCGCCTGGCGTGGCGACGCCGGCATGACGCGACGAAATGAACGCCGGCGAGCACGCGCAGTGCGTCACATTGAAACGTATTGGCGCCTTGACTGTGGTATGTTGTCAAGTTTTCACATGACACGCATCTCGTGATTGTCGTGTTTGCACCAGCCACATACCTTTGTCATCCATTGACGTCACGTATTAGAAAATTTGACATATGTGAAACTAGCGAAACGGCCCCTAGTGCATCATGACTTTGGCATGTAGTCATGTTACATGAGACGCATGTCATGATTATCAAGTTTGGATGTGTCATTTACCTATGTGTTCTGTTCGCGTCGCGTAATACCGAGTTTGGTACATGTGAAGCTAGCAAAACGGCCACGAGCACATCATAAGCGTATAATGTAGTCATGGTATTACATGGCACGCATCTCACACAGTAAAAAATTTTACACCCAAAAGGGTGTAAAAAGGGTGCTTTTACGAGAAAGAACCCTTTGCAACACCCTTTAACACCTATAAATGGTCGATTGAAAAAAAGCACCCTTTTGTTTGGGTGCTTGCCTCGATAGCACCCTAAAATAGGCTCTAAGGGTGCTTTTGTGCCTGAGAAGGGTGTAGGTGACGATTCATCAGATGGAATATTCAGCATAAGAAGAACACATAATTATAATATTTGGGCTTTTACGTCTCAAAAACCTCGATATGATTATGTGGGTCGTCGTAGTGGTAAGCTCCAGAGATTTTGACCATTTAGTGTTCTTTAATGAGCGCTGATATCGCACAGTGCACAGGCTTCTACTATTTCGCCTCCTTAATTCGACTGCCACGGCCGGCATCAAACCCATGACCTTCAAATTGGCGGCCGAGCAGCGTAGCTACTGCACGATAATGTGGACCTTGCGTTAAATGACGGCCTAATTGACTTAGAATATGTGAAGGTGCTCTCCGAGTGCAGCAGAATGCCAGCAGAAGCAAATCGCGTTTTATCTATAATGGCAATTAACTGCAATCCATGTTACGAAAGCTTTCCTTAGGTTGGTTATAAGCTACATGTTTGCTATGGAATATATACAGGAACATAATGTTCGCCCCAGTATGGGTGTGTGTGCGTGAGCCTGCGCATGTGTTCGTGTGTAAGCGCGACTGTGTGTACACCCGTGCATGTGTGCGTGCGCGTGTATGTGCGAGTCCGTGCTTGTGTTAAGCTACCTGTGCACATGTGTACGCCTATGCAGGCGTGCGTTTACGGTCGCGTGTGCGTGTGGCCGTATGTGTGTACGGCCGTATCTGTGTGCGCCTGTGAATAAGTATGTGTGTGTATCAGCCCGTGCGCCCTCGAATTTCGTGTGTGTGTGTGTGTGTGTGTGTGTGTGTGTGTGTGCGGGAGGGGGGCACTGCTTCCTAGTGTTTAAGGTCCCACGCCTGTTCAGACTGGGAGTCTATATGGGAGGTGGCTAGGTGGCTTAAGGAATGGCGGTGGTCAACGCATTGTACACGGAGTATTCAGTACATGGAAAACAGCTGCACATTGTCGTACCTCATTGTTGCTTGCGAACATGCTGTGGTAGCTGATTAGCTCCGTTGAGGCACTTCTACGCTCGAAAACGTGGGTTATGACAAATTCACACGGAAACTTGTCACTGCACTTATGCACAAGCATCGTTTATATTAACAATGTTTAACAAGAACGTGCCCTGCCTTTGCTACAGGTGCTTAGCTATCTCATTGGTCAACCATATGGAATTATGTGCTGATCATGTGGTCAGCAAAAAGTCTGTTATAACAACCTCGGCACGTTTCGTGGTGCGTGACAAGCCTTCTAAACATCGGCGACTGTGGATTAATTTGTTCCAGCTTCGACTACGCATTCGATGTTTGCGGCACCATACGCGGAATCGCCAGACACGGACAATGCGAAAAAAAATTCCTCTGAAAAATGTGTAGCGATGCTCTCCCGCTAATGCCACCGAGGACGAAATAATTATTGTTTCTGGCCATTCCAGGGTGCACTTTGTTTTCCGCAAGTTTTGCTTTACTATTTTTCGCCCACTGCAGTCGCATTCCGTCAAAATACTCAAACAACACAAGGCTGGTAAATAACCTGCGCCGCTGTGCGGAAGGAGAGTTGCCATTTAGAAGGAGTCATTCTTGAAGCGCAATTCGATTGCCTTCCACGTGGAACCGCCGCCCGCCGTATGCACCACAGCGTTTGCCTTTCGGCGCCGTCTTGGCGGGTTTTCCCCCCCTCCCACTCACCCGGGCCAGCCGTCTCCCCCGCCCACACAACGGCGGTGTAGATAAGCGAATAGTTGCGTCACCGAACACCTGCGTCGACAGCTGCTGCGCCGCCGCCAGTGCCTCCTCCTCTTCTCTCTCAACGTTGCTCTCTCTCTGTTTGACCGTCTTTCAAATGCGTTTCGTTGGTCTGGGGTCGTGGTCGCTGTGCGAGTTATAGCGAACAGGCGCATCTTCAATGGTGGTCACGCATGACACCGTGTTCGAAGTGACGCTCGGATTAAGGAATATTCATGGAGCGGCGGACGCGGACAACGTGGGCCTGTTAACGGTGAGTGTACTGTTTTCGTAGGTAGTATTCATACAGCGGGGTTTTTAGCACAGCGGCCGCGTCAGCAGCACGCGTAAGTGAGCTCTGCACATATCCACCTATAACGTTAGCAATTTTGGTTCTAGGAGGGTCAGAGTAGTGTCTATTTGTTCGTGAAGATACAAGGAGTTCAACGGCTACAAATACTGCTATTACAAACGAAAATTTTAAATTTTAGGAGCGGAAAACAGTGTGAATCTGTGAAAACAACAACAGTGACCACGTGTTTTTTACGATCGCTTGTGGCTTCGTTAATATTCTACCGGAAAACTTCTTACTTATAAACTTGAAAGTTCTTAGGGTAGACCTGACGCTGCTGAAGTTTGATCAGACTAGGTTTAATAGTTCTAGAGTTATTAAGCAATCAAAGTTAAGCCTAATCACTCAAAAGATTAAATAGGTAATATCACCTTGCAAACGCATTTAAATTTTGTCCGCTTATTATAATAAATAATAGCACCCCATAGGCTACCAGGAGGCCCCATTCCGTACACTCTAGGCCCTAAATTAAGGTGGTAATTATCAAAAAGCTCATTTGGTTAAAACAATTTTTCAAAAGGAGCTACAAACGCCACCGAAAAATAGCTAATATCTTCTTTTAGAGCACAACAGTCCGGTTTTTTCCGTGTAAAAATATTTTTGATTGCTTATGGTAACCGGAAGATACAAAGTTAGAAAGAATTTAACGAGAACCGCTAATAAACGTGTGGCGCCCGCGTCTTCCCTCGCCCTCGCTCAGAGGAGGAGGGTGGCTCACTGCTCCGGAGAAAGATACGCCCGTCAGATCGAAGTCTTGGACCACGTGTTTTTTTTTTTCCTTACGATTGCTTTTAACTTTGGTAATAACCTACCCGGAAACTTCTAACTCATACAGTGCAAAGCCCTAGTTGTAGACCTGTCGCCGCTCAAGTTTCATCAGCACAGGAGTGATAGTACCGGAACTAGAAACAGCACCCCATAGGCTAACCGGAGGCCCAATTCCGTACTATCTAGGCCCTTAATTAAGGGGGTAATCAGCAGAAATCTCATTTCATTAAAACATTTTTATAAAAACAACCACAAACTTGACTGATGCACCGCTGAAACCTACCTTTAGAACATGACAATCCGCTTCTTCTTGTGAAAAAAGTATTTCGATAGCTTTAGCCAATTAAAAAGTATGCAGTTAGAAAGAAGTTAAAGAGAAGCGCTGATAAACGTGAGGCGCCCGCGTCTTCCCTCGCCCTCGCTCAGAGGAGGAGGATGGCTCACTGCTCGGGCAAAAGGTACGCCCGTCAAATCAAAGCCTCGGACCACGCTTTCTTTTATTTTCTTACGATCCCTTTTAACTCTGGTAACAACCTACCGGGAAACTTCTAACTCATACAGGGCAAAGCCCTAGTAGTAGACCTGTCGCCGCTCAGGTTTCATCAGGACAGGTGTAATAGTTCCGGAGCTATACCGTGATCAAAATTAAGCCAAATCACTAAAAAGATTAATTCGGAAACATCACCTCACAAACGAATTTAAATTTTCTCTACTTAATACACTAATAAACTAGAATTGCTTGATTTTGAGCACTTGCAAATGAACAAGTCTAGAAATGCATCTCTCGTGAGTGATGTGCCGCGTCTACTGACACACACTAACACATTCGGAAAATTCAGCTTAAGACTGTCTCATGACCGTTACTTCTGAATTTAAATAAGGTAGAAGTTCATGGGAGGACCCTTGGAACATGAGCTGGCGCTGGAGCCAAGATTTTGAAAAGCGAACTTATTCAAATGTTGGCTTCAGCAACACACCAAGAACTTTTCGTTGCTTGTACCGTGTCCAACATGTAGAGTGTTTCAGCAGATATGTTTGAAGTCCTTTTAGAAACAGAAATGACTAGATTAATTAGGCAACATATGCAAGACTGTGTTTACTGCTGAGGCAGTCATGTGTTAAAATAACTACAGGTTGTGATTCGATGACCAAATATAAAAATTGAACCAGAGTTTATGGACAAGACAGCTAAAGCAGGGATCCTACCTCAAGGATGAAAGTATGTGTTATCCGAGAAGCACACATCTAATTCTGTACATGCCAAAAACTTATGCGCTCTAATGAGGGATGACAGCATTTTCACTGAAAATCGAAAATGAAGTGAGAAATACCACAACTATCAAATTCCTATTATAAACTATTTACTATTTACTGTCATGAAAAATTAAGCAAGTGTCCATTCTAGGCTGTGCCATGGCTCACTGAAGCACACTGTATGTTTTCGAATAGCTCTCACAAAATACATGTTTGCAGCCCTACGTCTGAAAAGCAGGCGAATAGGAAGCACAGCGTCAAATTCAGATTAGATGCCATGGACGGAGCTTCTTGTGAGGGTAGAAAGAACGAAAAATTGTTCATTTTTGATGCCCTTATAGAGGCAGCCAGAATTGCACTGATTGCTGAATTGTCACAATTGCTCAAATTGTTAGAAGCGTGATTGAAGCCAGTAATTCTTTTACATTTTTTGCAGACCTCTTCGCTAGTGCCACGCCCAAGATCATTTGTTCTCATGTAAATGAGAAAGCAGAGATGCCTTCACTGTTTGTACATGGAGAGGTAAGTTTCTTGTGCGTTCTGATTAATGCTACATGTTCTGAACGTTGCACTTTAAGAACTGTTTTTCACACTTGCTCACTACCCTACAAGAAATTTGATTCTTAGATGAGTTCAGGCTTTCGTAAGTGCCATTTTCGAGGTGTAGTCTTGCACTTCACCTCAATTCGGGAATTTTCTGTATGCTGGATATTATCTTATCCTTATCATACGAAATTATTGGAATGTATGATTTGTATGGTTCGAGTTCAGTGTAATGTCAATTACACGCCATTTCAAAGGATACACACTACAGATTCTTTATATATGGTACTGCCAGAACAGCACGAACATTATTTTATGAGAAGTAATATTTGCTCTTATTACAAGACAAGAGGGTGCCGCTGACGTCCTACGTGGTATACCCCAGCCCCAGCCTAGAGCAAGCCTAGTTCCTGAACCTCCACGTGGATGACCGAAATATCTTCCGTGTCAGTAATGACGAAGAAGGAGTGACAGCACTGATGAGTTGATTTTTTTTATTTTCAACATTGTCTACGGCCGCAAGGGGTTTAACAACCACCGTGATAGAGCGGCTTTTTCTCGGCGTGAGTTTGGCGTTTATCAAAGAAGTTGTTCAGGCAGTACGACACTGAAAATTTTAGTGTCACAATGCCTGAACAACTTTTTCTAGTGTGGTCATGGTAGATTAACAAATATTGTTATTTGTGTAAGTTATTTTGCTAAATATAGCTGAACCATTCCATGCCAAATGTCTCAGCCACTTTGGAGACCACCTGAAATGTATCTGAAAAAAAAATATGCTGACTTACTGCGTTGAAAACAGTGAACAGCTGGAATATTTCAGTGAGAAAAAAAGTTTTGTTCATGTGGCTGGCTTATAACTTCCTGGCATAATGCCGTCTGTGTGCTGTTTGTGGAAAATTTCGTTTTAAAACTACCGATTATTTTTTCTAAAGCAAATTCGGTCTATTTGTTAAGTAAATGTGCTTCTGTAAGGTATTTGAAGCTCAATAATATTAGTGCAATTTTTTCGCCACATTTGCTTCCAAGAATAAAGCTAAAATGTGTTATGTTTGCATTTTTATTGCAATATTGCACTTTGTATGAATATCTGAGCAGTGAATACTTACTCAACAGAAAGTATATTTTGAGGAAAAAATATCTTTAGACCTCTCAAGCTGCTGAAATATACGAGAAAATATCAAGAATTTCACAAAATCGTGATTTTTGTCCGTATTGAGATGCAATTTGCTCCATGTTGTGATACAATGAAAACTCATCATTAAAGTAAACTGTAAGAAAATGAAATTCTTTCTATAATAAAAATCTTATCGCAAAATGGACAGGAAAGAGCGCTGTCAACTGAATTTTATTGAAGGTGCTACGAGCGTTTTTATACTGAGTACAAGAACAGGGCTCATCTGCAACAACACATGTGTGACCATGACAAATTAATTTTAACCGAGAAAAGAATACTCTTTTTCGGAAAAGATAAGTGAAGATGTACTGATGCACTGATCCTTGGCCTCCCTGATAAAAAGTTCTAAAATCTCCCATTCTTTCTGCTTGCTTTTTTTCGAAAACCGTGTTTTATGAAACCTAGGACTGCACTTGCATTCTTTACGGTGTCCGGCCATGAGACTACTATAGCCATTCTTAACATTTAAAGCATGCTGTCTTGCTCGATCATTGAAGCATTGCCCAGTTTGTCCTATGTTTACTTTTCCACATGTTAGCGGTATCTCATACACAATAGATTGGCATTCAGTACACCTGTTCTAGTGACTAATGGTGCAAGATTGACTATTCGTGTTGCTGTAAGTACATGTACTTTTGAAAGCTGGCAAGGGGTGGAAAACAACAATGCCATATCTGCTGGCACTTTTCCTAAAATTGTGAGACACCTTATGTAAGTAGTACCATGTAACATGCAAAGGTCATTGGTCATTCTGTTTTTCTTTTGGTCCTGTTTCCTTTAACTTTACTTTCTGCTGGAGGGTTTCGCAAACGAGTTTGATGATGCTGTTGGGGTATTGGCTGGTGTTATCAGCCCAGGAGGGCTAAGAATGTTCTGCCTTTTGATAGTGGGCATTCAAAATTAGTAAAAAGAGGAATTGATACCACATGTATTCAGGCCAACCTTCAGAAGTCATGTAAACACAAGGGTGAGGTCAGGCTTAAAAACCAGATTAAAAGAGTAAAAGATGCTGGATATACCAACAGAATCATCACACCCGTTTGCGAAATCCCCCTGCAGAAAGTAAAGTTAAAGAAGACAGGACCAACAAAAAAACAATGACCAAAACCTTTGCATGTTATACCACATCACATGTCTCCTAAGTAAAAAAATAGCCAGCAGATATAATATTAACGTGTTGTTTTCCACCCCTTGCAAGCTTTCGAAAACGTGTGTACTAAACATCAACAGGAATAGTCAATCTTGCACCATTCGTCACGAGAATAGGTTTACTTAATGCCAATTTAACGTTTGTAGAAGTATTTTTTATCAGGTAAACCAATGATCAGTGCATCACTACACGTTCACTTATCCTTTCCGAGAGGGAGTATTCTTTTCTCAGTTAAGATTATTTTGTAGTGGTAACACGTGTCGTCGCGCATGAGCACGGTTCTTATACTTTGTATAAAAGCGCTCGTAGCACATTCATTAAACTCTGCTGACAGTCGTTGCTCTTTCCTGTCCTTTCTGTCTCTTCCTGAAGTTGTCGCGCTGTGACTAGCACACAACCACGATGAACCAACTCGCCCAAATTAAACTCTTGTTACGTAACACGTAGACCGAGTTTTGTATAGAAAGAAGGAGCGATGCTTTTAAAATAAAATTTTTCACATACAACACCTACACGGCATTCCAGGAAGTTCAGAAGGCAGCCACTTGACCAAACATTTTTCCTCTCCTAAATATTCCAGAAGTTCACTATTTTCAATGCAGCACGAGTTTTTTGAATACATTTGAGATGGTTACCAAAATGGCTGGGACATATGGCATAAAATGACCCAGCTGCGTCATTAGCCGTTATTATGCATTACCCCTTTTGTTTTTTGTGTGTCCTGACTCAGTTTTGTGTTCGTTTCTAGCTTATTCTGTTTCTGATCATTGTATTGGTTTTTAAAGTATTCGCTAAAGTTATATGTGCGAAAACCCATATATGTTTGCATGTACATCATTTCTCATAACCAAATGTTATACGTCCAGGAATACAAAGCTTAAACCACTGTGATTGTATACATTTGAAAACACTATCCATATATATTTTTGTGTGCATCACTTCTTGGAAACGATTGTGTACATTAAGGCGTATATAGTGAAATCATGGTGATTGTATATATTTGAAAGAATTATAAGTATATATTTGCCTGTATTGCATTCCTATTAACCGATTGTATTCAAGAAAGAGTAGTAAACTGAAACCACTGGGATTGTAGGTACTTGAAAGAATTATAGGGATATATTAGCGTGTATTTCATTTGTATTCTCTATGTACTTGAAGCAGTATACTAAACTGAACCAGTGTAATTGTATGTTTCAAAGAATTGTCAATAAAGTGAAACTGAAAAAATATAATAAACATTTGAGGTGTTGTGTGTGTAGTGTACGTATACGTCAACATGTTACACATCTGGTGAAAAAGTTGTGTGGTAGAACAGTTTATAAGTTTTAATTGCATATAAATAAATGCAATATGCAAGGGCAGCAAGGCTTAGTTTTCTGTAATGCGCATTATGCATATACTGTGAAGTATATATAGATCCAGCAGAAGTTCATACACGACTGTACGTGTTTGTATTTTTGCCCACACGCAATGAATGGAGCTCGACAGGTGGTGCACCATTGATAATCAGGACCACTTTCTTCAAGTAGTGTGTAATCAGTACATGCTGATATCTATTTATTGCAGTCTAAAAGAATACTGGCACCCCTGCCATGGGCACTCAACATCCTTGTGCACCCTTCTCGCACTCTCCTCAGAGGGTGCTAAAAAAGTGATGGACATCGAAGGCACCCTTCCTTAAGGGTGTTTTTGTAACACCCCACAAATTTTTTACATGTCAATCCTATTCTAAGGGTGCATGGAAAAGCACCCTTTTTGGAAGGTGCTGAATTAACACCCTTAGGGTGTCGTCCATGGGACAAGCTCATTTACACCCTTCAGGGTGTAAAAATTTTTACTGTGCATGATTATCATGTTTGCACCAGTGACATGCCTTCGTCATCCATTCCCGTACCGTAATACCAATTTTGGTATATGTGACGCTAGCGAAACGGCTGCGAGTGCATCTTGAGCGTGGCATGTAGTCATGTTGTTACAGGACACGCGTGTTATGATACCCATGTTAGCGTCGGTCGCTTGTGTTCGGCATGCAATCGTGCCCTACCATACCAGTTTTGCAACATGCCATATGAATGAAACCACCGCAAGAGCTGCAAGACCATAAAATGTAAATCATGACATTCATGAGAAAAATATGTCATGATTTTCATGTTATGACTATTGAAGCGTGTTCCTTACACAGTCATGATATGCCCTACCAAGTTTCGTATTGATACCAGTATTCAAACGGCCAGGAGAGCTAAATGTCATAGGCGGCTAGATAGAGAGATAGATAGATAGACAGATAGATAGATAGATAGATAGATAGATAGATAGATAGATAGATAGATAGATACGCTCAAAGTTGCCGAAGTTCGCCATGAAATGCTTCGCATTTAAAAAAGATGAAACACGCAAAGTAGGAGCGGTGTGATGCCAAGGGGTGGCCGCTACGGACACAAAAAAAGCAAAGAGCTTGAAAGTTTGTGGTGACCGGTCGAAACGACCGGTCACAAGAAAGGGTAGCTGCTTAAACCTGTTCTCGAACACCTATGAATGGGACTGATAACAAGATAGCGGTTACAAAAAGAGGCGAGAGAAAAGCAGGTGGCGTCAATTTGAATGTCAACATGTCAAGGGTAAGCGATACCAGAGGTGTTCAGAAGAGCATGTGTTTAATTTGGAAGGTTATTGGTTAAAATATGCTTTCACTATCCCCGTAGGTGGTCTGCTCGACGAAATTGCCTCAAGCATTTGGCGGCATGTTGGCAGAGAAATATAGAAATTCAGAATGCAAAGGAAATAACCAACGACGAGGGAAACGCAAAAAGAAAGGAAAAATGAAAAAAAAGGTGAGTTGGGAATAGGTGGCACGCTAGCGTTAACAGAGGAGGAAAAATAGGAGACGCAGAGAACTTTGTGGGTTGGGAATGGCTTAACGATGCATGGTAGAAGTGTTATTGGAGCGACGAAAGAGGAAAGGAAGCTGTGGTTGAAAGGTTCTAGAAAATAAAAAAATCGTACCTTTGTGTTTATAGACACATGTATATCTATACTTAAAATAAAAAATAGAATATTAATAGTACAATTATTAGTCTAAGAGTGATTGCGTGTAATACCGGTTATGTTTATTTGAAGGTCGAACCTTTCTCGTTTCTAAATACTGCCGTAATTAGGCTATGGCTTTCAGCGATTACAAATTGCCACAAGCTACCTTGATTCGTGTTGGGTCTAGGGGCGTACGTCGAAATACGTGGCGCAAAGTTGCCAATGAAAAGAACGAGAAGAGACAGAAAGCATAGCAATTTTGTGCCACGTATTTCAACCTATTGTGTACCAACTAGCCCAACATAACGTACTGTTAGGGACTTAGGTTTGTGTATCAAACATGATTTCACGTATTTCCTCTCTCATGGTGAGGGGAAATTTGTAGAACATAAACTTTTGCTTGGTTGAAATTGTGGTCCTGTTGGTTGATGTGACTGGCTACTGCTTTTGGTAAATTGTGTTTTGTGTCTGCACAGAGGCCATTCAGTCTAACGTGAATTCGCTGCCCCAGTTTTGCCTATAAATTGTTGTCTACAGATGGCACACGAAAAAGAGTATATTAGGTTGTTTGAAGTGCAGGTGAACATTGATGTCGCCTTGTGGATGTAGTCAGGTTCTGTACTTTTTAAGTTGTTAGCGAGCTATATATTTTTGCAGGGGGAGCATCTGGGCCAGCCACAGGGACCAGACGTCCTTGCCTTCTTTAAGCTTTGCGTGAATTTGCAAGGTGTGGCACGCGGTATTTGCAACGCCAACCTAATGACATGCTTGTTCACCTAAAACTTACACTAAGATGTGTGGCCCCTGTGGCCGGCCCAGGTGCTCACCCTGCAAACATATACAGCCGGCTACCAACATAAAAAGCACAGCTTCTGACTACATTTACAAGGTCACATCGAGCTTGACCTGCACTTTTAAACAACCTAATATACTTTCTTGAGTGTGCCAGCTGGAGAAAACGATATATAGGCGAAACTGGGCCGCAATTCACGTAAGACTGAACGGACACACTGCAGACACAAAGTACAATTTACCGAAAGCAATAGCCGGTCACTTACACTAACAGGACCACAATTTCGACAAAGCAAAGCTTTACGTTCCACAGAATAACTTCCGTTCACCACAAAAGAGGAAATACATGGAAATACAAGAGAGGAAATACATACTTTATACACAAATTTATGTCCCTACACCCATCAGCAATCAATGTTGCACGTGGTAATTTGGAATCGCTGAAAGCCATTGCATAATTGCGGCAGTATGTAGGGACACGAAATGTTCAGCCTCTAAATAGACATAACTGCTATTACATGGAATCACTCCTAGCCCACATATTGTACTAATATTATTCACTCTAAATTTTTCAAATTTTAAATATACATATGCATGTGTCTATATACATACAGCTACAAAGTTTTTATTTTCTAGAACCTTTCAACCTCGGTTTTCTTTTCTCTATTTCGTCGCTTCAAAAAACTTTCCTACCATACATTGTTAGAGTCATTGCCAACCCACAAAGTTCTCTGCGTCTCCTTTTTTTCCTCGTGTGTTACGCTAGCGTCCTACCTGCCACCAACCCGCCTTTTTTCATTTTTTCTTTTTTTGTTGTGTTTAATTCTCTCGTCCTTGCCCATTTCCTTCGCATTCTGAGCTTGCCTATCTCTTCACCAACATGCCGCCAAATTCTCAAGGCAACTTCGTTGAGCAGGCCACCTACGGGGATAGTGAAAGCATATTTTAACCAATGACCTTCCCCATTAAACGCGTGCTTTTCCGAACACATCTGGTGTCGCTTATTTTCGACATCTTGGCATTTAAAAGTAGCCTCCTGCTTCTCTCTCGCGCCTTTTCGTAACTGCTTTCTGATGAGTCCCATTCATAGATGCTCGAAAACAGGCATAAGCCGGTATCGTCGGCAACCCTTTGTGATGGCCAAACGCGCGGACCGTCTGCTGGCTTGGAACTTTCGAGCTCTTTGCTTTTTTCGTGTCTGTAGCGGCCACCCTCTGGGAGCACACTGCTTCTACTTTGCGTGTTTCCTCTTTTTTTTTCTTTTTTTTCTCTACCCTCCCAGAAAATTTTGAATCACTACCACCCAACTTGAAATGAAGCAAGGACTGCTCTCTTCTGCTTTATATATTTTTTTTGAGACGACGAATGCCAACAGGGACACGTCCCATAACCAGGAGATGACGTCTCTGCTAACCCCCTTGAAACTAACATGCCAAGCATAAGAAGGCTAGGCACCTTGGAGGAAGATAGGTCCTCCTATTGAAACGTTGGTCAGCCTATCTGAGGCATTTCCACTGTTCACCATGACTATCCCACTACGTGTTTACACCTGTCGGCTCCCATTTCGATGTTGTTGTGGAGAGTGTGTTTTTGAGAAATGAATGCAGTCTCTAATGACTAGAAAGATGCTGAAAATTTTAATTTCATAATGTGGTAAAACTTCATGGTGTGAGGGCTGATCTGTTAATCTTATCTTTCTTCAGCCCCTGGCCTTCCCTGTTCGAATATTGGCGGTAAAATGCTCCAAACTGTTGTATAAAGAAAATAAAATTTATAACACATCATAATAAATGTGTTTGTTTTATGTTGAGAGAAAACTTGTTTTGTGGTACATGTTCTTAACATTTATTTTACGCCAATATATTTCTACATTTAGAACGTGTGAAATGATATTTATCAATCAGTGGAAACGATGTATACCAAAGAAATTCTGTTATTTTTGTATAATCGGAAAGTTTGAAATAAACTAGTTGAGGCTGAACTCACATGGTTTCGCGATACTAAGTTTAACTGCAAAATGAGATGCTGAAACATATATATGTCGACTCACTTCACCACCAATAGATATACCCGAGATGCCTATGCTATTGAAAACTAATTATATGTATTTAATTATATAACTATAAAAGGCAGTCTAAATTTCTACAGTCGGCTTTACAAAGAAGGCTTTGAGTAATATCATAGCATTTCAGTAAGCTTGCTTATATATATATATATATATATATATATATATATATATATATATATATATATATATATATATATGACGCATTAAAGAGGTGATTCTAGGAGAAGCCGACGAAGAGGAAGTGCGCGAGCATTAGAATAAACGTATGACATCTGGACCACGACGTGTCTCCATTTTGTAGCGTCACACAAGTCGACAGGATCGACCTCATCAACGTGCTATGGCTAAGCCAAAGCCTCCGCTCAACATACAAAAGTTCAAGGGAACACCAGAAGACGTCCCTACTGACAAGTGCCTTCTTCTTTTTGACGTGAAGGCAGCCGAGGCGTCATGAACTCACCGCGATCGGATCAGTAACTTTAACGAATACATTAAAGGGGAAGTGGTACCTGACAGAGATTTTCGGCAACGGCGAGACAACTTGGGACGATATCAAGCGTGGCATGCAAGCCCGCTTTGCTACGACTGACGGAGATGCCTTCCGTCTCTTCATTCACTACCGACTGAAAGGAGGGCAGACCATCAAGGACTACTACGACGAGAAAAAGCGACTGGGTTCCTTGGCTGTCCTGAAAGAGTGCCACATCATTTCTGGACTGACTGATGGTGTTTCTCCTGATGTGGAACTGGCGCTCGCCGGACTGTCTTTCAACTCGTCATCAGAGTGGCTCACCGCTGCTCAACAGGGTCGAGACATCTTTAAAACGGGTGAGAGGAGTTTCCTTTACTTGTAACGCTAGTATTCCATCAAGAGCTCCACGTCTCTTCAGCAGACCGCAGCAACCGACAATAACTCCTCAACCGCGTGCTCCGCAAAACAAACGTAGATACTGCTCACCTGCTGGTTTCCCACGACAGTTTCACTGGCACAACGAATGTCCGCGCCGCGGCAGTGTGTCCGCTATTGATACTGAACGGGAAAACGAGGAGAGGACCTAGAGTTTCATTAATACATTTCAGTGCTCTCATCAACAGAGAGCCAGTAAACGCAATTCTTGATGCAGGAGCAACAATTACTTATATCAGCAAAGATGTGTACAAACAGCTAAAACTTCAGTTGATGAGAGACTCCAGCATCACGGTCCAGCAAGTTGCATCAAGCATTCTAACTTTGGGTCGCGTAAACATTCAGTTACAAATTCGGAGCGTCATAAAGAAAGTTTATGCATATGTGCTGCGAGGCATGAGAACGCAATTAATTCTTGGCCTAGACAGCGCTTCATACTTCAATCTTTCTATAAATCTGGAAAGCAAGTCAGTGACACAAGCACGTGAGAATATGAACCTTCCACATCACAATGAAAAGAAAACCATTCAAGCCCCGCTGATGCGAACCCTGACCAGAAAACTTATCAGAGCATGAGCCTGTGGCGCTCGTCTCTCTTTTAAGCAAGTATGACGAGATATTTTCGAAATCTCAGACAGATCTTGGGTGCATCACTACTGAGAAACATAGGTCGCACTTACCAATGCTGTCCCTATTCGTCGAGCACCATACCGATGTTCACAGGCAGACAAAGTGGAGATCAACAAACAAGTTAACGCTCTCCTCAAGCAAGGAGTTGTGAGGCCTTCATTATCGCCCTACGCCGCGCCTGTCATTTTAGCAGAAAAGAAAGGTGAAGGACGCACTCGTCTGTGTATTTACTACCGGAAACTCAATACCATAACGGTACGCGACTTTCAACCAATTCCACGTATATATGATATTCTTGACCACTTGGGAAAGGCGGAGTTTTTCACTACGTTGGACGTAACGTCGGGATAGTGGCGTGTTCAAATGCATCCTGACGATGTTCAGAAAACTGCATTTGTCACGCCTGATGGTCATATTGAGTGGTTGGTAATGCCGTTTGGGTCGAAGAACGCTCCAGCTACATTTGAAAGAGCCATGAAATCAATAATAACGAAATATTAGCTCACCAATGTTATCAATTATTTTGACGATGTGGTCGTATACTCAGAGACATTTAATGATCATATACAACACCTTGAGGCGCTATTGAAAGCTCTCAAAACCGAGAATGTAAAACTCAAACGAAAAAAGTGCTGATTTGCACGCTGCAGCACTGAATACCTGGGCCACAAAATTTCACAAGGAACAGTGACACCTAAGCAAAGTAATGTGGCTGCCATACTCAAATTTCCGACACCAAAACGAGAAAAAGAGCTCCAGCGTTTTCTGGGCACTGTAAACACCTACCGTCAGTACATCCCCCACTTCAGCTATATCGCTCTTCCACTCACAAAACTACTCCACAAAGGCAGCAAGTGGGTGTGGACAAAAGCATGCGAGCAAGCCTTTCGTGAACTGAAGGAGCGGATAACTTAAGAACCGGTGCTTCGCATATACGACCCTTCGAGACCATGTACTGTTACTGTGACGCATCTGGCGAAGGCATCGGTGCAGTGTCAAAACAACCTGATCACAAAGGCAAAGAACATCCTGTTGCTTACTATTTCCGCAAACTACTTAAGCACGAGGTGAACTATGCTATTACAGAAAGAGAATGTCTTGCCATTGTATATGCCATTGATAAATGGCATTGCTACCTTCATGGAAAGTCATTCACTGTTGTAACAGATCAGTCTGCACTCCAGTGGCTGAAGAATGTTGAAAATTCTCAAGGTCGTCTCTTCCGGTGGTCTTTGAAACTGTCAATGTACGATGTGAACATCAAACATTAAAAGGGCACAAGTAATTTCGAAGCAGACGCGCTCTCAAGAGCCCCAATAGTTGATCTTTTATGACACGACGACCTTCAGCGATGCAACAATGAGCGTCCAAAAGGAACGCACTCATCAAAAAATAACATCATCGTCGTTAAAAGAAAAGAACTACGGAAAATATACGTGCCCCATGAACTACGCCCAACCATTCTGAAGAATGCACATCAACATTTTGGGCATGTCGGAGTGAAGAAGACGTTATCTCTCCTGTCTCCGCAATATTATTGGCCGCATATGGTAACCGATGTTTCCACTTACATTTGGCATTGTGATACCTGCCAGAGATGCAAGAAGACGAAAACAAAAAAGTTTGGGACGCTTGAATCACTGCCTCCAGCTGAAGAGCCCTTCGACCTCTTTGCAATAGACACCATTGGAGGATTTTCTGGATATGGCTCGTTAAAAAGGTTTATTCACTTTGTTATTGATCATGCGACTCGCTACGTGTGGGCGTTTGCTCATAAAAGTGAGAACAGCGACGCCTACATTTCATGCTTAAAAACAATTTTTTCTCCTGGAAAACCATAGAAGCTTCTTTCAGATCGTCGAACAGGATTTACCGCAGAAAAATTCAAGCAGTTTTTAATAATCGCGTACACCAACTATTTACCTCATCTCATCATCCACAATGCAACGGCATAAACGAGCGGACAAACCAGACTATCGAAAGGAGACTTAAATGTAAAAAAGATCAATGACGAACCACAGAAGTCTTGAACTAAGCTGCTTCCGGAGGTTATTCACGAATACAACAGAACACCCCACGAAGTGACCGGCTACGCACCTTCCTTTCTGATGTATAGAATTCTATCTTATTCTACTGTACTGGAACAACGAGAAGAAACTGTCGAAGAAGCGCGAAAAGCTGCAGCTACCAATTCTATCGCCTACCATAATAAGAACAAGGTCATTTATGATAGAAAATGTCTTTCGATTGAGTGCAAGGTCGATGACTTTGTCCTTTACGAGACACCGCGGCATCCCAACAACGGCAAACTGAGTTCCGTCATGGAAGGACCCTACAAGATTCAACGCAAGGTCTCAACAGTGAACTATGAGATCAACTGCTCCGTGCTACCCTTACGTAGAAACTCTGACATTGTGCATGTTAGCAACTGCGGCGTTATTTTGAACCTTCTGAACTGAGACTTCCTCGAGGGGAGGGGGAAGTGTGACCACATTAACAAGGTGATTCTAGGAGAAGCCGACAAAGAGGAAGTGCGCGTGCATTGGAATAAACGCATGGCATCTGGACCCCGACGTGTCTCCTTTTTGTAGCGTCATATATATATATATATATATATATATATATATATATATATATATATATATATATATATATATATATATATATATATATATATATAGGCAACTCGGTTGTAACCAGGTTTAGTGTCGGGGAACTCGGGAACGAACAAGCGCAACGGACCCGAAGATGATGCGCACGTTCAAAAACGATGGTAATTGTCAGCCAGAACAAGTGATGATGATTGACTGCTGTCCAAATGAGGATGAAGCACATAATAGATGCCTAGACTGATTCCCCCCTCATTGAAGCAGCCAGACTGGCCGCTGCGGGCGGGTAGTCAAGGTGACGAGGAACGTCGTTTGAAAAGCTTCATACGGGAAACGCGTACAATTTCGGGGCTGCGGTAACGGCGCTCAGTTGGCACGACAAGAGGCGTCACACGATAGTTGACAGGTGAAGCCTGCTATAAAACTACATATGGGTCGATGAATCGAGGCTAGAACTTGTCGTGCAGACCAGGTGTACGAATTGGTGTCAATAACAGCACCTCGTTAGCCGGTCGGAATGATACCGCACAATGAGAGGTGTCATAGACGGCCTTCTTTGCTTGTTGCGTAGCTTCCGTGTTCATACGAGCGCGCTGGCGGCATTGGGAAAGGCGAGAAATATATTTTTCTCTGGAAGACGGTGATGGAGGGCCATTGCTGGTGAAGAACGAAACGTCGATAAAGAAAGTATAAGTGAACGTCTGTAAACAAGTAAAACGGTGAGTAGCCCGTTGTGCGCTGAATAGCAGTGTTGTAGGCGAAAGTAAGAAGCGGTAGAAGTTTATCCCAGTTTCTGTGATCCGGTTGAATATACACGGCGGTCATGTCGGCAAGGGTTCAATGAAATCTCTCGGTCAAACCATTTGTTTTAGGGCGGTAGCTAGATGCCGTTTTGTGTGTAGTACCAGAAACGTAAAGAACTTCACCTGAAAGCTTTGAAAAGAACACTTTTCCACGGTCACTTATAAGCACACGAGGAGCACCTGACGTACAATTATGGCCTTAAAGACGAAGTCAGCAACTTACGATGCTGAACCAGTAGCTACTAAAGTTTTCTCGGCGTAGCGTGTGAGATGGTCTACGGCGGTGACTATCCATCTGTTTCCAGCCCCAGTAACAGGCCCATAAACATCGTCAACGACGACCTCGAAAGGTGTTGTAGTGCACGTCATTTCATTAGCTGTAATTGACCAGCAGGAGGAGATGTCGGAAGTTTGCGAAGTTGGCATGGAGAGCGGGAACCCAGGTACTTTGCTACGCGGGTAGAAATGCCAGGCCAATAAAAGTGGCTTCGAATGCAGTCGTAGGTTTTGTGAAAGCCGAGATGGCTAGCCGTCAAATTGTCATGAAAGGCGTGAAGTACATGATGCCGAAGAGCACGTGGCAGAACAGGTACGCAGCGTTGACCGTCAGGATGATAAATGTGACGATACAGCGCACCGTACTGAAGCTTGCAGTGCTCCAGTTGTCGACGGAGCCGTGCATTGGGTGGACGCGTAGCTCCTTAGAGGTGGTCTATATTGCGCCGATAGTACGGGTCAGCTTGCTAGCGAGAACTGAAGAGTTGGTCATCGTCGATTGGCGGCTGGTACAGCGAAACGAGCAAGGCAACACAACTGAGAGTCACGTCCACACTGGTGCCGTCGGAGATGGCAGCTGGAGTGTCGAACGAAGCCGTAGGTAGTGGGCAACAAGAAAGAGCATCGGTGTCCTGACGTTTTTTGACAGATTTATAAGTAATCTCAAACTGATACTTCTGTAAGCATAAAATCCAACGACCCAAGCGTCCGGACAAGTTCTTCATTGTAGAAAGCCAGCATAAGGCGTGGTGGTCCGTTACATGGTGAATTGACGGCCGCACAGATAAGGGCGGAACTTTTGTATGGACCAAACTACAGCGAGGCACTCCTGCTCAGTGATGGTATAGTTCTTTTCGTAAGCGTAAGCACTCAGCTAGCGTATGCGACGACCCTTTCCCGTCCAGAGTTATCGCGTTGGAGGAGAACAGCACCTATGCCGCAACCGCTGGCGTCGGTATGTAGGAGTGTGGGGGCAGTGTCACTAAAAAGGGAGAGTACAGGCTCTGACGTGAGAGCTTCCTTCAATAGTTCAAACGCCGACTGACATTCTTCGGACCACACAAAGGGTACATTAGAAGAAAGTAGTTTGTGAAGTGACGCAGATATTGAAGCAAAATTTCGTATGAAGCAACTAAAATAGGATGCGAGGCCAATAAAACTTCGCAAATCCTTAGGTCTTGTGGGGCGTGGAAATCGAAGGACGGCAGCGATCTTTTCGGGGTTAGGGGGAATACCGTCCTTGCTCACGACATCATCGAGAACCTTGATGGATTTGGTGGCGAGACGGCATTTCTTGGTGTTGAGCTGCAGACCCGCATCGGCGAGGCAAGTTAGGACGTCATCTAAGCGCCTCAGGTGCTGAGAAAACGTTGATGAAAAGATGGCAATGTCATCAAGCTAGCAGTGACACGTCTTCCATTTCTGACCATGCAGGACGGTGTCGGTCATGCGTTCAAATGTCACGGGCGTATTACAGAGCCCGAAAGGCATCACGTTAAATTCGTATAGGCCGTCGGGGTTCCTAAATGCCATTTTTTCTTTGTCGTTGTCGCGCATGAAAATTTGCCAATATCCCAAACGCAAATCAAGCCTTGAAAAGTATTCGGCGCCTTGCAGTGAATCAAGGGCGCTGTCGATGCGTGGCATAGGGTATAGGTCCTTGCGTGTGATATTAAGTGCCTGATAATCGACGCAAAAGCACATGGAGCCATCTTTTTTTCGTACCAAAACAACAGGGGATGACAAAGGGCTAGTTGATGGACGAATTATTTCTCGTTGAAGCATGTTAGCGGCGTTTTCCTCGACGATTTTTCGTTCAGTGAGAGACACGCAGTACGGGCGGTGATGCACAATAGATGTTCCCTCGGTCTGAATGCCATGCGCTGCAGCGGTAGTTCGGCCCAACGTCGAGGAGCAGGTGTCGAAAGAATAGGCGTATTTCGTTAACAGAGGAAGCAACTGCCGCGCCTGCATAGCTGTTAGGTCATCACTGATGAGTGCTGTGAAGCGAGAGGAAGACCCAGGCTTACTCAGAGAACGGTCGTTGGTAGAGGCAGGTTTAAGTGGCGTGACTCTGACAGGCTCAGCATCCACAACACAGGCTACTGCAGTGCCTTCTGGCAGGAGAACTTCCTCCGGTGTAACATTCATAGCAATGACGAGCGCGGAGCCATGGTGAAAGCGTATGACACCTGATGCAAGGGCTATGCCTTTAGCGACGCAAGTTGAGGAAGAATACACCAAGACGTCACCGTGGTCGATGTCCTTAGAGAACAGGGTCACAATTCGCTCTTGATGTGGCGGTAATTCCAGATCTTCGCTAGCGTACAGGCGTAGTGGCTTGTGAACGTCTTTGTCGAACATGGAGCCCGTATTAGCTAGGTGCACAATCCGTTCACCACAACATATAGTGGCCGAAGAAGAAGATAGGAAGGCCCACTCTAGAATCACCTGGTGAGAGCACCGGGTAAGCACAGTGAACTGGATGTAATGCAGGATGTCATCAAAAAAAAAACACGCGCAGTGCAAAGAGAAAAAAGCCGGATAGTGTTCCCCTGGGTATAATGGACCCACTAGAGTGGGTACATTATAAGGTGCCATTACTTTCTTTAGGTGTTTGCATAAATCATATCTAATCACAGAAAGTGAGGCACATGTGTCCACTAAGCGTCCACGAGAACTCCTTCCACCATAACAGAAACCATGTTGAACGGGCGTGCTGAAGGATGATCAGTCCTACTATTACATGCAGTTTCTCCTCCGAAAACTGCACCATATAGTTTTCCGACCGGTTGTCAGTGGTAAACAAGGCTGACCGAAAAGGAGAGGAGGAGTGACAAAAGGGCGAAGGTGATCGGCGCCGGCTTGAACGGTAAGTGTTCCGCGTATCACTCGATGCGGGCGGAGATGGAGACCTCTGCTGTCCAGATGAATAGCGCCGGGCGTAAGAATCCCCACTGGGAAAGTCCTGTTCGCGCATGTCATACACGCGACGTTCGTCCTGCTGGCGCTTGCGGCAGAAGCGCGATATATGGCCACGATATATACAGTAAAAACATGTAGGGCGAGATGGGCGCCATGGCGGGTAGTAGAAGGAGTTTGGCGCACCGGTAGATAGCGCTCTCAAGTGGGCAGATGGAGGGTAGGGTGGCGTTCGCCGGAAGTGGACCGGTGGTGCAGCAGCAACCGACGTGAACGGTGGCAGCGGCAACGTAGAGTTTACGTTGCGAGGATGCGCGGCCGCAACTTGCGCGAACGTTGGAGGGCTGGACAGAGGTGGCTGTACGCTGGATGGACCGGTGAATGATGTCAGCTCCTCCCTTACGATGTCACGCAAGGCCATGCTTGAAGGCTATGTAACACATGGAGAAGGTGGTGAGAAGCCAATTGATTGGAGTTCTTCGCGTATGATGTCCCGTATCATGTCACGCAGGTCCCGGTCTGCTGGGCGGTGTTCGCTATTGCCCGACTGAAGGCGAACAGAATCAAGTTTGTCGAGACGCTGACACGTAGAGACGACGTCAGCGACAGTAGAAGGATTCCGGGCAATAAGGGCATAGTAGGCAATGCTTCCGATGCCCTTCAGTTTGTGACGGAGTTTGTCTGACTCGGACACCGAAGAATTGACTCACCGGCAAAGCGCAAGGACATCCTCGATGTACGATGTGTACGACTCGCCGGGTTGTTGATGGCGAGTATCTAAGGTTCTCTTCGCTAGAGCGGATCGAACTGCAGGTGTGCTGAATACTTGGCGAAGCTGCTGCTTGAAGGATGGCCAGTCGGTGAGGTCAATCTCATAGTTCAAGAACCATGTCTTGGCAACGCCCGTGAGGTAAAGCAATACTCGGCGGAGCTTGTTGGAGTCCTTCCAGTGATTAGTTGCGCTTACTCGCTCGTAGTTATCGAGCCAGTACTCCACATCTTTGCCGCGGAGACCGGCGAAGATCGGAGGGTCGCGCTGGTGGTTTACGATGTAAAGAGGAGGGGCTTGCGGCGCAGGGACG
The DNA here is from genome assembly GCA_013436015.1 of Rhipicephalus annulatus. Taxonomy (NCBI): domain Eukaryota; kingdom Metazoa; phylum Arthropoda; class Arachnida; order Ixodida; family Ixodidae; genus Rhipicephalus; species Rhipicephalus annulatus. The sequence continues at coordinate 300,560 of WOVY01015297.1, forward strand.
GGAGCAGAAAGGGCGTCCGCTCACTCACTCTGAGACATGTTGGCGGACTGAGGAACCAAGCGGCGGCCTGAACATAGCTCCAGCGAGTAGGCGTTGTGAGGGGAGGACCGGGATGGTCAATCCACCTCCACCACGTATGACGACTCGGTTGTAACCAGGTTTATTGGCGGTGAACTACAGACCCGAATATGAGGTGCTCGTTCAATGACGATGATGATTGTCAGCCAGAACAAGTGGTGATGATTGGAATGAAGCACATAATAGATGCCTACAATATATATATATATATATATATATATATATATATATATATATATATATATATATATATATTTCTTGAATGTATTCGTGGATTCGGGTCGAGTTATAATATAAGTCACCAGACACCAGATGAAGCGAACGAGCAAACGAAAAACGATGCTTTATTGCCAACGTTACGGCCGGGGACTGGCAGGGCATTATATATATATATATATATATATATATATATATATATATATATATATATATTTATTTATGCAGCGATGCCGTATATGTTAGAGCACCCGCCTGACATGCAAAAGGTCCATGGTTCAAATCCCGGCGCCGTGCAGTTCCCAACCGCATAAAAAATCCGCGTGGTGATGGAACTGCATTAAGAGGCGTGGGGTGTGGCCTCACCAGTAACCACCACCGGGAACGCACTCCCTCACCAGAGAAGGATTGGCCACCCTGGTGCAGTATCTGGCCACAACCTCCCACATGCATACGTCAAATAACTCACGGCCCTCCGTCCCCAGCAGCTGCGAAGCAGCAGACCACGGCGGCGGTCAGGTCTGCAACGCAGCAGGGGGTGCTAAGAATCTCTGGATCCGGACAGGCCACCATTGGAACCTGAAATTGGCAACGTTTAACGCTAGAACCTCATCTAGTGAGGGAAGTCTAGCTATACTATTCGAGGAGCTCGAGAATGTTGAATCGGATATAATAGGGCTAAGTGGGGTTAGGAGGACGGATGAGGCCTATACGGTGCTACAGAATGGGCACGTCCTTTGCTATCAGGGCTTGGCTGACAGAAGAGAACTGGAAGTGGGGCTCCTAATTTACAGAAACATAGCGGGCAACGTAGAGGAACACTATAGCATTAATGAAAGAGTGGTAGGTATCGTAATTGAACTGAATAAAAGATACAAGATAAAGGTGGTACAGGCTTACGCGCCTACATCCAGCCCTGATTACGTTTCAGTTAAAAGCTTCTATGAAGACGTGGAATCGGCAATGAGTAAGGTAGAAACACAGTATACTATACTGATGGGACACTTTAATGCAAAGGTAAGGAAGAAGCAGGCTGGAGACCAGGCAGTAGGAGATTATGACATCGGTACTAGAAACGCCAAAGGAGAGCTACTAGTAGACTTTGCAGCCTGCAATAATTTACGGATTTTGATTACATTCTACCAAAAACGAGCAAACCACAAGCGGGCATGGAGGAGCCCTAACGGCGAAAATAAGAACGAAGTATACTTTATAATGAGTGCACACCAAGGCATCACGCAGGATGTTGAAGTGGTTGGCAAGGTACGATGCAGCGACCACAGAATGGTACGGTCTTGAAATAGCCTAGACTTGAAAAAGGAACGACAGAAACTGGTACGCAAGAAGCCAATCAATGAGCTAACACTGAGAGGGAATGTACAAGAATTCAGAGTATCACTTCAGAACAGGTACTTAGCCCTTAGTGAGAAAACCAACCTTAGCGTAGATACAATGAATGATAATATGACGAGTATCATTACAGAGTGTGCAGGGGAAGTTGGAGGCAGGACAGTTAGACAGGACATTGACAAGCTTTCCCAGGAAACGAATAATCTCATTAGGAAGCGTCAAATCATGAAAGTCTCAAGTACAACAGACAAAGTAGAAGTGGCAGAGCTTTCAAAGTTGACTATCAGGTCATTATGAAGTGTAGGGTGATAGAAAATGTTATGAAACAGTGAAAGACAGGCGATGGTTTTCATCGGTGAGCCAATGGAATAAGTGATAAATTATTTTTCCTTGAAGTCATACTTGCAGTGCGGTTGTAGTTAGAGAGGATGAACCTAGCAGAGTTATTTTTTACTAGTTCAAGAAAGGTGATGAGATTAGCATGACTGGGGTCCCATATGGTGGATGCATATTCGAGTTTGGGGCGTATGAGAGACTTATAGAGTACTAGTTTCAAGGAAGAGGGTGCTTTGGAGAAGTTACGTCGCAAGTAGCCGAGCATGCGATTAGCATTGTTAATCACGTATTCTACATGAGTTGTCCAACTTAAGTTATTTGTGATGTGCACGCCAAGATATTTATAAGACAAGAGGGATCTAAAGGAACGTTGTTTAGGTGGTAGGTGTTATGGTTCGAGTTAGTTCTTGATACGTGCATTATCTTACATTTCTTGATATTAAGTGCCATTAACTAGATATTACACCAATTAGCTATATTATTTAGGTCAGTTTGAAGTGTTTTGTATCATCAACATTGGTAATTTCACGGTAAATAACACAGTCATCTGCGAACAGATGTAAGTTAGAAGTAATTGAAGAAGTTAGATCATTATTATATGCAAGAAATAATGAAGAACCCAACACTGAACTTTCAGGCACACCTTATTGTACTTCAGTGAGTGGTGAATGATGCTCGTTAGCAGTTACGAATTGGAAACGATTAGAAAGAAAATGTTCTATTCATTTAGGAAGGTTAGTGTCGATATTTAGCAAACTTAGTTTTAGGAGCAGTAATTTATGGGAAGCCTTGTGAAATGCTTAGCTAAAATCCAAAAAAATACTGTCAGCACAAGATGATCGATCCAGGATTTGATGCAGATTATGAGTAAACGAAGCAAGCAGTGTCTCGCAGGAGTACTGTTTTCTAAATACTTGTTGCACTTCAGCAAAGTACGAGTTAGACTTTAGAAAGTTAGCAAGGTTTGAGAAGATTACATGTTCTAATAATTTGCAACAATTACTTGTTAGTGATATGGGTCGGTAATTAAGAGGCGAGTTTCTGGGGCCAGAATTATAGATTGGAACCACCTTCCCTATTTTACATTCCTTTGGAAGTTGACAAGTACTCAATGATTGTTGAAATATTTGACTTAGTATCATTGAACTAACTACGTTAGTGCTTTTAAGAAATTTGCTATTAATGCCATCATAGGCACGAGCGCAGTGGAATGGTAACTTATCTATTAGTTTCAATTTTCCAGATACATCAATAATTACTGGATTTATGGGCATGTAATTATAGTGGTGCGCATAAGGGAGTATGATGTTGGCGGATTCAGAGTACTGGCTTGAAAATGAATCATTAATAGCTGATGCGCACATGTTATCGGGGATATTCCTTCCAGATTAATTTTCTAAAGATATAGTGTTGTTAGTGGTTGGGTTAATCATTTGCCAAGACTTTCTAGGGTTATTTTCCAGTGTTTCAGGTAGTGTTCTAGTTAGGTAGTTGTTTTTTGCAGTTTTTAGAGCTCTTAAGTAGGCGTTTGCAGCAGATTTGTAAGTTGTCCCGCACGAAGGTGAAGGCGAGCTTTTAACTAACGCTTTTTCCGATTAGATAGGCGTTTTAGATGACTGGAATACCATGGCGCTTGGGGACTGGAAATGAGTGTGTGATTAGGGATGTACTTCTCTGTCAATTTATGGACTATGCATGCGAACAGGCCCCAGTTAGGTTAACGGAACGAGATTCAATATCTCGAACAAAATCATCGTACAAGTGAGTTAGCTTATTATTTATTGCTTCGAAGTTAGCTTTCCGGTAGTATCGTATGCGTTCCTGCTATTTAGTCTTGTTACTAGGGCTAATAGTGATGACAAAGTTTAGCGAGGCGTGGTCACTGATTCCTGGTAAGTATGTAATGTCGGAGACAAGGTCAGGATGCGGTGCTAGTATTAGGTCGAGAGGGCTTGCTGCATTATTTGTAATTCTTGTGGCTTGAGTTACTAACTGATTCAAGCAATAAACAGAGCATGTATTCAGAAAATATTCACTCTGCTGCGAAAAGGGGGAAATACGTATCGGCATTGTGTTCCACGTTATGTTTGGAAAGTTAAAATCTCCGAGTAAAAACATAGGTAAAGAAGGGAAACGAGAGCTTATTATGTTGATAGAATCATGCAGTTCGTTAACAAATGTGGATGGTGAGGAAGATGATCTGTAGCAGGTACTTAGAACCAGTTTACAGCTACCCAAAGTTAGTAAAGTCCAGGTTATTTCTTGGAAACTGTTAACTTGGATTGGTGATGATGGTATGTCCTTCGAGACCGCAAATAGAACGCCTCCTCCTCTATGCTCAGTGCGGTCGCAGCGATATACCATAAAGTTGTTTGCCTCGTGAAATATTTCTGAGTGTGTTGTTTGCGCGTAAAGCCACGTTTCAGTTAAAGCTACTACTTTCGCATCGCATGTATCTATAATGAATGAGAGGGCACAACGTTTATTGACAACACTTCTGGCGTTAGCAAAGAATACAGATTCCGGATGCGATTGAAGATGCGATGATATGCCACTACCCAATCTTTCTCACTACAGTGAGGCATTTCGACCAGTGGAGTCTCCACGACCTGATTGGTTGCCACGCCAGCGTATTTCTTCAACGCGATCAAGTTCAAAGTTTTAGTAGAAACGTTTATTATTCATGAGCAACTTGTTATAGCACAGTTTAAACTGCGGGCGCCCAGTATAGCTCTTTGCGAATTCAATTAGTTTTTGGCGAGAAGTGCAGGTACGTTGACAAAAATCTTCCGTCACTGAAATGTTCTTTTGTTTCAGCTGATTACGAAGTGACAAAACTTTTTCTCTGGTCTTGTAGTTGGAAAATTTGGCTATTATGGGGTGGCATTTGGCAGGTGCAAACAGGCCAAGTCGATGTGCGCGATCAATTGACTCTGTGCAGAAAGATTCAAGTACTTCATTTATCGCTGCTGATAGCTCAGCTTCAGCTTCGTTCCAGGTTTCTTTAGCGTGAGCTATATCATGAAAGGTTAGGTTGTCACAATTGAATTGATGATCAACACGGTTTGTACATCTCAAACCGTGTTGATCATCGCAATAAGGTAGGAATTGCATCAAGTCACACTAGGTCTTTCTTCCAGTCATTTATTCTACGCACATATCATGATTGGAACCACCTTCCCTTCGATGTCCCAAAGTTGTCGCAAACATTAGCTAACATTGTATAACCAAGAAAATCTGTTCCGTATGCTTCTTGCTTCTGTTTTTGTGTGTTTGGAAATAACTATTTTTATACATTCTGCAGAAATGTTAATATTATCTGTCTTTTATTTTATTGTTTATTTGTATTTATTGTATTGTTTTATTTGTATTTATTGCACTGTTTTATTAGTATTTTTCATGTATTTACCCACTCCCCTCTTTAATGCCTTTTTGCCCCCGAGGGTATTATAAATAAATAATAAATAATAATAAATAGGCGTAAGCTATGCGATGTAAGAAAATATAAAATGGAGAGAATTGAACAGTTCTGAAGAACGGAGGATGCGTCAAAGCAGTGAAGAGGACACTTGGCATAGGCGAAAATCGGATGTATGCACTAAGGGACAAAGAAGGCAAAATAACTACCAATATGAATAGGACGGTTAAAATAGCGGAGGAGTTTTACACAGATCTGTACAGTAGCCGGGACAACCACGACTTTAATACTATAAGAACTAGCAGTACCCCAGATGACACCCCACCAGTAATGATAGAAGTCAGAAAAGCTTTGGAGAGCACGCAAAGAGGCAAAGCTGCTGATGAGGATCTGGTAACATCACATCTGCTGAAAGATGGAGGGCAGATTGGGTTAGAAAAACTAGCCACCCAACGTTCGAGGTGTTTCCTGGCGGGAAGAGTAGCAGAGTTTTGGAGGAATGCTAACACCATCTTAATACATAAGAAAGGAGATGACAAGGACTTGAAGAATTGCAGGTCGATTAGCTTGCTATCCGTAGTATACAAGCTATTTACAAAATTAATTGCTAACAGAATTAAGAAAACATTAGAAATCAATCAATCAGAAGAACAAACAGGATTTCGAACAGGCTACTCAACAATCGACCACATTCATACTATTAACCAGGTTATAGAGAAATGCTTAGAATATAACCAACCACTATACATAGCCTTCATAGAATACGAGAAGGCGTTTGATTCAGTAGAAATATCAGCTGTCATGCAGACACAGCGGAATTAGGGCATCGATAAAGTATATACAAACATCCTGGAAAAAATATACAGGGGCTCAACTGCTGCCATAGTGTTCACAAAGAAAGCAACAGAAAACCAATCAAGAAGGGTGTAAGGCAGGGGGATACGATCTCCCCATTGCTACTTACTGCGTGCTTACAGGAGGTTTACAGAGGCCTAGAATGGGAGCAGTTAGCGATAAGAGTTGATGGAGAGTACCTTAGTAACCTGTGCTTCGCCGATGACATTGCATTGCTGAGTAACTCAGGGGACAAATTGCAACTCATGATTACGGAGTTAGACAGGGAGAGCAGAAAGGTGGGTTTTAAAATAATCTGCAGAAAACGAAAGTAATGTACAACAAACTCGCAAGAGTGCAGCGCTTTGAGAAAGGTTATAGTCTACTTGAATTTGTAAAAGACTATGCCTACTTAGGGCAGATAATAACCGCCTAGCCGAACCACGAGATTGCAGTAACAAGAAGAATAAGAATTGGGTGGAGCACATTTGGCAAGCACTCTCAAATTATGACAAGTAGATTGCCACTATCCCTGAAGAGGAAAGTATATAGCAGCTCTATCTTGCCGGTACTTCGCTATAGAGCAGAAACCTGTAGACTTACAAAGAGGGTTCAGCTTAAATTGAGGACGACGCAGCGGGCAACGGAAAGAGAAATGGTAGGTGTAACCTTAAGAGACAACAAGAGAGCAAAGTGGATTAGGGAACAAACGGGGGTTAAGAATAATATAGCTGAAATCAAGAAGAGGAAATGAACATGGGCCGGGCATGTAGCGCGTATACAGGATAACCGCTGGGCATTAAGGGTAACTAAATGAATTCTTAGAGAAGGTAGGCGGGTTAGGGGGAGACAGAAGGTAAGGTGGGCAGATGAGATTAAGAAGTTTATTGGAATAAACTGGCAGCAGCAAGCACAGGACCGGGTTAACTGGCAGAACATGGGAGAGGCCTTTATCCTGCAGTGGACGTAGTGAGGCTCATGATATATATATATATATATATATATATATATATATATATATATATAGAGAGAGAGAGAGATAATGATGACATCAAACAGACAATGTTGCCCAGGAAAGTATAGTATAGGAAAATTTATTTCACCGAATTGTAATGTAAATGTGAAGAACGGAAAGTGGGTGAAAAGGTAACTTGCCAAGGACAGGAACCGAACCTGCGACCTTCGAATAACGTGTTATTCGAAGGTCTCACACCCTTTTAACACCCTCTTAGAAGGCTGTTTAAGTATAAAAATACCCTAACATTGTGCTGGTCACCCTTCTTGTAGGGTGTTCAGCTAACACCCTTTCAGTGGGGTGTATCTGAAAACACCCATGGGGTGTCCCTCTGGCGACAAGCCAGTTCACACCCTTAAGGGTGTGAAAATTCACTGTGTAGATCCAACTCGATAAGCCGCCATGGCCAGTGGAGCTCTACGAAAGGGCTTCACAAGGGTAGAAACCACTGACTCGCATTGAATTAAGGTCTATTTTTCCTCTCGAAACCAGTTGCAAGACGAAGCGTGGCACTTGTGGAGTGCGACAACCTTCAAATAAATTTCATTTTGCTTACCAAAAGTACAATCTATCGAAACCAACTACTCAAGAGCCAAAGAGAAATGCCTTGGCACGATTTTAGCCACCCGAGAGTATGTTAACATGAACAGACTACTTCGCGTAGTGCCAATTCGGCCGATGCCGCACCCCCGTAGACTTCCCTTCAGTGCCAAGAAGGGTTGTCATTGAGTATAGCACCTTCATTCTCATCAATCATCGCCATTTTTTAGTCAGAGCGCCACATCTCTCATGCTGCTCGGAGCTCGAGGCGTGCGCTAGAATGAAACAAGTCCTCCCACCGGCGGCTAGGACGCCGGCAGCCGTCGCTGCTCTGCTTGGCCCTGAAGAATGAAGCGGTAAGATCCGACATGTCCTTTGGCCTCTGTCTATAGACAGAGCTATTTGTTGGCAGCCTGATCATTCCGGTTACTTTGAGCAGTGGAATCTCATATTCTAGCAGTGCGGGATAAGAACGCTCAGCAAGTTTGGATGAAACCTCTTAGATGTCGATGGCTTTTATATAGCGCCACTGTTGATCCGTGCTTCAGGACGACCGCAATGACGACACGTTTCTGCGAACAACAATCGCGGGTGGCATGGACGCCAGGCTTTGCCCAGGTGATGCTGCGAAAAACGCTGCCACCAGCACCCCCATTGACGCGCTATTCATAACTAGGTAGTGCAAAGAGAGCCGTCTGCATAAAAAGGTGCGCGGGCCCTCCTGTTTTGTCGGTCTTTAAGCGTGGTTTCTTGAAAATAAAGGACCTTTCAAACTTCTTCTGTCAATCAAACCTCGCTTCAAAAAAGTAAAAAGCTTATGAAGGCGAACTGCGGGTAGAAATCACAAAATGTTGCAGTTATCTGTGCTGCAATTTAGGTGCAAGCGAGCATAGCATGACATTGAGTTCGAGGCATGTACTCCTACGTGCGTTCCTTAAAGCCTTATTACGTTTTACTTTGGCATACACATGATGCCAAAGGAAGTATAGATGCACGAGCAATATATCTGACGATCAGTGTTACGAAGCTCGCTTTATCGGGCGTGAACGGCCCTGACAATTTTCGTCTTTGCAGCCGCATTCCATATTGATCTCTCACTTCCTGTGTGTGTAACTGTTGCTAGAATGTTAAGTTGACAGTAGTCTTCCATTTTTGTATACTACAAATGGGCATACATGCATGTCCACTTTATTGGTGTACAACAAAAGGCAAATTGAGGCCTCCGAGACAGCTCCGACAATCGCAAAGTGCAACGGCAAGAAAAATCTGATTGTGGTCGCGATAATTTTTTTATTTACCTGTGTGACGTATGTGTTCACATTTCATAGCTATAGCCATAACTTAGTGCCTTCAAAGCCCCCACGTGCGTAATGCTGTGTGGTCATGGTGAGGTGGCGATCATTTCAGATTATCGGCGGTCGCAGCGTGTACGATGTTTAATGCATGCGTCACAAGTCTACTGTTGTTGCACGGCGCGCAGCGCGGTTACATGCTCTGTATTGAGTTTCATAATCAACCGTAGTAACGGTTGGGTGCATCGTCATATCACCTGCATCATCACACTTTCTCATGTGATCGGCTGTGGAGAGTATGAGTAATTCACTTATCCAATACGTTCGCGACTGCCTGTTTCTAGCGCTCTCGCCGTTTGGTTTTGAGAAAGCTGTGGAAATCAGCAAAACTGAAATCCTTTACGCCCTTCCAATTCACAACGGAACATTAGCGTCGACTAGGGTCTTTTTTTCGTAGAGCGTGCAGCTGTTGCGTCTGCTCTTGTTTTCACCGTCGTTCTGGCAAGTGAACAAGTAAGCGCTTCACAGCAATTCGGAGACGCTTCCGACTAGCGGAGAGAAATTCGTAGCTCTTTTTTTAAGTGTTCAATGCACAAACACACCTAATATTTAGCTCAATCATTGTTTCGTGCACTGTTGCGCCTGGTTGTGTATCAAGCTGTGCAAGGAAGTCAAACTTTGCACTACTCAAAACTGCGCCGACAGCAGGCGCTGCGTGTCCACAAAACTCCAGAATTTGACGTCTATGGCTGAACAACAGATTGATCCACAACTATGAAGCCGGCTGGAATATATGATGACAAGACCATTGCCATCCCTGCAGTGTTTAGGCACGGGTTGCCTTGGTTATACTTGCGAAACGGTGTACTCGCATGGAATAACTTTACACAACACAACGACTTCCCCTCCGTTGCGCCCTTGATACGGCCTCATGATTCTCCAGCGCCGGCGTGACGGTGCCGTTCGCGATGTTTCAGGTTTGCTAATAACCACGTTTGAATATCAATGATTCGCATTTCGTCAGAACATGCTGGAACTGTCAGCGACGCAAGGCAAAACGGTTAAGCCATCGGTATTCCTGCAACTGGTGAACCATCTTGCCGACAGTGTCATCTGGTTGAGATGGATGTGCTGGGACGCTTTCTATTACCAACTCCCGGTAATAAATGGATGCCATCGTTACACAGTACCAGTGTTGTACACGTTACCGAAAAAAAATTGTTGTACACGTTAACAAAAAAGAACGTGCTACCACCCTACGTTGCCTCCAAAAAAGGGGGTGAGGGGACGTTACCACTCCAGTCACCAAAAAAAAAAGACTAACAGCCGTTACTATTGCCGTCACTGCGCAATGAGAAGTTTTATTGAATATGTTTTTGTTTTAGAAACGTTTTGAATTTCCAGTTTGTTTCTTATAAAACGTCTAACCCAAACAAGAACTATACCCAAAATACTCCATTAACGAGGAATATTTGTGCAAATATGCATGTACCTTACCTTATCGATTATATTATAGTAGAGCTTAAAGATGCCTAGTTGCATGTGATAGCTTCTCACTGCAGCGCTTGGTGAAGCCTTTTTTTTTCAATGTGACATTATGCAAAATATCAGATTCTATCATGCACGCTAGCAGTAAAGAAAGCATCACTGAGCTCCCGAGAAGTGTACTGTAACCGGCCTTTTCCTGATCCGAACAACACCTCCGGTGAAGATACTCGAAATTGAGACTGGCGCTCCTTGGCTTCAGAAATCGCCCACCGCGCACCAGTAGGCAAGGCCTGCCTTAGCACTCTTTTTATTTGGAAGCGGGTTAGGGGGATTGAACATTCACGCGTTTGCGACACCAGTGGTATAATTTTATATACGCGTTTCAAATGCAGACAGAGACGTCCGTTCCTTCAAGTCACTCGCGATTGGCCCGTTTGAGCCCTAAAAAATGTCATGACGTTCAATGTCACGTGAGCTGAATTTAGACAAAAGCGTTTCGTTTTATCGATTCGCACGCAATTGGCCCATTTGAGTCGCGGGGAATGCCGTGACGTTCTATGTCACGTGAGCCCAATTCAGATGGAGGCAGCCGGCTCTATTGAGTGGCACGCGATCGGCGGATTTCAGCCGTGACGAACGCCTGAGCGATCCATGTCGCGTGTGCCGAGGTGTCACAGGTTTTTTTCGTCTGTTTTTTTCGAATGAAGGTGAAGAGCGGCCGAAGAGACCGTCAGAAACAAAACGGATGGGTTGAAATAGCTGTGAGGTGGCATGAATTGGACTGATATGTAAGCGGTTCGCGCTTTTTTAGTATCCGCTTACTTTGAAAACAATGCGTCGTAGCGGGGCCCATGCACTTACGCTGTGGCTCAATCCCCCGTACGTTGTCCAAGCCACCCCGTCTCTCTGTCCGTGTCCGTTTTCGTAGACATACAGCCAGACACACCAACCAACCGACCGACCGACCGACCGACCGACCGACCGACCGACCGACCGACCGACCGACCGACCGACCGACCGACCGACCGACCGACCGACCGACCGACCGACCGACGGACGGACGGACGGACGGTGGATTCACAGTGTACTGATGAAACCCGTTCAAGCTTCGCCCTACTCATCATTTACTCCATGGTAACTCTCTGGTACATTTTCTGTGATAAAATGTTTCCTACCACCACCACGAGCATCATGATAAGAGCGTGTTGGCGTCCCTTGCAGAGACTCTGATGCATCCGTTGGAGACACCGGGCATGTCGCACACACTGACCTCCATTTGCTAGTAGAGTTCAGTGGTCCCATAGAGCTGCTGGAGGCGTCTCAACGGCAGTAATAGTCCCTCCTCCTCGAGTGCCTGTGTGCCTTGCCACTGCCTAGATATGCTTCCTGCCCGACGTTGGCCCTCGCGATATGCAGCCCAATAGACCACTGGGGCCTCTCGTAACAGAGAATATGGTGTGATTTTTTTTCCATAGGCAGGCACTTCACGCTTATCGTCTCCACTTCCCTCATTGGCTGTTCGATTCCCCTCGTCCTCGTGACTGGTGCGGACCGCCCACATTTTGACGCAACGAACGGAACGCGTCCGTCCTTATTTGGAACGTGTATAAAATTGCACCACAGATATCCCTTTGTCCACACCTGTTTTGACACTTTTGTCACCAAAAGTCGTGCGCATTCTACCTACCCGGAAAAGGCCCATTTTGACGGCGTGCTTGTACTATCAAGATAGATACGCAAATGTGAAGTAGTAAAGAAATTCTTTAACGGCCTAGTCAAGAAAAATATCCGTGCATCAACAAATTTCTACTAACTTCAACCTCTGTACTTGCTGCAAAAGATAGCGAGCGTTCTTGTGAGGGTGTTCACGATGAGCTTCATTCAATCAGAGGTTCAATTACTAGAAACGTAGCAGCCATCGCAAAAAGAAAGAGACAAAATTTGTTTTCAAAACATAGTTCTCAATTCTTATCAACTTTGTAGGAACTGTTGACAATATTAGTGTACCTTTAATGCAACCACATTTCATAAACGAAACGTTTTCTTCGAAATGGCAATGTTTATCAGTTACTTTGTTGTGAAGGTTCGAGAACGACGGGCAATGCGATTGGTACCTACATGTACATTATCTTCAAGATTTTGCCTCCAAATTTGGGCATTCAGAAAACTGTGTTCGTTTTCAGGCTACTGAGCGGCATGTGCGTGAAATATAAAATAACTAACTAAAAACTAACTATTATTGGGTGCGTGTCGATCTTTCATGAAATCCCTCATTTTGCGACAACTATGGTTAAGAGACTTATTGTGGTTGTGTCTGCCGCGTAACCATGGTTACATGGTAGACGTCTAACCATCTGTAACCTTGGTTAGACGTAGTGTTCATGTGACCGCGGTGTTAATGGGCTTTACTTGAAACAGGGGGACGCTAGTGAAGGTTGCGAGTAAAAAAAAATGTGCCCTGCAAAAAATAAACGTACGTTGCGTGTCCTCCTCACAATCTTTCTGTAATGATTTTCTTGTGTGGTCATCCCATCTTCCATGATTTGCGATATTTCGTTGAGGCAGACTCTCGATCATTGGCACACCTGTAGACCCTTAGAAGTTACCGGCTGTCTTCTGGATAAACCAGGATTACACAGGAAAACACTCACAGTATTTAGCTTCCAGACGCGGAAGTTGTCTAATTAAATGTGGTGATCATTCGCAACCCTAGGCTCAGCAAGTGTACTTGTTTTCTTCTGTATTTTGAAACCTAAAATCACAAATGCAGTAGCGTTAAAGAGCTCGTTTCGCAGAAATTCGGGCGTCGACGTCAGCGTTGGTGTCGGCGTCGGCATCGCTGGCAGCGAGCAAAAAATCTTCATCTTTGCGTGACCGAAAAATTGAGAAAGATGCGATGTGGGGGTGAAACATTTAATAACCATTAAATGGTTACAGAGAGGTGATTGGGTTGGGGCCTTATTGGCCTCCTACCCTCGCAGCACTAGGTGGAACCCCTATTCCGGAGTTCCATTGGCAAGCAGCACCGCCCGCGCCCGTTGAACCAGGGCCTTTTGGGCCTTCAGGTATTGACAGCTGAGCAGAGCCGCCTCCTAGTCCTCTCCGGTAGGGTTGGGGTTGGGGGGGATAGATGGATTAGACTGGCACGCCCAGACGATGTGGAAGGTGTCAGCCACCTCATCACAGAAGTGGTACGTGCCATCAATGGATGAATTGAAATGTTGTAGCACCGCCGGGCACAGTACAGTATTGGTAAACAGTTTTAAAAGGAGGCGTTCGTCAGCGCGATGCAGTCTCTTACAAGAGTCTGGATAGCGCCGGTGCTCCTCCTTGTAGTAATTGGTAATAGCTTTGAACGAAAGGGTCGAGTTGTCTAGAAAGATGAAAAAAACATTTTTGGTGCTAGTTGGTATCGAACACGGGTCGCTTACGTGGCAAACGGGTGTTGTAACACACAGCATGCCTCTTTTTTTATTACGTGGTATTTATTACAAATGCGGCTTACGTATATACGTAGCGTACAACATACATAAGGTAAATTCAACAAATGTACACTGTGCGTTACAACGGCAAATACCTTATGTCTAAGGGGGTATTTGAGCGGCACACTTTATGAACTCATAATACCATCCCGGCCGAAATTACAGTTGGTCGTAAAAGGTTTTTACCTGCATAGTCATTTGCACAAAGTGGCATTGCGAAGACACCATTAGTTCCGTATGTCTGTCCAACATGCGAGTTTTCCCATAAACAATGCATGACCATTAACACCAGAATGTCAACTGGCACATCATTGTATTTGGGTGGCAGAAAATAACGGACACTTTGAGGATTTTAATCCAGTTGTTCTTGAAAAGCCATCTGAAGGACGTCCCGGAAAAGGATCGCATCCCTAAAACAAATAAATCAATGTTCTATTGTTTCTTGAATTTCACAAAGGCGGCAGTTAAATGAGGATAGAAATATTCCTTCTGTGTTTAACAAGGTTTTTGGAGGTATTGTTTTTGTCTGCACTTTCTGAAAAATATCTTAGTTATCAGTAAAATAGGTATTTTCGTTACACGTATTAGCATGTCATGACCAGACAATCCATCATATAGTGAGTGGTAAAGTAAGGCCGGAAATAGCACATATAGCACAAAAAGTAAACAAAAATAGCACAAAAACCCCATAATATGGTTTTTTTTTCTTGAGCTAGAGAACAAGTAATCATTGAAAAACCTCGCAGTCAGAAAACGCGCTGATTCGTCAGCTTCACGCATGAACCCTTGCAGATAGGGGGGTGATGTAAAATTACATGACACTAATTTTGGTAAAACATCCACAAAGTTCACTTGCAGGATTGTTTGAAGCAGTGGGTGAGCACAGTCACGAAAATAAGAAAAGCGACACACCAGTTGTCTAATAAAGAGTTGTACCTACCGAAAACCACCTGTGCAGACAGTTATGAAAACATTGCCTCACCTTATCGGTTCAGAAGTTGATGACCAAATAAAGATAGGAAATATACGGTGAAATTTCTGTATGTGAACCCTTGAACAATAAATTATTTGCAGCAGGTAAAATGTTCGTGTTGCCAGAACTAGGTTGCATGCTTAAGCTCTGCCAAAGATAGAGAGGTTATGAGAAATATACGTTTCGGCTAGAGTGGGCACACGCTCTTTTCATATGCATCAAATGGAACGCCTAGGTATTTTGATGGAACACTAGACCATTCCAAACCCTGAAATCGGATCGGTTTATATGTGCATGGGTCAAAGCACAGTCTCAAGCTTTTAGCAATGTTCATTCGTGCTCCTAAAATTTTTCTGAATTTTCCGATCGTTGACACTACCATTTTTATACTAGGAAGACCTATAAAAAACGCTGGGTCAACCGCACGCGCCTTTACCTTTACCTCATTCTCATAAGCACTGAAAGCACGGACGTTACAACATCGAATCACACATAAGCACAGTGGCTCCAAATAAAGACAAGAGTGGCGATGTGGACTTGTTGGTGAAACATTTGAAAGAAATTTATGTGGTGCGAGGCAAAAAAAAAAAACGAACACGGGAAAGAATAGACTGAGAAGACAGAGCGCTGATGATGGGCGCTCTGTCTTCTCAGTCTATTCTATCATGTGTTCGTTTTTAGGGGCGAAGCTCCTTATGGCGTGGCTTGTGCATCCCTCGTAGTACGTAACCACCAGTGGCACATACCCGAAATAGGTATAACATTTCACCTCCAAGGTGGTGCCAGTGAGAGATTTCTTCTGTGCGTTGTTTAACAATAAAAAATAGTGCTCAATGTACATGCCAATGGCTGCTAATGGGGAATGAGAGACAGGAGCATTCGGCTTTTAGTCAGTGCACACGCTGCGATCCCCATTAGCAGCCATTCGCATGTACATTGAGCACTATCGGACGAGAAAGGGTTGCTACATTATACTCGCTGGGTGTAACCTCCTTAGTTTTAGAAAGGTTTAGCGAGCTTTGAGCCGCAGGGCCATGAATACAATTAACTAGTATATACCATTAATGAATTCGAGGTGGTTAAAGGGGGGAAGCAGATACGAAGCGCAAGCCGTAAGAAATTAAAAGCTGAATCCTCCTGTCTCTCATTTCACATTAGCAGCCACTGGCATGTACATTAAGCACTATCTGACAGGAAAAGGTTGCTACGTTATACTCGCTGGGCGTAACCTTTTTGGTTTTAGAAAGGTTTAGCGAGCATTGGGCCGCAGTGCCATGAATACAGTGAACTAGTATATACCATGAACTCAAGGTGGTTGAAGGTGGGAAGTAGACCCGAAGCGCAAGCCGTAAGAAAGTGTGCGTGTGCCACCTCTCGTTTAGTCCTTGGAGTGTCCACTGAATGGCGGTGCTTCTATATGGGGAATCTATGATAAAAAGATGCGAGATGGTAGGACTTGGAGTGTTGAATATATGGATGAACGGACACACAGACAGATGCATCGATGAACGCATGAAAGGACGCAGGGGCGGATGCATGAACGAACGCAGGGACGGGCGCACGAACAGACGCATGGACGGTCACACAGATGGATGCATGGATGAACGAATGCTTCGCCCCACTCTGCATCATTCACTCCGTGGATAAGCTGCCATTTTAGGGGCGAAGCGCCTTATGGCGTGGCTTGTGCGATCCTCGTAGTACGTAACCACCAGTGGCACATACCCGAAATAGCGGTCCTAACAATGTCTGCTGGATGGGGGCACTTGTATATGATGAATACATGATGAAAACGCCATTGATTGATGAAAAAAACAACGAAAGACGTGACATGTTTTTTTTTCGCCTCGCACTACATAAATTTCTTCCCAGTAAAGAGCAAACAGCATTCGAGACAACAGACCGCCTTGTCTCATAGACAAGATAAAAAACAAGAGCTTTTAAAGACAGCCATTAACAATTAAACGGGTTGAACATTCATTATAGCATATTTTCACATTTTTTAAATATAGTGGAGCCAACGTTAGCATGTTCGAGAAGAGAAAACAGAAAAGAATGGCGAACCCAATCAAAGGATTTTTCTAAGTCTAGTTGTATTGCCAGTTGTTTATATGAGTGTGACCAATGTTCCAATACTGTGTGAGCAATATGTATGTTAGACTGTACTGAGCGACCTTTTAAACCACAGGTCTGATGGGCACCGATGAGTATCAGCATTTCAAATTGAAGTTGGTTTGAAAGTACCTCTGTGAAAATTTTGTAGTCAATGTTGCACAATGTAATTGGTCTATAACCATCAACGTGACGAAGTTTATCTCTACCTGAGTATTTTGAACGAGAGTAGTGTGGCTTTTAGTAAAATATCGACGAAGCGTCTCCAGATTCAAACAGTGTGAAAATATTGAGCAGTGTAAAGCACAGAAATCATTTAAATGTTTTGTAAAACTTGCCGGACATTACAACAGGTCCTGGCATTTTCGAGAATGGTACCTGTTCAATGCAAGTTCTATTTCTTGTATAGTGAATGACCGACTAACAGATTCACTATCCTCGTCAGTTAGAGGAGTCCGAAACAACAAAAACTGCCTCACCAGATCTACATTATCGTTTTCAGAAGAGGCGCTAAATAATTCTTTGTAAAAAGTTTCAACTTCTGACGGAAATTCACTGAAGTTATTGACCAATATTTTTTCCGAGTAAAGGTCTGTTTCAACTTTGATTTCAACGTTAGATATTTATGGAGTAAGGCTTGACGTGTGGTCTCCTCTGAATGCAAAATATGAGAATTGCGGCATTCAACACCTCCACCTCTGTAACGTAAGGCGTCATACGTCTGGAGTGCATTTCTGGCATTAGCAATTTCGCCTGTATGGCGACGAAAAGCTTCACGTTCAAATTCATATAGGTTCAGAAGATTTTGCTCTTTCGTTCTAATTTTCTGTAAAAGCCCCTCACAGATCAAATTTTTATATCTATTGCCCAAACTTTCTGTTTGAATAATTCTCGAGAAGCGAACAAAGGCGTGTCAGCCGACAAATGAATCCTAAGTGCTACGCGGATGCGTGCGGTAAATTGCTGGTTGCTCACAATGGATTAGTTGAGTTTCTAAAGTATTCACTGTGGTCTGAATTGAGATCAAATTTCGCTACCTATCTGCCCCACAACAATGCAGTGATGTGAAAAGCTTCTGCCTGTTCAACAGTGACAAAATAAGCCTGTCTGCTTAAAAATGCAGTGATCGTAGCTTTCATGCTTTACGAACACACGCATTCTGTACACATGCTCCACAATACAACAAAAAATTCTTGCTGTAATACTGCCTGGTACAAGCGTAATTTTAACATCAGGCGTCAGAACATGGGATTATTATGATGACTTCATTGCTCAAAACCATTACAAAAGGCACAGCCGCTACTCCACCTTGACGCCACGTAGTGGTTGCTTCGAGAGCTCGAAAGGTTTCAAACACTAAGAGTTTGAAGTATGCACTAGGAGCGGAATGTCGCTATCGCTTTCCACTTTTGAAGGCGAAGCTTAACGGTCCCCCCCCCCTCCCCCGCTTTGTTATTGTTAATAATATTGTTATTTTTATTGTCATGTCTTATTTCTAATGAAGTTGTTTTATGATATCTTGCCCTTTGATTCTCAGTTGTGTACATTTTTGGATTTCACCCAATTCAACGAAAAAAATAGGCCATTTCATTTATCTGTCAACTGCTTTGAACACTAGACTGTTTGCAGAATACAAAGCATATATTAAGTTAACTTTCATGATCTCAATGCCTTTCACAGTGCAGTATCATTGTTTTTGTCTCAGCTTTACACTGTCTTAAGATAGTTTTTCACATTGTAAAAATTTTTTCCCGTTTTTCAGGAAGCACTCTGCATAGTTGTGTATATTTCCCTTTATTTTTTACTACCATTCCATGATTGTTCTTTTGTCCTTGAGTCTTCCCATTTTGCGATGACTTCTTTTTGTCTGTACGTTTTCAATTTTCTTAGATTTTTCATCGGTAGAGACTAGTGTATTATTTTTTAAAGTCTCTTTTTTGCGTTAGCCTGCACAAACATCTTATTGTCGTTGCTTGGCACATTAAAGAAATTATTTATCATTATAAATAGTAATAACATTATTCTTTTTAATATATTATTAGTATTAGTATTAGTATTATTATTTCTTTTCACTGGAACCAAATGGACGTCGTTTTTATGTTGTCCTCGGGAAGAGTTCTTCGCTTTCCCCTAGATCAAGTGCTACAATTAACATATGGTATGCCGTAAACCAACCCATGCGCTTTCCCTGTCTTTCGGGCCAGCAAAGGCCAGATGCCAGTGATCGACCTGCTACATTCTACCTCCATGAAAATCATGTCCGTGCTGTTTCTCACGGTGGATTCCGCGGCTTTCTTCAAGCTTTGTGTAGGAATGGTCCTCACAGGAAGTAGGCTTGTCTTATAAAATTTCTACCCACGATTTCCACAAACAGGAGTAATTCCGCTGTGCGTTCTTTGTCCATACTTGGCAGGCTAACACCTGCCAGACGCTGCGTCAGAAGAATTCGTCGTGGTTATATCTGGTGAAATTGCACCCAGAGGATAAAAATTTAGAGGGTAACGGACACCACAGGTTGCCGAAAAATCGTAACGTAAGTACAATACCAGTTACAGCTCTGAAATTCTAACGATTACGTTATAAAGTTACCAATTAAAGTAACGCATTACTGGTAACGGCGTTTTTTGTAACGCGTTATCAACGAGACTGCACGGTACGCCAGCGCTACAGTTGTGTCCAAGGTATACAGTGTGCTGAGGAAGCCAAGGTTTTCTTAGAAAACACCCAGGTCTGAATATGCGCTTCAGATGATGACCTCATCGCCAACTTAGGGACCATGTTTACGGCAGACTTAAACCACTCAGTGGAGGAGCGAGACAGGTCATTGCAAGTGCAGGACCACCGCTACCACACAAAGAAGAATGGTGTACCGTAACGCCAGCATAAAGTCGTCACCGACATGTTACCCAAAAACGATACTGTTCCAACGCTAAGCACTACGAAGCCGTACCGGACTGCAACGCGAACACTCAGTAGTAACGGGCAGGACCTGAAACGTGCCACCCACGTCGTTAGCCTTGAGCCGCATGCGCATCGAAAAAACCGCCGATGAACCGCAGAGATAAAAACCGCTGGTACAATTTTCGACGAAGCTTCATGGAATGCCGCCCCGCCGCGGTGGTCTAGTGGCTAAGGTGCTCGGCTGCTGATCCGCAGGTCGCGGGTTCAAATGCCTGCTGCGGCGGCTGCATTTCCGATGGAGGCGCAAATGTTGTAGGCCCGTTTGCTCAGATTTGGGTGCACGTTAAAGAACCTCAGGTGGTCGAAATTTCCTGAGCCCTCCACTACGGCGTCTCTCATTACCAGATGGTGGTTTTGGGACGTTAAACCGCATATACCAATCAATCAATTCATGGAATGCCAGCCCGGTGACCACGTTTGCGTATGGACACCGATCCGCCGACGTGGCCTCATTGAAAATCTTCTGCGATCGTATTTCAGACCATGCAGGGTATTTCCATGTCTCGGCACACTTGGCTACGGGGTTATCTCATGCTTCATCAAGAACTCTCATCGGCGGCGAGCGTAACCTTAAGTTTTTCATGTCTTGTGGTTAACGCCGTTTCATGAGCGTTAACGAACCTAAGACCTGTACTCTTTGTTATCACTTCTCCAAAATTGTGATTTATTGCTTGTATACTCATTTATTATGATACTTTGTTGCTTTATTGTTGTCATTGTTGTCATTGTTGTACACGCGACCCCCCTAGTTTTTTTTTAATCATAGGAACGATGACTTTTTCAGAGAGGGGCCATGCCACGCTCCCTTTTCAAGTGTTGTTATCACCCTATCACACGTGTGAGCGCTGCTTGGAGCAGCCACGCCGATTAACTAAAGAACCACGAAAATAATTGTTGAACGTTTCGATGTCATTCCGTGCAGAAAGCGAACATCACAGATTGTTCTGGAACATAGATGACCGCCAGCGATAATGCTCGACCATTCGGCGACACACGTATAAATGCCGACGTGCATCGCCGTCGGTCAGTTGATCGACGGCTGACGCTCAGTCCATCGCTATCAGTGCCAGTGCCTTGCTTTTATCTGACTTCCCTTTTACGTCGCGAGAAGTTCGGCTCAAATAAACTGTTTCATCTTCGACCTACAGTATGCTTCCTTTGTCAACGTCACGACACCGTGACATTATAGTCTTCGGACAAGATTACGTGCATAACACAGACAACATAGCTTATTCAAAAGCTAATGCGATCGCAAGCGATAATACTTGAAGTTTCATAGGTTAAAGTGGCAAATCGAAGGGCTTGTTTTGTTTAGTCAGACACAGTAACAATCAGAACTGATAGACAATACTGCCATGGAAAGTATAAGGCATAATATGAGCAGTAGTTCTATTGTAAATGTGAAGAAAAAAAAAGTAGACGAAAAGATAGCCTGTCGCAAGCAGGCGTGGTGCTTGCGACCTTCAAACAACGCGTCCGATGTTCTGCCAACTGAGCTACCACAGCGGCCATCACCCTTGCACTTTATGCGGTATATATGTGCATTTAGACGCTGAAGCTCAAGTCAGCGCTGCCATTTTTGGCGAGTGTGGAATGCTCTTTTTCAGTCCGTTCGCGTCACGTAGCACTCGTTTTCAAAGGCTTTCAAGGACTATATGCGAAGGTTTATTGGTGAACTGCCAGTTCGTAAATAAAATCACGCGTAACCTCACAGCAATGGGCAGAAAAACAGCGTTCCACACTCGCCATCATGGCTAGTAGCGGCACTGAGTGACGCTCCCTTCTTTAAGGTTCTTTAATGAAGAAAGGGAAGAGAAAAGCGCGGACCTGTTATTGTCTTTCAACGCTCCCTTGTTTCACTGCCCATGCATACCCCATAATGTTGACCGCGGGGCGCCACCACGGTAGCTCAGGTGACCAGATGCGTTATTTGAAGGCCGTACCCACAGCAAGCCACCTTTTCGTCCAATTTTCTTTCTACCATTCCAATACCATTGCAACCAATGATACCCCTTTACTGTTTTCGGCTTAATTGTTTGTTGTCTATAAAAAGCGAGCTTTTAGAATTCAAGTTCATGTTTTTATTTTTTGGAATACATTTGAATTCATGGCTAAATGCTGCTTCACAAAGGCCAGAAAACCAGAATCACAAGGCAGGGCTAAACTCAAGGCACACGTGGCACCTAACATTGATATACATGCCTGGTATATAGAAACATATCAGATAAAAGATGCCAGTAGTAACAGTTCATCCGAATAGATATGCAATATATGTATACACTCAATAAAGAATATAGTAATTAAGCATAGTGACAAAATGTATCTTATCCGTACAAAGAAAAACACATTAATGAGAGAAACAAAAGCAGGCTACACCTATTTGATAAACGCGATTGCACAAACATGTGTACATGCACATCGATATAAATATAGCTAAATATGTGCAATGCACAAAGAAAAATAGTAATCAACTGCATGAAACAATAAAATATCAAACATAAATGAATACTGAGCGAAATCGCTACAAAATTTATTGGAAAAGATGTATAGACGTTTCATTAGAAATTACTTTTGCCTGTAGCGTAATGAAGTACTCATACTGAGGATCGTAAAAATATTTGACGTACCGATGTTAATAAAAGGGCTTCCGGATACTTTTATTTCGATTTAGAATCCATTGAACGTTGTCTGTCAAGGACTGCAGTTCATAAAAAGTACGGAAACGTGGTATTAGCCTTAGGCCAGTGGAGCGTGGTCGTGGATTACTATAATGCTGAAGTGATGCAATTGAGGTGATAAAATGCTTGACAGTGAGCGAAGACACATAAAATAAACGCATAACACAAAATGCGTACAGGTGATGTATCTTCGTAATGTTGCACGATTCGAAATATTATGCTCTGAAAGACATACTGGCATTATTGCGCATGGCTTTCTTTTGTAATAAGCGAATTCTCGTGATGTTGGGTTGTGTAGTGGTCAACCATACCAGAATACAATAATTAACGTGTGATGAGAACTTGTAATCTCAGTTGCAGTGGTAGAACAGTACGGCAACACGACAAAGCTCCTGTGCTCATGGAGAGCTTTTTGCACAAATTGTCGATCTGAGTGCTACATGATTGATTCGATCGGAATTTACCACAAAGAATTTTACATTTATAATAATTTCAAATTCGTGTCTGTCACAGGAAACATCTTGCTCTAAATCATACTGATTTATTTTTGGCATGAAAAAAATACCTTAGTTTTCGTTGAATTATTTTCGAGGCACGTATAGTGAGAGCAGAATTCTAGTTTTTCAAGGATGTGTATACATTTTGACGCTAAAACTTTTTCGTCAGGTCTGGAGCGCAGGATAGTGCTGTTGACCACATTAATAAGTTTCGAGCTCGCGTGAATATTAGCTACGCCGCGGTGGTCTAGTGGCTAAGGTACTCGGCTGCTGATCCACAGGTTGCGGGATCGAATCCCGGCTGCGGCGGCTGCACTTCCGATGGAGCCGGAAATGTTGTAGGCCCGTGGGCTCAGATTTGGGGCACGTTAATGAACCCCAGGTGATTAAAATCTCCGAAGCCCTCCCCTACGGCGTCTTTCTTAATCATATAGTGGTTTTGTAACGTTAAACCCCACATATTAATCAATCCAAGTGATATTTCTGAGCCTTGGTTGGACTCCTTTGGTATGTATATTGATAGCCAGTAGAAGTCTCCCACATTTTTTCCTTTCACATAATTTTAAGCAATTAGGTTTCTTAAGCTCCCTTTTTTACTTAAAATATTAGACTGCAGCAGAGCTCAGCAGTAAGGCACTGAAAGGCTAGAAATTGGCTTACCGGTCCAGCGGCCCATAGTGGACAGTCCCTAGTGGCTAGCGACGGCAACTTGAGCATGGTGTGGATGGGAAGCACCGTCAGGCCCAGACCCGCAACAAGCTGAGCGGTGGCGAGGCCCAAGGCTACACTAGAACATTTCATTGGGATCTCCTGCCGCTGGGGAGACAGACCCGAGTGATCACATCGACGCGTCTCACACGTGGTAGCCGTCGTCTGTACGCAGGGGGTCTCGCGTCGTATACTTGCGCTTCACTGGTGCTCAATGTCCAGGATTACTCTAAAATCGGCAGAGGTAGTTTCCTAGCCAGCTCCAGAGCAATGGGCGTCTCCGGATCACCTTACATTGAAGTGTCAGTCTCATGCAAAGGACGATTCTTTCTTGATCATTTGTCGGCCGCGGGTGATCCTGTGACGTCACCTTGCAATAGGTGGAGCCATTTCCTGAGACGAACGTCTGCTGCAACTTTACACAGCTGGAGCGGCAGTCACTTAGCTTTCTGCAAAGCGTTATCAAAAAAGAAGGTTTTAAACACACATGAGCAGTTTTAATATCATGTCATTCTCAAAGCCCACCTAAATGCACTCAACAGCATGCACGCATAGAAAAGTTTGCTCAGTGCTTCTACGAAAAAGCGGAAACAGAGGTCAGGCAATCCACACGCTTTACGTTTGATCACGTTTCGCAAATAGTTTCGCAGTCATTATGGTTCCTGATTAACGTTGGTAATGAACCACGATTGTACGGTAGAGTTGTTTTAGGCTTCCTATAGCAAATATAATTGTCGTGAAAAAGAATATGCATCGTTGGCAAGCAGCATCGCCAACGCTTGGGTACAGGCTTCTTGGCTCGTCTCGCTCGTCTCGCGCTTATCGGCGCCAGTATCTGCCTGAACGCTGCTGTGTTCCAGTTGCGTTTTGTTCATGGAGTCGCTGTCGCAGAACACTGTCAATAAACCCCTTTTCAATTGGTGGAGGGTGCTTCCATTCCCCGTCTTCAAAACGTGGGTGCTGCCATTCTCTATCACCTGAACATGGGGCTGCGCAACCAAACGCTTCTTCCAATCATGACCACCAACAGTGCGCAACCTGACACTTCTCCTTTGTCCTACAGCAACTCCCTGTGTTCCTCGTCTGCGAGAGCCTAAGGTCTTTGGCGGTGCTGATGAGACCAACGTCGAAGACTAATTCACCCTTTACGAACTGGTAAGCGCTAACAAGTGAGATGACGTGGACAAGTTGAATCACATCATCTTTTACCTTACTGATAATGCCCAAATGTAGTATAACAACAACAAAAACGAAATTTCTACATGATCCATCTTCAAGATGTCGTTCGCTGACGTTTTTGGCGACCCGTTCTCCGCAACTCATTCCGAACAGCGCTTGCGCGCTCGCACAAAGAAGCCGTCCGAGTAATTCACTACTTACATCGAAGACATCATTGGTCTTTGTAACCGTGTCAACCGCCATGCCTGAGCCTGATAAGATTCAGCACATCCTCAAAGGCATTATTGACAACGCAGTTCAGGTGCTCCTGGCCCGTAATCCTGCCACCATTCCAGAACTTGTTACCTTGTTTCAATGTTTTGACGAGTTAAAGAAGCAGCACGCCCTGACTCGGCCTTTTTCCACGCATGCCGACTCGTTCTCTAGTCTTACTTTCGTTCACGAGCACGAACCGTCTCTGCAAAAGAGAAGAGCTCGCTCAGGCCGTTCTCGTAGCTCCCCACAAGCAGCCCTTGGCTGTGCTTGTTCCTTATGCATCTCTTACATATGCCCAGGTAGTATGGAAATCCCCGCCAGCAGAATTTTTCACCCATGCATTCACCTGCTCCCCACTCCGCCCCTCCTTCGACACGATGGGCCGCACCACGAGTCAGCGATTCCTGGCTCACTCCTTACAATCGCACAATTATTTACACCTGCAGTACTCCAGGACACGTTGCCCAACATTGTCACTGTCGCTTCCAGCCATTCTACGATGCTACTCGGCCGTTCCCATACGATCAACAGCCATGCTATCACGTGCTCCCTATCCCTCACCGCACTTTTGCTACACCGACTTTCTCCAGTCTCAGTCATCCCGCTCCTCATCTCAGTATCACTATCCCCACCCCCATCAGCTCCTGGGTGATCACTTTCCCCGATGCGTCACCGACCCAAAGCCTTCAACAGGGAAAACCAAAGACCACAGTTCCACTGGCAAGAACTGCACCGTCATCTAAATGCCGAATTCTCGCTCCTCACCTGCTTACTTCGTCGCCATATCTGTCGATGGTGTTTCTGCATCTTCCCTCATCGACACCGGTGCTGCTCTGCTGCTCCCTGCGCAAAGTGGCTACGCCACTCTCTGGAGTATCACTTCAGACGGCTAGTTCTCTGCGAGTTAGACCTCTCCGCACCTGTACTGTCATCCAACACTCTAAGACGCTAAGAAGCGAAAAAGAAGCCGAATAGGAGTAAGTGCAGAATTTTGTCCCTGCAACCAACAGTGAGTTCGTGGAGGAAATAACTGCAAGACGGGAGTGACGTATGCAAACAGAAGGAGAAACTGTTAGACTATACAGAGCAACGTTTACCCGCGTGGAACTTGCCGGTGCAGTGGCGGCCTCGAAAAAATGGTCAGCATGCGTGTAAGCAAATAGTTACTTAAAGAAATGAGCTGGTGACCGTTTCTGTTAGTTTGAATGGTCGTGATAACTACGGTAACTACGTCAGGAGTAAAGTAATACTCCTCATATAACGTTCATATAGGCAAACGTTTAAACACCCGTCCTAATAAATGAGTGCTCACGTTCGAGTTGTATGAATGCGTAGCGTGGTGCTCTCCGCAAGCTAACCCTCGTTGGTGTAACGGTGTGTTGTGGATCTGTTATGGTTACGTGGTTGTGGTTGTTGCTTTTGGTGCTGCACTGAATCATGTCTGTGCTGTAGGAAACATGATCTGCTAATGGAATGAAATGCTGCGCTATCGAAATGCTACGCGCCGACTGAGATGTCGCCTCAGAGGTGAGTGTAGGCTGCCATCACTCCGCGAGGTTTGCCTCTGTGTTGTTAATATGTAACGAGCACCATTTGTTTAACGCTCACGTTCGTCCCGAACAAAATGCGCATGGTTAATGAGCTCGCGCTACACCGGGTTGCGAGTGCTGCCCCGTCAGCTAAAGAATACAAATGTGATGGCTGGGCCATCGAAACCTGCTAGCCATTAGCTGTAGCAAGAAGAGCTGTTCAAAAAATCGTTTTGCATTCAGTGTAGCACAAATAAGGATTGTTCATCAGAGATTTCCGCACATTTTAAAAAGAAAATTCACTTGAACTCTGCATGTAATGTCATCTTTTACAAGGTAAACAACTAGCTTTGAAAAGCCAGCTGTTAACATTGCATGTCTAGCTTGGCTTGGCACCACTAACAGTGGCAGGGTGACCACATCGGTGATTTCAATTGGTTGTAGCAATGCAAAGCATGTTTTACTTTTATACCTTTAAAACGAAGCGCAAACCTCGTTGATAAATAAGCGGGCCCACAAGCGTATCGCAGTGAAAGCTTGAAGCCTTAAACTTGAGAACGTGTTTCTTGAACTTCATAGCATCTTTTAAACTGTGCCATTGCATTATGACGGGTTTGTAAAAGAAGCAGTTTTCCTCTACTTTTTACGCGATTGAAGGTAACTACAAGTGCATGAACTGTTCTGCCTAAAATAATGACTGCCTCTGCAGTTACTTTTTCAGGAAATAGACGACTGAAAGCGTTGCACTTTCCGAGGAAAGTCAATATCTTGCAGCTACGAACACGCTCTCAGCATCTGTCAATGGTGTGGGTGCACTTCCTGAAGTCGGCTTGACAGCATCCATTCCAATGAAGCATTGTTTCTTTTACTGTCTCTTAAGTACAGGGAAGCTGTCATATACTTTGTGTTCATAAAAATTGCGGAATTGATATATGCGCACTATGGCGCAGACTCGACACGAGTAGCTGAATAAACTTGGCTGTTTTTTTAAATGTTTTTGTTTTTTCGTTTGTCATGAAACAGATATTTTCGCTGAAGGACATTGCCAACGCGCTCTGTGCTTTAAGAAACGAGAAAGCTTGACAGAGCGACGACGAAATACACAGGAACATTTACATACTATACATATGCTCATCAAGCACACAAATTCGCTAGAAACACGCATGCAGAGATAACCTATTCAACGCATTTTACACATTCATGAGTGTGATCACCAAAGGGTTGCTTTCCAAACACTGAAGGCTTAAGTCCAATATGCGGAACCTTCCTAATTTGAGCAACATGGGAGAACGCGCAGCGTCCAGACAGTGCCTACATATATAGCACGCTAATTTCTTCTGCTGTGTCTTGGGGTGTGGTAGAGTGGTTAGCGTACGCGACTGCTGATCCAACGGTCACGAGCTCGAATGCTGTGTATTTGTCGTGAGTTTTCTGTAGTTTACTGCTCAACTTACTTCTGTGTGTCGATTGCATATGTCTTCAAATGCATTCATCCACCACTAAGTTCTCGCAAATTCGACCTGAATTGGTAATAAATTAATTTTTCTTTTCGAGAAAGAGCAACTGATGGAACAAACAATTTGTCCCTACGCTGTCACTTCCTCCAATAAATGGGTAATTTGTACTCTTTGACCTTTCATCCATCAAAACTATTGAGGACTAAACATTTCGTACCCTGACAGTTACTCCCGAAAAGACGAATCTTTCATCCTTTGACAAGTAATGGCTGTGGCAATGCAATTCGCCTCAAAAGTTCGAATTACAGGCCTCTTTTCGTCGTTCGTGTCTTATCGTGAAGGCTTTATGTACGTCGCACAGCTTATCGTCCTTTCAGTGTGCTGGCATGATATCCTCGGGTGTGACTTCCTGTCGCATCATAATGCCGTCATCGACTGCGCACACGCTCAAGTTCGATTCTCGGCTCTGTCTGACGAACCACTGCACGAAGCTCTTTATCAGCTACCTAAACTCGTCGGGCGTGAAGACACCGACATTCAGTCAGCCTCTCTTGCCATCGTCCGTGTTTGCTGCGATGACCTTAACGATGCTACGGTGTTGTCTACACCTTCCAACATTCTCATGAGCCGCAGAGCTGTTCCCCTGTCTTTCGCTACACTTGACGTCACAGCTGGCCAAAGCAGTATTTTTGTCCATAAACGCCTTTCCACTCCGCTTACACTACTTGTCGGCAAACGTCTCGGTCGTGTAGATCACCTTGAATCTTATTTCTTTCTTAACTTGCCAGACGAATCGTGCCGTAGTGACAAGACCGAACTTCATGCCCTTTCCCCGCTGGAATGCTCGTCGAGTGACAATTTCTTGAGTTCCATTGACAACACCCCAGGTGCTACTGAACGCAGGAAGCTTCTCAGCTTCCCCCAGCACTTCGTGCATTCATTCAACGTTTCGCAGCCGCAATCGGGTCACACTTCAGAAGTGCTCCACTACAGTGAGACCGGTCCAAGACCGTACCGCATTTCTGCTACAGACCCTCATATCACCAATGACCAGGTCAAAGAGACGCTACGCCATGGCTATATTCAACCATAACGCAGTCCTTGGGCATCTCCTATCGTTCTAGTTTGAAATAAGGACGGATTAATTCGCTTTTGCGTCGATTACTGTCGAGTAAATTACCTATTAGGGAAAGATGTCTATCCATACCGTGCATCGACGACGCTTTGACAGCATCCTACTAGCCGAATTCTTTTCCTCCTTAGAGTTACGTTCTGGCTGCTGGAAGGTTCCCATGGAGGAAGCTGATCGCCACAAAAGTGCGTTGATTACACCAGCTGGTCTGTAAGAATTTAACGTAATATTGTTTTGTGTGTGTGTGGGGGGGGGGGGCGACGGTTCGTTATGCTCCTGCCATGTTTCCACGACTCATGCACAACACACTGCGTGAACTCAAGTAGTACGTGTGTCTATGCTATCTCGATGACAGTGCCATCTTCTCCCCCAATTTTCTACCGATATGCGTTGACCGCAACGGTTTTTGACATGTTTGACCAACGCTGGTCTCCAACTTAACATCAAAAAGTGCTGCTTCGCCACGTGGGAGCTGTCCGTCTTAGGGCACATCGTGTCGAAGCATGGTGTTCTACCGACCGTGCAAAACTTCGTGCAGTCGCCGAATTCCCGAAACCTGCTACGTTCATAAACTGCACAGTTTTATAGGACTATGCTCATACTTCTGGCTTTTCGTTCGAAATATCGCGTCGATCATGTCACCACTGGCTGATCTCATACGCAGTGACACAGACCATTAATCTTGGGCTCCTGACGAACATGTTGCGTTTGCTACTCTCTGTCGTCAACTCACCTCTCCTCCCATTATTCGGCATTTCGACCTAACAGCTGCAACGGAAGTTCACGCAGACGCTAGTGCGGTTTGTGTTTGCGCTGTCCTCACACAACGTAAGCCGGGCTACTCCGAATACGTCATCGCTTACGCGAGTCCCAACCTCAATAAACCCTAGGCCAATTACAGCGTCACTGAAAAGGAATGCTTAATTAGCTCTGTAGTGTGGGCGCTTCACAATTTCCGCCCTTTTTTGCACGGTCATCCATTCGACCTGGTAACGAATCACCATGCGCTCTGTTGGCTCGCCACACTGAAACACCATTCTGGCCACCGAGCTCGCCGGGCACTGCGAATATAGGAGTATGACATTCACGTCATCTATCACAGTGGACGTAAGCACTCAAACGCAGACGCCTTGTCCCGTTAACATTTATCTCCCAACTCGGCCGGCGGAACCGATGGCCGAGTCATCTCTCGACTTTGACTTCTTTCCCAGCGAACAACATTAAAACCTATGAATCGCTTCCCTTTTAGGGGCGAAGCTCCTTATGGCGTGGCTTGTGCGTCCCTCGTAGTACGTAACCACTAGTGGCACATACCCGAAATAGGTATAACATTTGACCTCCAAGGTGGTGCCGGTGAGAGATTTCTTCTGTGCGTTGTTTAACAATAAAAAATAGTGCTCAATGTACATGCCAATGGCTGCTAATGGGGAATGAGAGACAGGAGCATTTGGCTTTATGTCAACGCGCACGCTGCGATCCCCATTAGCAGCCGTTGGCATGTACATTGAGCACTATCGGACAAGAAAGGGTCGCTACATTATACTCGCTGAGTGTAACCTCCTTAGCTTTAGAAACGTTTAGCGAGCGTTGAGCCGCAGGGCCATGAATACAATGAACTAGTATATACCATGAATGAATTCGAGGGGGTTAAAGGGGGGAAGCAGATACGAAGTGCAAGCCGTAAGAAATTAAAAGCTTAATCCTCCTGTCTCTGATTTCACATTAGTAGCCACTGGCATGTACATTGACCACTATCTGACAGGAAAAGGTTGCTACGTTATACTCGCTGGGCGTAACCTCCTTGGTTTTAGAAAGGTTTAGCGAGCATTGGGCCGCAGTGCCATGAATACAGTGAACTAGTATATACCATGAACTCAAGGTGCTTGAAGGTGGGAGGTTGACCCGAAGCGCAAACCGTAAGAAAGTGTGCGTGTGCCACCTCTCGTTTAGTCCTTGGAATGTCCACTGAATGGCGGTGCTTCTATATGGGGAATCTATGATAAAAAGATGCGAGATGGTGGGACTTGGAGTGTTGAATAGATGGACGAACGGACACACAGACAGATGCATGGATGGACGCATGAAAGGACGCAGGGGCGGGTGCATGAACAAACGCAGGGACGGGCGCATGAACAGACGCATGGACGGTCACACAGACGGATGCATGAACGGACGAATGCTTTGCCCCACTCTCTATCATTCACTCCGTGGATATGCTGCCATTTTTTTTTACTGTCTCTCTAGATTAATTCAGGCACGAAGACTGCGAGCAAACAGCAGACACCCAGAAAGCGGATGGAGGAAAAGGCCGTGCAGGAGGTGCGGCGGAGCAAGAGCCATGAGAGCAGAAATCAGGCATCAAAATTGTGAAGCAAAAAAGTAAAGTAACCATGTATCGAGATTGTAGCAAGCTTACAAAGAAACACTCGCTGTCAGGGTCCGCTTCCGTGGCTGGGGTGACTCTAGATGGTTGATTTACAACTTTTTATCTTTTTTTTCTTAATTTTTTTTTGCGGAAGCCCTATTCATTTATATTTTATTGATTCAAGCCTGTTATACCACGGTGGCACGGGCAGAGGCACATTATTTTATGTTCTTTTATCACTGCCTCACCATAATTTTTTGTCTCTCTAGATTGTCGACCACTGCAGTGTCTCAATCTCTCTGACGTCAAGCTGCTTATTTCGCCATCCTTGATCGGCTGCCATACTGACGCAACCACGCCCCTGAAGGTCGTAAGTGGCTTTTGGTTGTCCCCCGCCGCTTGCGATCACAAATATGCGCCTCCTTTCACGACGATCCTCAATGTGGCCATGCCAGAGTTTTAAAAAACTTATGAACATATTCGCCGTCGCTTCTACTGGCGCGGAATGTATTAGTTCGTAGACAAATTTGTTATGTGCTGCCCTGACCGTCAGCGTCGTAAATCGCCGCTTTCCACTCACCCGGTGCGCTTCAGCCGCTTCTGTGCCCTGTAAAATCTTTCTGATCGGATCGGAATTGATCTCTACAGCCCACTGTCGACATCAGATGGAAATCAGTGGATCATAGTTGCAGTGGACCATTTAGAACACTACGCTGAAATCACCGCCCTTCCAAGTGCCACTACGCGGGACGTAGCGTCTTTCGTCCTCCGTCGCTTCATACTTCGACTCAGGGCACCTAAAAAACTACTTGGTGACCGACGTCGAGCCTTTCTATAACGTGTTGTCGCAGCTCTACTTTTTGAATGCCACGTTGTTTATCGCAAGACCAAGGCATACCACCCACAGACTAGCGGGCACAAAGAGATTCAACCACACTCTCAGTGATATTCTCACGATGTGTGTGGCATCTGATCATGCTACTTAGGATTGCATTCTTCCATTCATCACGTTCGCATACAACACCGCGGCACAGTCAACCATTAGATTTTCACCTTTCCTCCTCTTCTATGGACGTGAACCTTTTCACACCATTGACACTCTCCTTCCATTCAATCCTGATGCATTCGAATGCACACCTGCATCCGAAGCTGCCCGACAAGCGGAAGAGTGCCGCGAACATGCACGCACCTCCACGTCAGAAGAACAACAGCTCCAGAAGGAAAACGATGCTGACTCTCCATGAAGCCACAGGTATTCCCTGGGATTTTTTGTATGGTTGGCTGTTCCTAAGTGAACGCCTGGCTTTTACTCAAAACTCGTCCCTAAGTACGAGGACCCTTATCGCGTTTTGGAGGGAATCTCCCCAATAAGATTTGGAACTGAGCCAGTTTGTTAATCTGATAACATGCGCTGGCATGAACGTGACATCGTCCACGTAGCCCGCCTCCAGGTACACCATAGTTATCTGCCTCCAGACAATTAGATCACCAGGATGATGTTTTTTCAGCGGGTACAAATTGTGATGGAGATGTATCGTTGGTTGCTTAAGCAGCATAGCCAAAGTTTGAGTACGGAGTTCTTGGCTC
Source organism: Rhipicephalus annulatus (assembly GCA_013436015.1). Classification (NCBI taxonomy): domain Eukaryota; kingdom Metazoa; phylum Arthropoda; class Arachnida; order Ixodida; family Ixodidae; genus Rhipicephalus; species Rhipicephalus annulatus. The sequence continues at coordinate 334,042 of WOVY01015297.1, forward strand.
GTATCACTCGCCTCGCGTTCATCGTCGCCGGCATCTGCCTGGACCTGAACGCTGCTCTGTTCCGATTGCGTCTTGTCGTGGAGCCACCGTTGGAGCACACCTTAGTAAATTCTTTTTCACTGTCACTAAGTTTATGCTCTGCTTTGAACTATAGGGCAATGTAAATACCTACTATACTATGACCGGTAGTGGTCACGAATCACCCCGAATAGAACAACACAGGTTAGAAGACAGACTAGAACAAACATGAAAATTATATGCAGACAAAAAGAACACGCACAGAATGTTTTAATACAAAACAAAATATTAGCACTCTAGTTTGTCCACAAAATTAACACATTGAAGTAGACTTCTGTGTAATATTGCCACACATGCCCCTTTTTATATGTTGTAGTGCCCACCCGAGGAGGCACCCTGTGAGACCGTCTTCTTTACACGTAAGATGAATTAAAATAAAAGTAGTGTCACATGGTCGTGTTGATTCTTGTGGAGAGCAGCTCGAATGGGGCAAATAATAAAGGCCAGGCGTTTTCAAAGCTGCCCTAGAATTTCAAGCAGAGTACTATATAAGCAACCAAGCATAGAAGAAGGTGATTTTGACCTGACTTTGGTCTCCAAATGCTGAAGTATTTGATCCCACACACACTGAATAAATTCAGTTTTTCATTGCAGCGATTGCGCCTTCTTTCGTGACAGGACATGTGCAGTCTATTTTTAGTTACATGATGCATGAAAAAAAGATTTTTTTTTGTATTTTGATTAGTCCTACTCTTGTATTTCTATAGAGAATGCAATCTTGCATACATGTACGAAATAATTACTATTGTACCACTTGCAGCTATGTAATTGTGTCTTTACCCTTTTGGTTTACCTCATGAATGCTGTCACTTTTTCTGCATTGTTGTGTTGCGATGTGGAGCTAGTCGAGCTACGTTTGTATCGCAACATTTTTCCCACATTCCATACCACAAGCTACATCTGTACAGACCTATGTTGTATACATAAGCTTCCTACTTCAAGCTTATTAACGCGATAGTGTTAAAGAGCTCGTTTCGCGAAAATTCCGGCATCGGCTTCGTTGGTTGTGAGCGATAAATCATCCTATGCATAACCGAAAAATTGAGAATGAGGCGAATTATATAAAGAATTAATATAAAGAAATCCTGGATAAGAGTGTGGACCGAGCCAGAGTCGTTTGAATTGAACCTGGGTCGTTTGCATGGCAAGCGGTTGTTTTACCACACAGCCACAGCTCTGCCTGTAAGAAAAGTGAAAAGAACTTCTTGTGCTTGGAAGTGCAGTGAAAGTAGCTTTCATGCTTCACAATGCAACATGAAATATTGCAGTAATAAAGCATAGTACAAGCGTCTATTGCCAACGGATGTCAGTACATGTGATTATTATAATGACTCCGTAGTTGATAGCTGGTACACCACTACAAAAGGCGCACACTCCACTGTGCCTATTTTCTTGAGGCCACGTAGTAAGTGCATAGCAAATTCGAAAAGATTTCATGCACTAAGTTTTTGAAGTACGCACTACGAACAAGATGTCATTATCACGTTGGAATCGCTCGAATCGAAAGGCGAAGTTTTTGGGTCCCCTAAATTTTTCGTTACTGTCTTGGTAAAGAGAGGGAGGTCGTACTCTGTACCATACCGCAAGCTGCTGAGCTAACTTAGGGAGCCACACGGATGGTTAGCAGGTCATGTGGTGCGTGGGTCACCTGGTAAGTGCAATTTCATATAAACGTTTAGTACACAGTAAAGTTAAGAAACTGCAAGTAATATTCCCTATGTTCTTGGCTTAACTGTCTTTCTATATTGTTAGTTTTGTAGAAGAGAAGAAAACGAGCCTCTCAGATATTTAGTCCACTTTCGTGCTTGTGCACGCGTGTGCCGCTAATGAAACGAAATTAAGATAGCGCCAGAGCTGCCATCGTCCTCGTTTATGGGTTTTTGCTTTTTGCTTTGTCCTGTACGCCGCAAAAGAAACGTCCTAAGTAGCCCAAGAAGTACGTGAAACAATTTCACTGCTCACCGAGTGTGGATATTCTTCTAGAGTGATACTCCTAGGTCCTTGCTGCCTTGAAGAAGCCTCTCGTGGAAGCCGTTCTGATGTCAGGCAACGCTAACAATATACACGGCTGGAAACGCCAAATGATTGTCTCTTCAGCGAATTACCTGTTCGGTGAAACTGAACGAAAAAAGGTTTGGAAAAGGAGGGAAAACATGGAATAACAGCTTACTTGGCATGACTAGCACCATCTTGCGGTTCTTTCGAGGAAGACGCTCCGAGGCAGGCGTCATTCTTGAGCTCCGGGGTGCGCGACGATGCCTGGGAGAAGCGGACAGGGGAAGGCTACGAAAATAGCTCGGAGGAGGATGAAAAATAAACACATGCCACAGCAGTCAAGTGAAACGTGAGATACCGAGCAGAGAAGCTTCTTTTTTTTTCGCTCACGGGAATGCACCGTCCTGAGGCAACTTACTGGACCTGCCTGGAGTTGGTTAGTTAACCTTGGGAAAAATAATAACGTAGTGAAATAAGGGTACTTGGTATCAAAGAATGGAAGCATAAATCTTTATCCGACCCCATAGTTCCATAGTTTTTTTTTATTTTGTGATATATATATATATGTATGCTCAGACCTCCGAGTAATAACTTTTATTAGCACGTGCAAAAATAAATAAATAAATAAATAAATGAATATATATATATATATATATATATATATATATATATATATATATATATATATATATATATATATATATATATATATATATATATATATACGTGCTACGAAAAGTTTTTTACTCGGAAGAATTGAGCCAGCGGGAATGGATGCATGAATAATTTTATTATGGTCCCTTGGTGCGTACACAGTAGATCGCTAGCGCGAACGGGCGGGGAGACGCTCAGAAAACTTTTAAGATGGCTGACTCCCTAACAACAACTAGCCAGAGCACGCGCTGCCGCAGAACGCCTTCGTCCATTCTAGCGGGCAGCCATGGCCAGCGCTCGCCGTACCTAGTGGGCAAGTGGCATTATTCCCCCTCTGAAAAAAAAAACAGATGGGCACTGCTCAGATGCTCTGGAAGTACAAAGGCAAAGTCGGGGCAAACCAGGAGACAATACACGCATACACAAAAACAAAGCAATAAGCTTCCTGCGCAGTCGCACTACCTCGTGAACTACGGCTTCAGTCGCACTACGTGCACAATCTACGAGGGGTGCCTTCGACGCCGTGGCGAGAAGGCCCCGTCAGGGACTATCTCGTAGTTCACATCGCTCACGCGTCACAACACTTCGGTGGTTGCAAAGTAGTGACTGAGCTGTTTTTCAGACAATCTCTGGCGTCGGACTGGAGTCCACACCCACATTTGTTCGCCTGGATGGTAGCCAACTGGTGAGGGTTGTAGCGGCATGCATTTGCGCTCTATTTGGTGTGTAATATGTAGGTGTGCTGACTGGCGCCCTTCTTCGGCGTACTGGGTAAGCTGCAAAGCGTCAGGCGTGATCAAAGCGTCGCAATTGTGTGGAAGCATCGCATCCAGCGTGGTCTGTACTACACGACCATAGACCAGACGAAAAGGCGTGAATCGCGTAGTTTCCTGGAAGGCAATTTTGTAGGCGAATGTGACTGACGGTAGCACCTGGTCGCAGGGCTTATGCTGGACATCTACATACATGAATAACACGTCAGCGATGGTTTTGTTAAGTCACTCTGTAAAGCCGTTGGTCTGCAGATGATATGTCATGGTCTTGCGATGGCTCGTGTAGCTGAGCTTGAAGACGTTGTGAATGAGCTGGGCCGTAAATGAATGAATGAATTATCTTTATTGCACTCATATCTTATACAAAATAAGCACAAACTGTATGGTCCCATAGCCAAAGGCTAGTGCGGGTCCCATTGAAAGTATACATAAGTAAACGTAAGTAAACAATTCAAATTTGGTATACAATAAGTAATGTTTATCTGCTAACAACAGTCACTTGAATTCGATTGAACATAGAAAAAAGGGAAAGTACATAACTTGTAGTAAACACAAATATTTGGTGATTAGTGGCGTACAGAACTGAAGAATGGTACTTGTAGTTGCAATATCAATAGTAGTTCTCTTATATGGCTTAATATACATAACAAGGGTATTGAAACATCTTTCAAAGAAAACATCTTTCATAGAAAGCACTAAACACATAAAGGGCAATATATAAACATAATAAAAAATTACAACCTAAAGTATCAGTCAACTCAAGCAGAGAAAATTATTTCAAAGTAGTATTTTTTCAATGATCTGGAAAAGTTCTGGGTATTATTTATATACGCGGTATGCCATTCCAAACTTTCACTCTGGTATATTGTAGTAGACGTTTGCTATAGGCGTTGTTTATAGGCGGTATATTGAAGTTGTTAAAAGTTTGGTTCCTCGTTAAGCGTCGGGAAATACACAGTAATGAAATTGGGAATGGTTGATTGTTCCTAACGACACTGTTAATACATGTAGCTAATTTTAGTTCCCGCACAAAACAAATGGTAAGATCTTTAACCTAGAAAAAAGTGGTTTGCTATGTTCGTAGTAAGGTGAGAAAGTAATCATACGTATAGCCCGTTTTTGCAGCCGTCGTATTGGCTCAAGATAAGAGGCATAAGCCGAACCCCAGGACTCTACACAGTACAGAAGGTGGCAGTTAACTAGAGCAAAATACAAAGTGCGCAAAATTGTAGTGTCAAATATTCACGTGCTTGCAAATGGACGTAACAACTCGAAGCTAGTTTCAAGCTGACTGCTTCTATTTGACTCTGCCAATTTAAACAGCTGTCTAGAACAACACCTAGGTAAATAAAAGAATCAGTACATTCTAGGGAGCAATTATTGATGTGGAGTTGTATATCATGTGGAGTAGGATTAGTACGGGAGTGTAATAACATATATTTTGTTTTTTTGGCATTGATGGTAAGCTTGTTAGCTGTAAACCAATCGGCAAGCTTAGCTAGTTCAGTATTCATCTGTTCTTCTATGTCTGGCAGATTTTTGCCGGTAATAATTAGGGCAGTGTCGTCAGCATACATAAGCATCTCGGCAGTTGTTAGTACTAGAGGCAAGTCATTTATATATAGTGAGTAAAGTAACGGACCTAATACAGAACCTTGTGACACACCTGTTTTAATGGATTGGAGAGAAGTAATGTTACTAATAACTACCATTTGTTGCCGACCTTGAAGGTAACTCTGAAAAAAATTCAACATAGTGTTGCGAAAACCATATCTACGTAATTTGTAAAGTAAGATGTCATGGTCTACTTTGTCGAACGCTCTTCTGAGGTCCAGAAAAACCACTGCGGCGAATTTGTTATCTTGGAGGGCAGTATTTAAAACTTGGCTTAGTGTGTGCACTGCTGTACTTGTAGAGCGCATTGGCCGGAAGCCATGTTGTTGCGGACATAACACAAGATATTTGTTCAAAAAGGAAAGCATACGTTTCAAAATTATTTTTTCGAAGATATTGTTAAGCACACTCACTACAGAGATCGGGCGGTAGCAAGAAGGATAGGACCTATCTCCCTCTTTGTAAACAGGGGTGACTTTGGCTATCTTGAGTATTGATGGGTATTGACCGGCATATAATGAGTGGTTGAATAGGTTACATAATACTTCTCCAATTAAATCAATGTTCTCTTTTATAACGCGCTATGGAATCTCGTCATCACCCGGCGCTTTGCTAATTACTAGTTTACTCACAGTAAGCAGAATTTCTTTAATGCCTATGTTGTTTATAACAAAGCTATTTGGTAAGGACGTTGGTTCATACAGCGTTTTGTTAAGAATAGGCAGCATTTTGGCTAACGATAGACTAACATTTGTAAAATAAGTATTAAAGTCGTTGACAGTGTCCTCAGTGACATTGTCGCCCCGCCGCGGTGGTCTAGTGGCTAAGGTACTCGGCTGTAAACCCGCAGGTCGCGGGTTCGATTCCCGGCTGCGCCGGCTGCATTTCCGATGGAGGCGGAAATGTTGTAGGCCCGTGTACTCAGATTTGGGTGCACGTTAAAGAACCCCAGGTGGTCTAAATTTCCGGAGCCCTCCACTACGGCGTCTCTCATAATCAAATGGTGGTTTTGGGACGTTAAACCCCACAAATCAATCAATCAAATCAGTGACATTAACGGGTAGCGTTTTTTCAGCCCGAGTATGCCCGATTGCTTCGTTTAGTATTTGCCAAGTTTTGCCCGAGTTACTGGAGGCTTGCTCAATAAGCTTCGAATAGTATTCTTTTTTTACATTTACGTGACATGGCTACTGATTTGTTACGAGCAGTTTTATACTCACGTAGTAGATGAGCATTATGCTTATCCCGTTTTCACTCATGATACCAGTACTCTTTAGCCTTAAGCGCCCCTAATAAACCTTGTGTCATCCAAGGAGAGGTTGGTGTTTTATATGAGCGCCTACGAATGACTTTTTTCGAGGTATATACGGCTTCCGTAATAACATTATTAGATTAGCAAACTCCTGGTCTACCTCATCATGATAAACCTCATGCAATCTAAAAGAGCGTAAGAAACAACGAACCTTTGAGTAATCAATTTTATAAGAAGTAACTTTTCTCTGATGATTTATTATAGGCCCTCAATCCACAGTGACAAAAGTTGGCATGTGATCAGTGACAGGCTCATTAAGAACATCTGTTCTTATGTTGTTAGGAATATTTGTGAGGACATGGTCCAACATCATTTCTGTTGTACTTGTTACTCGTGTAGGCACAGTGATCAAATTGCGGAAATTATATGATTGTATAAGGTAGGCGTAGTCCTTATAACTAGCACTAAAGGCATCAATGTTTATATCCCCAAGAATAACAACCCTGGTACGACCATTCCTTGCCAGGGTAGACAGAATGCCTTCAAGGTTATCAAAAAAAAACTGCTAGTATCGGCGTTTGGCGGCCGATACACCACACCAACAACAACAGAGCATTCTATCTTTACAAAAAGTGCGTCTATATATGGGAGGCTGCATGTGAATTCAGATAGTAAAGGTAAACGGAGTCCGTTCTTTACGAAAAAAGCAATGGCTCCACCGCGAGAGTTAGATACACGTGGCTGAGATATCACTTTATAGCCAGGTATGGTAACTGTTTCATTCTTTCTCAACCATGTTTCTGTAGCTGCTTTGACTTCATAATGTTTGCCATGCCGCGAGATAGACGAGAGAAGACGATTAAATTTTTTTCTTATACTGCGTGTATTACAGTGGAAAAGAGTTATATTTCCTTTTGGGTTTGATGTGTGAGACTATGCTCTTCCTCAGTCTGTGATTAGGCATTACCGAGTGCCATGTCGAAGAACGATCTAATTCATAATAAGTTGGGCAATATCGGAAGCCGTAGTGTGTTGTAGTGTCTCTGTTGCGGTGTACTTGGTTGAAAGTAAGAAACCTGGAGGCACTGCCCCATCCAAAGTAAAAGTTTAAGAAGAAAAAACACGGACAAAAGACGTTTCGGCTCCCACACGAAGGTCTTGTTCACAGTGAAATGAAAACATGTGTAAAGCAGTTCGCTTTTTGTATGTTTCAATATATCACGCAGGCAGCGCGCATATACTGGCGGACGATTACCGTCGGTCCTGATTAAAGTGCGAGCAGTTGTTTGTACCACAAGTGACTAAAGATAAAGACGCTGTGACAATGACTTTGTCAAATAGTCTGTAGCTGCTACGATCTACTTGTTGCCCGAAATGCTGGAGGCCAGATAATGACACCCGCGAGAAAATGTACAGCAAGACTCACGATTGAGAATGTGGCTTTTGTAGCCATAATTCTGATCCTACCGGAGGGCTGCAAACCTACGATACTGGGAATGGACTTCTTAAAAGAGTACGGTGCTGTGGTCCCCTACGCAATGGTGCGATTACATTCACCGCATACAAGCCCATGATCCAGACCCATGATCCAGACCAAGAACCCAGGGTGTTACGTCCGGTCGACGACGAGGTCTGCGTGCCACCACTGTCATGTAGTCTTGTTTCTGTGTGTTGCAGCGTTCACTGTAATGAAGACGGCATGGCCGAACGCATCACTGTCCTTCTTTTTTGCTAAGGCATTGCCACCGCTCACAGCATCGTCAGCTTATTCAATGGTAAAGAGTGCTTACCAGCGCAAAAGACAGGGAAGGGGTGCAGGAGTCGATGGGCGCACAGAGGTGCTTCTGACCAACTTCACGAATGAGCGCCGGAACATCGGTTAAGGCACGGCTGTCGCGTACCTCGAAGACCTCGACTCATCTCACGACTGTCTTTTTATGCAAGGGGAAGCCGCAGCCCAATCACCTCCACATACACCACCAGTCGATATCGGTCCGAGTCTAACACCGGCTGAAAGATGCCGCCTTATGGGGCTGCTCAACCAGTTCAAGGACTGCTTCTCATTGACTTCACGAATGGGTCGAACACCTCTGACTAAGCATCGCATCATTACGAAAGACACAGCAAGATCGATTCAACGGAATCTCTACCGCGTCGCTCAGAAAGAACGTGAGGTAATCTGGAAGCAAGTCAAGAAGATGTCAGAGGATGATGTAATCCAACCATCAAAGAGTCCTTGTACATCGCCAGTCGTACTCGTGAAAAAGGAAGATGGCACTTGCGTTTCTGCATCGATTATCGTAAGCTAAACAACGTTACAAAAAAGGACGTTTATCCATTACCACGGATCGATGATTCTTTGGACAGGCTACGGCATGCGCGCTACTTTTCTTCAATGGACGTTAAAAGTGGATACTTCCAAATAGAAGTAAATAAGCGCGACCGAGAAAAGACCGCCTTCGTGACGCCAGACGGGCTTTATGAATTCAAAGTCCTCCCTTTCGGTCTATGCTCAGCCCCAGCCACGTTTCAGAGACTAATGGATACCATTCTGTCAGGCCTGAAATAGAAAACATGCCTTGTGTACCTCGACGACGTGATTGTTTTTTCGGCCACGTTTGAAGAACATCTAAAGCGGCCACTGTCAGTCCTTCAAGCCATACGGCCCGCTGGACTCGCACTCCAACCGGAAAAATGCCACTTCGGCTTCGAAGAACTCCAGTTCCTAGCACCACACGTGGTCAGTCGCGAAGGTGTGAAGCCTGACTCAGAGATAACTGCCGCCGTCGCAAAGTTCGTAAGGCCTGTTGATAAGAAAGCACTCAGGCGTTTTATGGGTCTCTGTGCCTTCTACCGGCGATTTATAGGAGGCTTCGCACACATCGCCTCTCTACTCACGCGCCTTACCAGGGAAGACGTTGCGTTTGTATGGGGTGAAGAGCAACGAGCTTCGTCCAACGAGCTGCGACAGCGCCTATAAACTCCCCCCGTCCTCGCTCAACTCGGCGAGAATGCACCAACAGCCATCCATACAGACGCCAGCGATGTGGGCCTAGGTGCTGTTCGTATCCATTGCCAAGATGGTGTGGAGAGAGTAGTTGCCTACGCTAGCAGAACGTTGACACGCACCGAGCCCAACTACTCAACGACCGAGAAGGAGTGCCTGGCTGTCGTTTGGGCAGTTGCTAAGTTCCGCCTGCACTTATATGTCCGCGCTTTCCAAGTCGTAAGCGGCCATAGCTCTCTTTGTTAGTTGAGCATTATAAAAGACCTGTCTTGACGTTTTGCACGATAGAGCTTACGGCTCCAAGAGTACGAGATGGCCGTAAATTACAAGTCTGGAAGGCAACACTTAGATGCCGACTGTTTGTCAAAGTAACCGATTGAATCACCGGCTACAGAAGATGATGAATTCACAAGTTTTTCAGAAGTTGTTGATGTAGCTGTGATTTCTCGGCAACAACAAGATGATCGGGAGCTCAACTCGCTTATAGAATTCTTGAATGGACAGGGCGCCATGGAACCAAGAGTGTTTTCGAAGAACTTATTGTCATTCTGTTTACGGGACGGAATTCTGTACAAAAAGAATTTCTCATGAACAGGTAGAAGCTATCTGCTAGTAGTTCATAAAGCTCGCCGCAGTGAAATTCTACAAGCCTGCCATAGCGAAGCCACTGCGGGCCACCTCGGTTTCACAGAACACTGACATGCGTCAAAGAAAAATATTACTGGCAGATAATCGCAGCAGAGGTGAAACATTACGTCCGAACATGCATTGACTGCCAGCGGCGCAAGGTACTACCTGTAAGACCCGCTGGGCTATTACATCCTGTGCCCGTGCCAGACACTCCGTTTTCTCAAATCGGAATGGATTTTCTTGGCCCATTCCGCACATCCGGCAGCGGCAACAAATTGGTTATAGTGGCGACGAACCACCTCACCCAATACGCGGAGACCAAGGCAATCGTGAGTGGCACTGCAGCTGAAGCGGCCCAGTTCTTCGAAGAGAACATTGTCTTGAGACATGGTGCTCCAGCTGTCGTCATAAAAGACAAAGGCACCGCGTTTACAGCCGAGATTTTGCGCACTGTGCTTACGCTCAGTGGCTCAGCACATAGGAAGACGACAGCTTACCACCCACAAATTAATGGGCTTACAGAATGACTTAACAGGACAATCACTGACATCCGTTGCATGTACGTCGACATGGAACACAAAAATTGGGACCGAATATTGCCGTACTTCACATTCGCGTATAAAACGGCGTGCCAGGAAACAACGAAAATGATGCCGTTTGCACTAATTTATGGCAGAGAAGTTACTACAATGCTTGACGGCATGCTGCCTTAAGATTGAAATGATTCAGAGACAGACACCACAGACTTCACTGAGCGCGCCGATGAAGCAAGGCAGCTTGCCCGCATCAGATTAATCAACCAGCAGCAACTTGACGCCCAACGGTATAACCTTCGCCATCGATTCGCCACTTATCAATCAGGAGATTGAGTCTGGGTTTGGTTTTCTGTACGACGGTGAGGCCTCTCAGAGAAACTCATATGCCGTTACTTTGGACTCTACAAGGTTTGGCTCCGTCTTAGCGACGTGACGTACGAAGTCATGCCCGACGCCTCCTCCTGTTCGAAACGTCGCCAGCATCTGCCTAAGACAGTGCACGTGGTTCACATGAAACTTTACCACTCTAAGTGATGTAAACACCCGCTGGCCACATCTCTACCTGTTGAGCATCAGGACGACGCTCACTCTGGTGGAAAAGTAATGCCGCGCGCATAGCTGCATTTAGCGGCGAGATAGCGACGTCAACGAAGATAGCGGACTCGCTTGAGAGGCGCTGCGCAGGCGAGTGAAGAAGACGACAATCTTAGCGGCATTCTTTTGGAAAGCGCCTCTACGGCTTCCACTGTCCATGTTTTTAAATAAACCCTCTGTAATTTATTACCCGCGATTATATACAGTTCCTCGTTCTGTCATAGTGTACTAATGCGGTCAATTTAGAGTGGAATGTTCTCTCCTCAGCTTCAGCCGTCATATCTTGCCGTCAGAGAATCATTCGCATGTCAGATACTGCGGTTTCTTCTGATAACAATGCTCATGTCGAGCGCTTCGTCACCGCTGATGACTGTTTTATTCCCCCAGGTAATTAGCATATTCTGACCCTGACGTCAGAGAAGGTCAGTACTGGTGACGTGTTTCTAGCACCGTGTGAACGCTACATCTCTGGTGGACTTACCATCGCTCCTAGCCAGGTGCGCCTTCGTGATTGCAGAACATTAGTTACGGCAGTTAACACTACTTTGCCTGTTGCACTGCCGCAGGGCACCAGTGCGGTTTGCTTCACAGATACCGATCCACTTACTCTGTTGCCCCTTCACGCAGACTCGCCATCTTTCTCTACGAGTACTGATGACCCTGCTGCAACGGCTGTTTTAACAGCCACAATAAATTCCGATCTCATGTCAGCGCAAAAGCAAGAACTTTTGGATATGCTTCAAAAACACTGCGCTTCATTTGATGTCAGTTCCAAGCTTTTGGGTCGCACTTCCGTCACCGTGCATCGAATGGAAACGGAAGGCAATACAATTGTACGCCGCTGCCCCTATTGAGTGTCGTCTGTAGAGCGGAAAATCATCGAGGAAAACGTTGCTGATATGCTCAAACGAGATGTTATCTGGCCTTTCTCCAGCTCGTGGTCATCAAGTGTAGTGCTAGACCGAAAGAAGGATGGTTCTGTGTGATTCTGCGTCGAGAATCGAGCAGTTAATAAGATCACGCGCGAAGACGTGTACCCGATGCCACGAGTCGACGACGCACTTGACTTTCTCCAAGGCGCTGAATTTTTCTCCAGCCTCGATTTACGGTCTGGTTATTTGCAAATACCTATGCACAAATCGGACAAAAAAACTGCCTTTGAAACAACAGATGGGCTGTATGAATTCAACGTCATGCCGTTCTGTTTATGTATTGCTCCTGGCACATTTGAACGCATGATCGACACAGTTGTACGCGGCCTAAAATGGAAAACATGTCTCTGTTATCTAGATGACATTGTCATTTTCTGCTCTTCTTTTCGTCGGCATCTTGATTGTTTGGACGAAGTATTGATGTGTATTTCTAATGCTGGGCTTCAGCTAAACACAAGGAAATGCCATTTCGCCAACAAGAACATCAAGGTGTTGGGCCATCTTGTCAGCAAATATGGCGCTCGGCCGGATCCTGACAAGCTTGCTGCCGTGAAACGCTTCCCTTGACCAGAAATCGAGAAACACCTACGAAGTTTCAAAGGACTGGCGCCCTACTTCCGCTGCTTTATCAGTCATTTCGCTGCCATCGGGTCGCTACTGCACAAGCTGCTGACATCCGGATCAACTTTCGCTTGGAACGACGACTGCGAGCGTGCCTTTCAAGCACTCAAGCATGCTTTACCATCTGACCCTGTTCTGTGCCATTTCGACGAGAGCGCACCTACATGTTTGCACACCGACGTGAGTGGCCATGGCACTGGTGCAGTTGTTCGGCAGCGGGGTGCTACTTCACGCGAAAGAGTAATTGCATATGCTAGTCGTGCTCTTACGACTGCTGAACAGAACTAGTTCATAACTGAGCAGGAGTGCCTCGCTGTCGTTTGGGTCGTACTAAAATTTCGACCTTATCTTTACGGACGCCACTTCACAGTTATTACAGACCATCATGCTTTGTGCTGGCTATCGTGAGTGAGAAACTTGTCTGGTCGCCTCGGTCGTTGGGTGCTCCACCTACAAGAGTACGATTTTGACGTCATTCATAAGTATGGCAAAAGGCACCAAGATGCAGATTCTCTCTCTTGCTGCCCACTTCCACTAACATCGTCGAGTACGCCAGCTGATTGCTCGTCTGGTGGGCAAGACACAGCGTCACCCCTCTTATCATCACACTTTGCGAATATCGACACGCCGGTTTCAAATCGCTACTTCGAGTGTGCCACACGCTAGCGTGATTATCCATATTGCAATAGCATTATACAAGTCCTAAATGGTATATCAGCTACTCCTAATGCTAGATTGCTCCGACAACTACGGCAATTTAAGATCGATAAAAATGTGCTCCATCGTAACGTTTACACAAGTAATGCACACCGCGGGGTTCCAGATCTTGCGGGTTTTCTACTTCACCAAGTCATTGAAGCCTGTAACGATGACCCATGCGCAGGCCACTTGGGATTTCACAAAACAAAAACCTGCATTAGGAAACGTTTCTTCTGGTCTGGCATCTCTACGTTTGTGGTCCAGTACGTTGCATCTTGCCTACTGCGTCAACGACGGAAGCGACCAACTTGGTCTCCTGGTGGCCTTTTGCAACCCATACCGTGTCACGACACTCCTTTCACTATCGTTGGCATAGACATACTCGGACCTCTCCCCATCACGCCAGCAGGTAATCGTTGGATTGTGAGTGCTGTCGATCACCTGACACCGTATGCAGAAACTGCCGCACGACGCACAAGTTCTGCTTCAGACGTCACAGACTTCTTTCTCAATGCAATTGTATTGCGTCATGGCGCACCTCGCGTCCTCCTGAGTGATCGCGGCAAGACGTTCTTGTACACCGTAATCGAAACCCCGTTCACAACCTGTGGCACAATACAAAAGACGACGTCAGCTTACCACCCCCAAACTAATGGGCTGGCAGAGAGATTTCATCGGACACTAACAGACATGCTATCGATGTACATCGCACCAAACCACGACAACTGAGATGCGATTATGCGTTTTGTGACGTTTGCCCATAACACCGCTGTTCGAATGCCTACTGGCTACTCACCTTTCTACCTCGTCTACGGCCGTTCACCGACATTCACCATCGACGTCTCTTTCCTAAATGTTCTAACAGACGCCGCAGCAACCACATCAGAGGAGTTCAACACAAGGCTCGAGGAATGTCGGCAACGAGCTCGCCTTAATACAGAAGCCAATCAGCAAGATCGCAAGCACTCTTACGACAGCTCTCAACGCGACGTCTCCTTCAGTCCGGAGGATGAGGTGTTGCTTTGGACGCCCATTCCTACTCCAGGATTGTGCGACAAGTTTCAGTCACACTTATTTGCACCCTATACAATAAATGTGGAAGTGGTTGGCAAGGTACGATGCAGTGACCATAGAATGGTACGGTCTCGAATTCGCCTAGACTTGAAGAAGGAACGACAGAAACTGATACGCAAGAAGCCAATCATTGAGCTAGCACTGAGAAGGAAAGTACAGGAATTCAGAGTGTCGCTGCAGAACAGGTACTCGGCTCTTAGCGAGGAAACCAACCTTAGCGTAGATACAATGAATGATAATCTGATGTATTTATTTATTTATTTATTTATTCGAGTACCTACAGCGCCCAATTTGGGCATTACAGTAGGGGGAGGAGACAAAAAACTTGAAATAAATACAGGGTATGAATACCAATAACAAAACAAGTAAGCATGCTCAGCTTATACAGTGTGTACACATTCTCGGGAACACGAGGCAATCAAGGAAAAGTAAAACACAAATAGAAATGCAGACAGAAATTGGCAACTTTCATTTCAACAAACATTTTGGAAGATGTGTATCATTACGGAGTGTGCAGTGGAAGCTGGAGGCAGAGTAGTTAGACAGGAAACTGGCAAGTCGTTGTTTTGTATTTTCGTGTACATCACTTTGTGGTCACGCGATGATTGAAATGCGAGCAAAGTAATTATATGCGTACGTCAAGATTTAACGTACGTGAGACGTGCCGTGGCTTCTCATGCTTCTAAACTCATGCTTCTAACGACTATATTTGCCTATCTATAAAGCACAAGCGACGTTCAATATCAATCATTGGTGGATACATTCCTCCTAGAAGCCACGTGGACTGTTCCCATCTCTTGTCCGTGCTCCAAGCTTGCTCTGGACCACATGTATTAGTTGGGGATTTTAATGCACATTATCCCATTTGGGGTTCTGCCTCAATGAACACCCGCGGTAGGGACATTGCCGATTTTGTGCTCAATCAGGACCTGATGTCAATTAACGATGGCTCACCTACTTACCTCCGTGGTGCATCGTACAGCAGCTGTCTAGACGTATGTTTTGTGAGCAGAAGTCTCTTGCCTACCACCTGTTGGTTTGTAGACGTTGAAACACATGAAAGTGACCATCTCCTTACATATATACAGCTAAAAAATTCCGTCGTTCGACTTCGCCGCCTGTGAAAAGCGTAGACTGGCCAGGATTCCAAGCTTCTGTAAATGCTCAGTGCGGGAACATTTAATCTATATCTGAAATAGAAAGCCTCATTGCATCAGCCTTAACAACGCATACTAAATGTGTGAATGTCTCGCTACCAAGATCACAACTTGACACACAATATGAATACCTTCGTGCAATTCGTCGCCGGGCAGAGAGGAAATACAGGGGGACGAAATAACCATCTGACCTATCTACAGCACGTCAAGCACAACGACATGTATTGCGACACCTCGATAAGCTCGGTAAGCAACGATGGAGGGTATTTTGTGGCTCTCTTCATCCCATAAAACCCGTCTCGAATATGGCAAACTGTCCGAAGCATTCAGACGCCCACTGAACATTTGTTCTCTTTCCAATCTTTGGCACTAAAGCAAGGTCGACCTGAAGTAGAGGTTGAAGAAGATTACTGCCACTTCTTCGTCGGTATGTCCTCTTCACCGATATCACCTTCGTGTTTAGCCTCACCGCCATCCAGCGACGATCGCCTCGACTTACCATTCACAATGCACGAACTCGACGCTGTGATATCTGCGTCCCGACAGCCGTCCGCCCCAGGGCTTGAAGGAATTACTTATTCGGCTCTATATCACCTCAGCCAGGAAGCAATGCAGGCTCTCTTGTCGTTCTACAACTCTACGTGGGAAACAGTGACAGTCCCAGAGAGTTGGAAGTGCAGCCGCATAGTCGCCTTACTGAAATCAAGCAAGTGTTTACACGAGTTGTCTTCTTATAGACCCATTCCCCTAGCCAGTTGCATCGGTAAGGTGATGGAACGCATGGTGCTGGCAAGATTGGAAGGGCTGCTGGAGAATAATGTCGGCTTACCAGATTTTGTAAATGACTTCCGTAGAGGTCGATCATCTATAGACGGTGTTGTAGATCTAGTTTCTTCTGTTGAAAAGGAAAGACAATGTCGGAGATTAGTAGGGGCCATTTTCTTAGATATAAAGGGTGCGTACGATAGCGTCTACCATGAGGCCATTCTTGGCGCACTTCAAGACATCGACGTAGGTGGCCGACTACACGCATGGATAGTGAGCTATCTCAGAGGATGCACCATTTTTATGTCGACATCTGACGGTGACACGGCCAGGCACCTTGTAAGCCTTGGAGTTCCGCAAGGCGCCGTCCTGAGCCCCATGCTTTTTAATATACCTCTCATTGGCCTTGAAGCTGAGCTTCCCGACGTTGTCAGAATCAGTGTGTATGCGGACGACTTATGCATATGGGCAACGCGAGCACAACTGCGAGCAAGGCTACAACAAGGCACATCAATAACATCTAAGTACTTACGTCATCAGGGCCTGGAACTTTCAATAGCAAAATGTGCTGCATTGGCATTTACGAAGAAATCAATGTCGCGGTACCCAATCTTCGCTCACGGAGCAGTGATTCCCGCGGTCAAGCACCACCGCTATTTAGGGGTCGTCATTGATCGCAACCTGTCCTGGTCTAAGCATGTGACTGTGCTGCGAAACAAACTAATCAGTTTTGTGTATGTTCTTCGTGTTGTAGCAGGACTGAATGGGGCCCTTCAGAGAAAAGTCTTGTGTAGTTATGCAAGGCATTGTTTGTGCGCTATATAAGGTATAGCTCACCTGTGCTTTCCAGCATGCGGGTAACGTGCCTTCGTACTTTAGAGAGCCTTCAGGCACGAGCACTGAGAATATGCCTTGGCCTGCCATGGTGCACGTCAACCTCTGGCACTATAGAAGGGTCCCGCACCTACCTTATACAGGTTTACACGTCTTGTGAGCCTCTTCTAGTGCACCTTCGTCTGCTGACCCGACATGCACAGCACCCGTTGTCTTCGCTACAAGTGGACTGACCAGGCTGTACCTATTCGCGATGCCTCGATACGCATAGGCACATGATCCCTTCAGGCTTTGCACCTGCTGTAATCCCTGCAGTGCCTCTACGGACATTGACTAACGCTGATGTGCCTTCACATACGTGGAATTTCGTATAAGTCGCGTGTTTCTTATATTGCCCTCAAGCAACTCACCTTGGCACATTTAGATGACCAATACAGCGACTCTGTGCACATTTACACCGATGAATCCGTAACTTCATCCGCCTCAGCTGCAGCCTTCGTTATCCTTCAACTTGGTATTTCCCGACAGTACAAATTAGATCATAGGTCATCTTCGACAGCTGCAGAACTTGTTGCTATAAAAGAAGCCATAAATTTGTGAACGACCAAGCACCGCGTAAATGGACGATTCTGCCTGATCCAAAATCAGCGCTTCAAGCTATCCATTCTTGCTCAAGAAGAGGCCAATTTTACGAGTTAGCGTTAGGAATCATCCAAGCATTTGACCTAACACACAGAAGCGGTCACTTGATTACACTCCAATAGATTCCTGGACACTGCGGCCTGGTTGGCAACGAAACAGTCGATAGCGAAGCAAGAGCGACAATATACAACGCTCCCATGTACATCAAAGTACCGTATTCGCGAAGTGACGTCAACACATTGTTGAGATCACTCATGCGCGAATGCGCTGCCACTTACTGGTCGCTACCAGATCACCGGAACAAGCGCCTGCGGGAAACAGACCCCGGTATGACTTTTCGTCTTCCAGATAAAATCTGCCGAAGACATGCTAATATACTGCACCGAATTCGCCTGGGCGTCGCCTTCACTCGCCACTACACCCACCTAATCAGCCGTGCGGACAGCTCGAATTGTGAACGCTGCCTAGTGCGCGAAACGATAGCTCACATATTTTGTGACTGTGCAATATACGTGGTGCAAAGAAAATTACTAACTGCAACGTTGGCAAGCACAGGACGAACACCATTAAGTGAAAACCAGATATTGTCAGCAATGAACGACCAAACAGTGTCAAAAACTGCTACAAAGGCTGTTCTAGACTTTATAAAAGCACTGGACTAGAAAGTAGACTGTAGGGTACTATGCTAAGTGGCTACTGTACATACGCACCACCTCTTCTTGTCCCCATCATCACCCTTCATCCCTCTTTCCTTCCCCTTTCCCTTATCCCCCGTGTAGAGTAGCAGGCTAGAGCGAACTAGCTCAGGCCGATCTCTCTGCCTTCTAATAAATTCTCACTCTCTCTCTCATCACAGTATGTTCATAATCACTGTACACGCAGATTTTTACTACACCTTTTCGGTGCAGTGAATTTCTTTACTTTGTGTCATCAATTCTGTTTGTGCCCCATGAAATTCTTAGTTACGCGCCTTGTTTCATTTGAACGTTTTCTGCTATACTTCTTTGTCTTTTTTGTGCGTGTGATTCGCTGTATCGGTTTGATAGTTTTGTTTGTAGATGTTACTGTACTTTTCAAAGTGCTATTCGTGTGATCTACTTGATGTAAACACCGTTCATGCATTCTCATAATCTTTCTTTGACATTGCTTTGACATTCTCTGCTGTTCATTACTCACCACGTCACAGTAGACAGTGCATAATAGTGATAGTTCACGTGTCAGAGGTCCTTGATATACCATGCCTACTTAAGAAAAGCACATTTTTGTAACGTGTTTTCCCTGATGAAGGCTGGTCTCCGGCTGAAACGTAGGAGAAATAAAAAGTTTTCATTTAGCGCGTCCTCCACTTCTTGGTATTTTTTCACTGGATCCAAGGACCCTTTTTTTTCATACCTTACGCCTATAGATCCCGAACGGATAACGACGAAAACTATACTGTGGAAATTCCCAAAGACGGCGGTTTCAACTGTCGTAGGGGACTCCCAAACAAAGTACCTTTACCAGCACTTCGACCCTGCTCGAGAAGGCAGATTGATTGATTGATTGATATGTGGGGTTTAACGTCCCAAAACCACCATATGATTATGAGAGACGCCGTAGTGGAGGGCTCCGGAAATTTCGACCACCTGGGGTTCTTTAACGTGCACCCAAATCTGAGTACACGGGCCTACAACATTTCCGCCTCCATCGAAAATGCTCGAGAAGGCAGTCCCGCCTTCGTCACACAGTGTGGCGCCAGTATCGATGGCGTACGTGCGTTACTGGACTTCGTGCCACCGTCAACAACGACTCTTATCCTCAGCGTCGGGACTAATGACCTCAGCCGCAACCCCGGTCGTGTGGCGTTTGACAAATACAGAGACCTGCTGAACTTCATTGCTTCGCAACGCCCTGAAATACACCGGATACATGCAAGCGTGGTCCTTCCCCGATGTACCAATCGTCGCCGTGGGAACCGCAACACAGCGACTGTACAACACTGCAACCGAGAGGCATGTGAATTTAACCACCGCCTGAGAGATTTCTGTCGCCACTATCGTCTTCTATTTTTTTTAGACCACGGTTTCGAGTGGTTCCCATCTGCGCGTGTTCTCGCTGCTGACGGCCTACATCCCAGCTACGAGGGCGTCGCACTGATTGCAAACCATATCCGACAACTCTGCCTTCGTTACATGCGCAACGTCGTATCTTGCTCATGGCTTGATGACGCAACCAGCTGTTCCCGAAAACAGAAGTCGCCCGATTGATTGCCGTCATTCCTGGACCAACAACCAAGTCAACTTTCGGACAGTGAACAACGCAGCGCATCTCCGAAGCAAGCGTCGCTCAACCGCATACCATGCGAACAGAAGCAATACACAAACGGTCCCTCCTTCATTGGACAGTTGAACTGTTCCTCAAAGCAAGCGCACGTCACCCGGCCGTCTGCCGCACAAGACAAGCGCACCGGTGACTCTCTTAGCGGGTGTCAAACGACAGAGCGCCAGTGTTCTCCAAACAACGCTTCAAGTTTGAAGACGCAGCCACCACAAAACAGGTCCGTTACTCTTCCTGCTTCACACCCATACAAACTTAGAAGTGCTGAATTCAGCAAGGTCTCTGATAATTGACTAGTATCCCAACCAGCAGTCAATCTATCAAACTCTTCGAGTTTTTGTAAAATCAGGAAGGTTATCTAAAAACGAATCTGCCATGCTCTCCACGCGTCCACACTTGGTACCTATGTAACTGCTTCGACGGTACCTAAGGCGCTTCGACTTTCGTTGAAACCAGCAACTTCCAAAATGTCGGGCCATAACAGCGACAACTGGAATGCAATCTTAACAAATGCTTCTTTAGACCTAACACGTGTCGTGATCGACCATTACAAAGAATCCTCCGAAGCATTAGTTAACACTGAGCGATAAATACGCGCCTCGCCTCCCATGAGTACTTCAGAGATCAGGGCCCTCAACGGATACGAACAAAATAAATACGCTGAAATCTACTCAAAAAAGGCTAAGAAGTTGATCCGCGACGAAATACTTCCTGAGACGGCTGTAAAAGAAATAGCGGATTCTGATAATACAGAAGTAGATAAGTCCACTAACATTGTCAATATTTCTGAGGTTATTCTTTCCGAACCGGAATTAGCGGTACTTGCTCAGGGTTTTAACTTCTGTCCTGCCACTGGTGGCTTTAACGATTTCCAGCTGGCAAAGGATTTAAATAATTTTGAACGAAACCTACGCTTAAGAGAATTCTTTCATGAACGGCCATCTTCTTCGCATGTGCCATCCCGCGAGCACTGGACGCCTCCAACACAACGTGACAAGTTTCTTGATTTCTACATCTCAGCAGTACAAGGCGTCATTCTGGAGGTTTATAAGAAACCCACGTCCTTTAAAGATAATCTGTTCATTTCTGAGAAAAAAGCCCTCCATAAGCTGCAAGATCGCGAAAACATAATTATCAAACCAGCTGATAAAGGTGGCGCTGTAGTAATAATGAATAAATCTCATTACACTACTGAGATTCAAAGACAGCTGAATGATACCCATTTCTACAAGCGCCCTGATGACGATCCGACAGAGCAGTTTAAGGAAATGGTTTCCAATACCATAAAAGACCTTGTCAAGGAAGACGAAATCAAAAAAAAGAGTTATACGCTCCTTAATCTACCTTAGCACCATCCCGGGGCAATTTTATATCCAGCCAAAAATACACAAAGTAAATAATCCTGGCCGCCCTATTGTTTCCGCTATAGGCGCCGTCACTGAACCAGCGTCTGGATTCGCTGATAATCTCATTAAGGATATCCCACCCACTTTCAATTCATACCTGAAAGATACAAACCATTTCTTGCTCGACATCATTGACCTTGATGTGCCACTTGGTTCATTGCTTGTGACACTAGACGTAGCCTCACTCTATACGAACATCCCTCATATTGATGGCATTCAAGCAGATTCGGAGGCTTATGAAGAAAAAGTTTCCAACAAAATGGTGGACAGCAATACACTAGCGCGGTTACTGGAACTAATCCTGACATTGAACAATTTTGAATTTGACGGTGTGCATTATGTTCAGGTTAGTGGCACTTCTATGGGTACGAAAATTGGACCAAGCTATGCAAATATCTTTATGGGTCAACTCGAAGATAAATTCTTAGACGCATGCAGTCTCAAACCGTTTTATTATAAGCGTTATATTGACGACGTCTTTCTGATCTGGCAGCACGGAGAGACAGAACTTCTGTCGTTCATTGCAGACTCCAACAACGCTCATCCCACCATCTGTTTTTCGGAATCATACTCAAGCACAGCAATAAATTTTCTTGACGTCACGGTTACTATACGTGCTAACAAAGTGACGACTAAACTCTTTAGAAAACCTACTGATAGGCAGTCATACCTACATTTAATAGTTCACATCCAAAACACTGCAAAGCGGCAATCCCATATGTTCAAGCACTGCGTTTCAAGAAAAATATGTTCGAACAATTCAGATTTTACAGACAACTGCACCAAACTTCGGGAGGCCTACAAAAACAAAATATCCACCACATGTTATTAACGATCTATTAAACGGGCTGAGGACATTGACCGTAAGCAACTTTTTATTCGGAAGAAGCAGGCCGCATCCTCAAGCACGAGCCTGGATTTAACACACGGCCGCATCAGCCACAACATCAACAGCATTCTTCAGAAGCATCACAACATACTAATACAGAGTGACCGCCTTAAAAAATCTTTCCTGATCCCCCACGTGTGGTATATAGCAGATCGAAGAACTTACGTGACATACTAACCTCCTCAAGGATTACAGCCACCACTTTTTCTGGTTGTCATCCATGCAACAAACCCCGTGGCAAAGTTTGTAACCGTATGACGACGACGACTTTGGTTAAGAGTGCAGCATCAATCTTTCATCTACAAATTGAAGGAGATTTTGACTGCGACACACGCAACATTGTGTACATGCTTGAATGCTCTGTGTGCAAACTCCATACATCAGACATACTGAAACACCTTTTAGAATACGCTTTAATAACCAGAAGTCACATGCTACAAGCTTACCCAATCTACCTTTGTCTAAGCCACGTTAACATTCCTGGTCACTCATTCCATAAACTAAGAGGTACTATACTAGAAAAGGGTTTGCCTTCCCACTATGATAGGGAACTGCGCGAATCATTTCTGATACACAAGTTCAACGCGATCTTATCCGGTATAAATGAAGATCCAGGCAAACTGACGTTTCTTTCGGCGCAGAACTAAGTTCTAGTTTCATCACAGTATGTTAATAATCACTGTACACGCAGATTTTTACTACACCTTTTCGGTGTGTAGTGAATTTCTTTACTTTGTGTCATCAATTCTGTTTGTGCCCCATGAAATTCTTAGTTACGCATCTTGTTCCATTTGAACGTTTCTGCTATACTCTTTTGTCTTTTTTGTGCTTGTGATTTGCTCTATGGGTTCAATAGTTTTGTTTATAGATATTACTGTACTTTTCAAGTGCTATCATGTGATCTACTTGATGGAAACACCGTTCATGCATTCTCATAATCTTTCTTTGACATTGCTTTGACATTCTCTGCGGTTCATTACTGACCAGGTAGTAGAGTAGATAGTGCATGATAGTGATAGTTCACGTGTCAGAGGCCCTTTATATACTATGCCTACTTAAGAAAAGCGCATTTTCGTAACGTGTTTTCTCTGAAAGAAGGCTGGTCCCCGGCTGAAACGTAGGAAAAATAAAAAAGTTTTCGTTTTTGCCCGTCCTCCACTTTATGGTATTTTCCCAATAGATCCAAGGACACCTTCTTTTTCATATATATATATATATATATATATAGGCAAAAAAAGGGGCGACGAAACTTTCGTGGAAGCGTCTTTACTAAACGTTTTCAGCTGGTGGACCAGCCTTCGTCAGAGTCACGTCAGAGTCACTCTGACGAAGGCTGGTCCACCAGCTGAAAACGTTTAGTAAAGACGCTTCCACGAAAGTTTCGTCGCCCCTTTTTTTGCCTACAATACGTCGGGTCCAGCGTGAATGACGTTCAAAGAACCTGGTATATATATATATATATATATATATATATATATATATATATATATATATATGCCACGTTTTTGTTATCGTCCCAAAACACCACACGATTCTCAGCGCAAACCACGCCTGCAGTTTTCGAGAAGGTTCCGGACTGTAGTAGATCATTTTGATAAGATCTCTCCCACTGTGCGAACGGTACAGATTGTTCTGGAACCTAGGCCACCGCCAGCGATAACGCTAGAACATTCGACAGCAAGAGTATAAATGCCGACGCGCTTCGCCGCTTGTCAGTTGTTGATCGAAGGCCGACGCTCAGTTCGCCGCTATCAGTCCGAGACTGCTATCTGTGCAAGACTGCTGCTGTAATTGGACTTTCCGTTTACCGGGCACAGGTTCGCCCAAATAAACAGTTAAATCCCAACACGAAGTCTCCTGTCTTCGGCCACGTCACGACCCCGTGACATCTGGTGGAGGTGCTGCTTCGTTCATGTACCGGACGCCCCGTCAAGCCGTGAACCCAGCCCACGTCGCGGAGAAGACACCGACGCTAACCACGAGCAGCGAACAAGCCGGCGACAGCAAGGTCTCCCACCGGAGTACGGGCTTCTACAAGACAAGGCGCGGAAGGCCAAGGCCATGACCTCTACTGCAGCGACAATGACAACTGGAGCGTCCCAGCACGCGATTGTCATTCATCAACCCAGGGAACCACCAACGTTTTATGGGTAGTGTTGAAGACCCGGAAACCTGGCTAGAAAGATACGACCGTGTGGCCGCCCTCAACCACAAGGACAACGAAGAAAAGCTCCGTCTTGTGTACTTCTACCTGGAAGACACCGCAAGGACCTGGCTAGAGAATCGTGAGTCCACGCTCCGAACGTGGGATGTCTTCTGCGGCGCATTTCTGCAAACGTTCGCGAGCGTCGCTCGCAAAGAGAGGGCCGCTGCTCTACTAGAGACCCGGGTTCAGCTACCAAATGAGAAGGTTGGAATTTTCACGGAGGAATGACCCGCCTATTTCGTCACGCTGACCCAGACATGCCTGAGGAGAAGAAAGTTGGTTTCCTCATTGAGGGGTCAAACAGGAGCTCTTCGCGGGACTAATGAGGAATCCACCGAACACCGTCCGAGAATTTGTATCCGAGGCAACCACCATCGAAAAAAACCCTCGACATGCGCACCAGACAGTATAATCGTCGCCTGACTCCAGAATGCGCTGCTGCTCAAACCAGTGACTCCGAAAACCTGCGTGAAACGATCCGAGCGATCGTGCGGGAAGAGCTGCGCAAACTGTTGCCTTCGGCGCACCCTCAAGTGGATTCGATCGCCGACATTGTGCGAGAAGTTCGGCAATCGCTTCGAATTCCCCAAACACTGCTGCCCGAGCCAGAAACTATGAGCTACGCCGCTGCAGTGCGCCACAACGCTCCTCCCCGTCCACGCCAAAACGCCGCCCCGTCGCACTTCCATCGCCAGACACCACCGCCGCCACCACTCCCACCGACGACCTACCGTTCACCAGCGGGCCAGCGCAGTGCGCCGAGCAAAACCGACGTTTGGCGCACCCCTGACTACCACCCACTGTGCTACCACTGCGGCGAGGCCGGGCAAACTTACCGCCGTTGCCAGTACCGGCAGATGGGACTGCGTGGCTTCGCCGTCGATGCACCACGTCCGCAGCCAGGGGAACGGCCACGTGACATCGCCGACTACCTGACAGGAACTCAATGGACACCCCGAAGTCCTTCCCGTTCGCCGTCGCCCAGCCGCCGCATGTCACCGCGCCCCCGGCGTACTCCGGCCAACGCGGGGCCGGTCTCCTAGCCCGTATCCGGGAAACTAAGGGCACCGGTGGAGGTGCGGTTGCTGTGCGACGAACTACCGAAGATCCTCCGACGACGACAACGACGCGACGGAGCTTTCCGAACATAATGCCAACCAGGCAAAGCCCTGACGGCTAAAGCTCATTACCGTAGTGGCCTGACGACGCAACATGGAAGCAGCGGAACAAGCCG
>WOVY01015298.1:0-11876 GCA_013436015.1 Rhipicephalus annulatus
AGGACCGCCGATCGCGACGCGCCGCAGGGCTTCTTTTATTTGCACCGGGTCCAACCAAAATGTCCAATCAGAAGCGCCGCTGGTCGTCAGGACAGATTCCTCCAATGGGGTCGCCGCTGGGCCACGTCAGACCCCCAGACACGAAGACGCCGGCTCGCTGTCACGTGCGCATGCTGACTCACTGCACGTGGGCCAGAGACGCGCCGCGCGTGTTTACGCCGTTGAGTTGTTTCGCGTCAGGCGGACTGCGGGCTGGCCTTGACCCAGATTGCCTTTTTTTCAGAGGCACGGACGTTTGACGAGGACTCGCTGGCATAACAGCACCCCCGCCGCCAGACAATGCACCGGAAAGACGAGCTGTCTTCCACAGGGTTCGGATGTCAGGTGGCGCTCGTTCGCCAGGTCCTCCAGGTTCGCCTCCAGGGCCATGGAGAGAATGCAGCTCCAGACTGTTTCCGGGATCACTTCCCATTTTCGACGACGGATCCCAGCTCCACTGGCTTGTCGCCACAACTTGCTGGCCAACTTCGCTCGTCTCTTCTGACCATCTTCGGTTTCAGCACTTGACGATGGTTCTGCAACTTGCTAAGAACGGTTCGACAACAAACAACACACGACACAAGCAAGTGCCCTCGGTCACCCGACAGAACACCAGACAAAGTATAGTACAACATATTGGTCGCGAGAGCAAGTTTTCCAGTTCCAGTATCTTCTCAGGAAATTTGTGCAAAACCAACTCCTCTGCTTCTTTTTTAAGTCTTTCTTTGTACTCTTCTACCTTTGGGTTTGTTTCTCTGGCCATTACAGAGCTTCGGCTTTTAACTTTAATGAAATGTGGGGTAAATCGTGTTTTCCAGCCTGGGACAGGCGCCTACACGCTGCATTTACGGCTTACCAACGGAGCAGTCAAGGTCGCCCCGTTCGGGATTAGAAGGGGAAAGCTTACCCGGAAAAGCGTCTAGCAAGAGGCCGGTCCGGCGCCACTGTCTGAGTCTAAGCCATTGTTAACAGGCACGCGTGTCATTGAGAATGACATGGGGACGCGACCACTTAGCCTGACCGAGACATAGTGGCGGCCGGTAAACGACCATATTCCCCCGCGCTCTTGTTAGGATGTCGGGGCGCCTCGCTGTCGCATGTACACCTGGTAAGCAATAATGTACCCATCGCTCTTAAGGACGCTTCTAGAAAGCAACAATTAACGAAAGAACTTACGGGGCCCGAGCGTGGGAACGGCCGCCGACGGTAGTCGGCCGAAGGAGGCAGCACGGCTTGGTATGGGAGAGAGTGTCACGTGCGGAGGACCTTTCCCTTTGCGTGTTTCATTTTGGTAAGGAGGTTTTTACAAATGTAGTGCCTTTTATGAAAGTGTTTCTGTGATTGGTTGTGATGCTGCGAGTCCCAACATGTGATTGGTTTTTGTGAAGACTCTTTGTTCGACCAAGGGTTAAAAAGAGGATGTTTGAACTTGAAAAGTGAGCGGAGTCGGGGGTAAACGGCGGATCTCACCACCAGAGACAAGGCCATGCCGGCCGAGGGGTATGCCACCATTTTCTATGTTTGTCTTTGTGACCCAGTGCATTTTGTAAATTGAAGTTGTGTTAGCTAAATAAACCCCCAATGAGTTCTCCCCGAAATCAATCGTGTTGACTTCTCATCGATTGCCTGCGCGGAGTTTCACCCACATTTATTCGTCTCCCTGGTCGTCCGATGCGCCTAACTTTGAACAACCCCGACGTTTCGCTACAATATACCTATCTACGTGTCTATCGGAATTTTGTTCCCTCTATATCAAGAGGCACATGTGGGACACAAGACTCTTAAAGTAAGAACTTGAATTTTTCACAATTACAACAACGCAACGAATTAGAATACCACATAAAGTTGGCCCCTTGAGATCACTCTAAACGAGAGCGCTCAGCCCAGGTCGTGATGAGGTCAAAATTTTGCCCCCGAATCGCCAGCGAGAAACCGAAAGGTTGAGAAGGTACTAGCTGGAACGCACTGCTCAATGCACCTGCATTAGCGTTTAGCCTTTCCTTTTTTTTGATAGCGAACGTCAAAGTTGCGCTGTGGAGCAACATGCTCCACTTCAGTAACCGCCACTTTTAGGCGACGATACCTATGCGGCACCAAAAGCGGCTCACACTTTCGACGTTGCACAGGGGAACAACAATACGGCTTGCTACGGATTGACTCCTCACCGCTTAGCTCGATATCGTGTTCGATCACCCTCGTGTTTCCGGGGCGGGTCCGAAAACACGTCTTCAAACTCGGAACCAATCTTTCTCAGGTCCTCTTTCTCAGGTCCTCCTTCACTTAAGCTAGGCTCTAGGTTATCTGCTCCCGGATTACTTTCGATCCCCCTTCAATTACCTCACTAGAACTCAAAATTTCTGCTTCCTCTTCCTCTGAAGCATTCAACAACAGATTTACGACCGCTTGATGTTGAACATTGGGTTTCATCAAGTTGTAAATTTTGTTCTGCCGCCTTCCTACTTGCACCTATAATTTGTATCGCAAGGCTTCGATAATACTTTGGCGGGCCCTTCCCAATCAACCTCAAGCTTGTTCCTTTTGGATGGCTGCAGCAGCATTACCTGATTATCAACTTCAAAAGCGCGCTTCTTCACCGATTTCTCGTAGTGCTCCTTCGACAGCACTTGTGCCGCGTCTTTGTGGCTTTCCACTAGCGCTTCAATTTGGCTTTCCACTAGCGCTTCAATCGAGAGATTCTCACGCTGCTCTCGAATGAGCGTCTCTCGATCAACTCTCGGCAGCTCGCTCCAACCTTCCGCTACAGGCGAGAGCGTTGCAACCCTCTCGCTCTGACTCAATGGCGCCATGTCGTCTCCCCTTTCTACGGAAACCGCGCCGGTCGGTTCGGCGACGGGCCGCTCGCGTGACTGCTCACATGACTCATGCGGAAACATCTCCTTTCTGGGGTTCCGTCGACCCGCCAACAAGGTCACTTGAGAGTTCACCGCATTGAACCAGATCAAGCTGCCGCGATAGCTTCCGCGCTTGCGATCGCGTGAGGGCCATGCACGCTAAGTTGGGGAAGAACGATTTGCCCTGCTCTTTGAGAAGCTGCTCGGAGTTGTTGGAGAAAAGATATGGAAAACGATCATTTAGCGCGGCAGACAACAGCCGCTTTGGTGCGAAGCTCACCGAACGGGCCTTCAATGACAACCGTGGCGATTGGTAAGCGAGCACTCTGCTCCTCGGCGACTTGCCTGATCCACGCGCATTCTCCTGTAAAGTCATCCGGAGACACCAATGAAGGATGGACAACATCCATGGTTGCCGCGGAGTCTCTAAGTGCTCGACACGCCATTCACCCTAATTTCTTGGAGATACGGCTCGAACAACCGAATGTTTTTTTCTGATTCTCGGATCGTTGCGAAGGCAAACTTTTCCTGACAGTTTCTCGCGATGTGCCCTTCCTTTTGCAGTTGTAGCAGATTAAGCGCTTCCGTTTGTTTTCCGATTCAAATGCCTGTGTGGTAGAAACCTCACTCGATTTCTCCGCTTCTGTTTGCCCTTCCCCTACAGTGTCCATCGTAAGAGACGGGTCCTTTTTGAAATTACGGTGCGGAGCGGGTTTCCGTTGATCAGGTTTCTTTGAAAAGCCCTCTTTTCTCTCATCCTTTTCAACGCGCACTGCCCTGCTGTGCAACTTTCGGCGAGTATAATACTCCTCAGCTAACTCTGCTGCCTTGTTTAGCTGTATTTCCCCAAGTCTGTCCTGCAGCCAAAGTCTGACATTATCCTCGATGCAGCGGTAGAATTGCTCCAATGCAACGCATTCCACCACTTTATCGCGGTCGTCATAAACACCTTCGCCCTTGAGCCATTCAATCAAATCGGCTTTAAGACGAAACGCGAAGTCAACGTGTGACTCATTCCCCTTTTTAGCATACCGGAACATTTGCCTGAAAGCCTCGGGTGACAACTTATAACGTCTCAAGAGCACTTCCTTAACCTCGTCATAGCTCTCCAACGCTTCCCTCGACAAGCAAGTTATCGCGTCGGACACTTCGCCGGGAAGAAGAGCTAGCAGGTTCCGCGCCCAAAGAGAGCGCTCCAAAGCGTTTCGCTCACAGACGTGTTCAAACTTGACGAGATACTTCGCCATGTCCTCGCCTACTACGAACGGTGGCAGTTGGTCCCGAATTCTAAAACCGCTGACCTGAACTGTTGGAGAAGCTACGCTAGGCGCCTGTGAACACTGTAGTATTGCCGATTCTATTCGTTCATCTCGAGGCGTTCCTGTCTCTCGGCCTCCTCGCGACGTTCGCGCCTTTCAGCCTCCTCACGTTCGCGAGCTTCTCGCCTTTCAGCTTCTTCGCGAGCTTCTACTTCTCGCCTTTCGGCCTCCTCACGGCGTGCTTTAATATCCACCCAGGCCTCATCGACTTCCTCAGCCGACACTCCCTCATCCTTCACGATCTCAAGGATCGCTTGCTTTCGTTTCGCACGGCCCAAAGTAATGCCGAGTTCCTCACAAATTTCAATGAGTTCCTTCACTTTAAGGTTCTCCATCGTTCACACTAGCCTCTTGCTGTTTGCCCCTGTTAACAATTTACTTGCCGTACCCACTATAAGTCAACTAGCAAGACGCGCAAGCAATTTTTCACTCTCCCGTGTTTACCCCCCTCCGCATTAACTTTGGTTTCAACGCACTTCGACTTTGCTTGAAACGATCAAAGCTCACTCTAATGCTTCACACAGCCCTTCTCTAAACTACTACAACCTGAGCTAGAGTAGTCTGGTGAACTGAGGGGAAAACATCAGGCACTCACCGCATCGATGTCGCTGACGCCGGCCGATTCCCACCGCTGCCACCACTGTTGCGAACGCTGCCTCCGATCCCACCGCTGCCACCACTGTTGCGAATGACGGCCAATCCCGCCGATGGCACCACTTTTGCGAAGCGCACCTCCGACGACGTTACGAAGGGCGCCTCGAAATCCCACCGCTGACCTCCACTGTTGCGAAAGACGGCGACGCCAACACGGTCCCGAAGGCGCCACTTGCTTTCAACTCCGCCGGGAAGGTCACCAGCCGTTTGGTAGCGTATGTTTCTCAGCTCGCGACTGCTTCTGCGCAGAGCTGATAAGACGAGCGGACGAGACGACGGTGAGTTAAACAAGGTTTATGTACAGCATATATACAGAGGCGTTACAATTTCGGCACTGGGGCCGACAGAGACTCGAAGAGCCGAGCTCTCCTCTCTAACACATAGGTCAGCGTTTCGCCTAAGACCGCCGACTCACACACATGTCGGCTCTCCGACACGGGGACTCCTCTCACACAGGACCGCCGATCACGACGCGCCGCAGGGTTTCTTTATTTGCACCGGGTCCAACCAAAATGTCCAATCAGAAGCGCCGCTGGTCGTCAGGGCAGATTCCTCCAATGGGGTCGCCGCTGGGCCACGTCAGACCCCCAGACACGAAGACGCCGGCTTGCTGTCACGTGCGCTGCTGACTCACTGCACGTGGGCCAGAGACCGCCGCGCGTGTTTACGCCGTTGAGTTGTTCGCGTCAGGCGGACTGCGGGCTGGCCTTGACCCAGATTGCCTTTTTTCAGAGGCACGGACGTTTGACGAGGACTCGCTGGCATAACACCCTAGAGCGCACAGAAGGAGAGGAGGTAACAGCCGCAGCGAGAATAGGGGGAGAGCACGCCGGCGCGAGCGCTGGGCGAACTGGCAGCCCTCGCACACGATCGCGCTTGGACTGACGTCGTCAATGGCGGAGCCAGAGCGAAAAGGACGCGAAAATGCGCCAATGCTCGCGCACGCCGGTGAGGAAACCGCAGAACGACCCGCTAACAGCCAAGATGTTGCAGCTTGAGAGCACTATCAAGCTGATGCAAGAATCCATGAGGCAGGCAGCAAGAGACCATAAGAAAATAAGCAGAAGTGATCACGAGACTCACCTCGCAACAGCCCCGGTCGAGCACGCAGTGGAATGTAAGCGCTCCACCAAACGCGATGCTCGCCCTATCGGACGCAACGGCCATGCCGCCGCCACCACCACCACCGCAAAGGACGAACAAGACCCCCTGGCGAAAGAAAGCCCGTCGCAGCTCGGTGAATGAGTCGGACGAGGAAGAGGACCTGAACATGGACAAACGACGCAGACGAAACCGCATCCGTCTCGTCGATCTCATTGCTGTACTCCAAGACCATAGAGGGCCAGGAAGGAATGAACTGCGGAGATAGATTCAAGAAAAACCTACAACCGACTAGACAGGCAAGACCGTCGCATTAACAAGATTTCCCAGAAGGTAGACAACGTGGCGTCAGCCACGTTGTCTACCTTCTGTGAATGTGAATGTTCTATCTAGTGAATGTTCCAAGTAGCAGATGCAAAAGAAAACAATGTCTGCCAATAAGTTTTTATTGAACTACCTTTTGCTAGCTAACCTATAGTAAACTCACTTGGGTGTTACAATTGCATCATTTTTTTACTCTGTCGCTTGTTGTGTGATCCCTTTCTTTTTTACAAGCAACTTTATTCTTAAGCTTTTAGGTTTTTACTGCTAAAATGTGTTGACTGTATACTTATTTTTATAAGATATTGGCGGATACCTGGTGGTGAGCTTGGAATCGTTGTCACATGCACTTGAAGTCACTTTATGCTAGTCGAGATTTTCATGTCATTATCCTTATCACAATTATCACCAGATAATATATTTTTAATAATTAGAGGCAGCTACAAGCACACCTTCACATCTTTACATCTTTCCATAACAAAATTTTTTGTAAGCAGAGCTTGTGTTCAATAAATAAAATGTTGCTAGGCATAGATGTATTGTGAATGTGATACAGTGTTTGAGATGGAAGAGTACTTTGTTCTTTTAAAAATGTGTCACAGCGTCAGCTGCGCTGCCGCTGGAAGGCAGCACTCACCAGTGATGAGCTGGCCGACCAGCTTTGGGCCGTCAGGCAAGATGAAAATACCGCCCGGGTCCAAGGACTACGAGCGGTCACCTAAGGCACCGCCATCATAATCGACGGAGAGGGGGAAGGGAGAGGGGTTAATACCCTCTTCCCCCACCTTCCCGGTGAAAACTGCCGGACTTTAAATAAGTTTATTCATTCATTAACTCTCCTCACATTGCCAGCAATACTGTTTTAAGCAAGATTTGCGATCTTGGTAGTAGCTTAACTACAAAGAGTGGAAAGTTTGGGGCTTTACAGTGTACATGTAATGTTACCAACACTAAACTCCACGTGTTATCACACACACACACACACACACACACAATGTGATAGCTTTGAAGTGGCACTCAAGCTGTGAGCTTACTTCTAAACTTCAGCGCAATGGCTTCTATCTTTGGTGCTCACATTTGGTTGACCATGATAAAGCAGGAAAAGGTGTGTCAGCTAAATCAGTATAGTGAATGAACAGTTTATATCTTCAACATGGGCCCCGTCGCGGTGGTCTAGTGGCTAAGGTAACTCGGCTGCTGACC
The DNA here is from genome assembly GCA_013436015.1 of Rhipicephalus annulatus. Taxonomy (NCBI): domain Eukaryota; kingdom Metazoa; phylum Arthropoda; class Arachnida; order Ixodida; family Ixodidae; genus Rhipicephalus; species Rhipicephalus annulatus. The sequence goes on from WOVY01015298.1 coordinate 7,490, forward strand.
CGCTGGTCACAACTTTGATTCCCGGCTGTGGCGGCTGCATTTTGGATGGAGGCGGAAATGTTGTAGGCCCGTGTGCTCAGATTTGGGTGCACGTTAAAGAATCCCAGATGGTCGAAATTTCCGGAGCCCTCCACGACAGTGTCTATGATAATCATGTGGTGGTTTTGGGACGTTAAACCCCATATATCAAATATTCAAGATGGTCTGTGGCACAAACTGACGGCTGCTAGTTTTGAATCGGTGTGAAAGGGCTCATTTGTCTGCTTTGTATATGTAGTGTATGCTTGTACATGTAGTTTCCAAATTTGGTGTCGGGGGTTCCTTTAAAGCAGAGAAAAAAAAGTTCCTCCAAAGATCGTTGTTTGCAGTATGATATGGTAAAAAGTGGTATTTGGGCTTCCCCTCACTTTTTATCCTTCCTTTGCAGCTTGACATGTCAATTATTGTGGAGTGTACTGTACTCACGGATTCAAACGATGCAAATTTTTTGGCATAACCGGCTGGTATGCGCAATTGTTCGAGACAACCTCATCATCTCGCAAGGAGTCTCGTTGCTAAAGATGATGTTGGCTCCGATCTACACATCTGAGTTAAAATTATTCCGATGTGACCCGAACTGAAGTCGTTTAAAACAAACATGAGTGCGTTACTTATCCTTAAATTCTTGAAAATTCTTGCATTTCATTCCATAAGTAACTCTACAAGGCATTAAGCGCAGTATCGTGTACAATGCATCAGCTTCCAAATGCTAGAGGTTTGTCACCAAAAACCAAGGGGAAATTTCAAAAATAAGCTTATGGAGACATCTTAGTTCACAGCAGATAACATGCTCAAAGGCACAAGGCAGTGGTCCCAGGCCCTTTGGCTTTATTCATCCCCACAACTCTGTATTGAAGGACATAGGTATGTGGCCCTTGAAGGGACTGTCTACTGCTCGGAAAAATTTTCTGCTTGTGGCAAAAATGATAAGGCCGTTCATCACATCGGCAGCAACAAGCATGTTTTTGTCCCATAAAAAAGGAATTTCAATTGATGTTTATAGTCGATAAAGAATGACTGCTAGCAATCAACCAACAGCGATGTGGTTGTGCTGACAGAATTGCCCCTCCGGAATCGGCATAATTCCGCAATCATTCCACAGTTCCGTGATCCGGAAATGAAATGGGGACAAATGCTTGGAGGAATGTATTGGCAATGGAATCGAGCACCTTTTGCCCGTAATGAAGTGGGAATGGAATTGCGTTTTTTACCGAAAATACAGCACATTTTTCGCCCTACGCGCTATTTCAAACTTCAAACATTAGCAATCAGAGCCTCGAATTTAACAATAAAGTAGCATTTTTAAAATGGCTTAGCTGATTATAAGTACGAAAAATTTATAAGCAACGGACCTGTACTGCAAGTTTGCCCTTATATTGACTGCTATTTTGAAGTTTGTCTCTATTTTTTCGCGTAAACCGTGGTCGAGTGGAACTACGGTGGCAGATTGCTATCCCCCTCCCTCCCTTTACGCCTTTTAATTTTTTTTTGCCCTCGGTAACGCCCCAGCTACAGTACCCAGCCGTCTGCTGTCTTCACACCCTTCACGTCTTCCTGCTAGCATCTGTCACCGTCGGCTGACTAGGACGCATGTTCGATAAAACGCTTGTCTACGTTGTCATGTGTATTAATGCTGGTGCGATGCTCTTGTTGACTGCAATCTCCCCTAGTACTCCCCCCTTCACTTGTGCCATGCTGCTCCCCCCCCCTGCCTAAACACTGTTGTGGCTCGGGGTGCTGAGTCGTATCCCACCGCTGACGACCAGTTGTTGCTGCTCGGAAGGAAGGTCGCTGGAGGATACGAGAACAAAACCCGGTCTCTTGTGGTAGCGTGGTGTAGCTTCGGGTTGAGGAAACGAACGCTTACGAGATGGGGATACGAAAAAACAAACAGGTTTATGGCACTATTTACAAATATTTACAGCATGAGGTTAAGAGTTCACAAACCACGAACGTGGTGGTTGAACTGCTACACAGTTCAGAGCCTTCACAAACTACGAACGTGGTGGTTGAACCTTTACATGGTTCAGAGCCACGTCGCGCACTCGGCGGCGTCCTTATAAGCCCTGTCGGGCTCCTCCTTCTTGAGGGGGAACACCCAATCACACACCACACACAACAGGTGAAAGGTACGAGCATGCACGGCGCACGTGAACATCCAATTTTGAGTCGAGATCACTGCACTGAAAGGTGGCGCCAGGGGGGCTCTTGCTCATCGTGTGTGTCGCTGGTCGAGGGGTCCCCAAGCTTCGGACAGCAGACATCAAACGGTCCGCCAATCTGTCCGCTCAATTAGCAGGGCACTTTGTGGCGGCGGCCGCCGTTTCTTCAAAGGAAGACGCTGTCTTTGTTGTCCTCTCTGGAACGGCTTACAGCTTCGTGGCGACACGATGTCTCATCCTCCGGCTAGCAGGGACAATACCTGGCGGGCATAGGCAGCCGACCAGTCGGCTACCTCTTTGAGGATTAAAAGAGCGCCGCTCCTCCGTCATCTCGCGACGCTGGTTCCAGAAAACCGGGGTTCCAGGCGTGGGGAACGCTGCCCGGCTACGTCTCTCAGTGACTGCACGGCGCCTACCGATGGCGGTCCATAACAACACATGAGCGCTTTCGCCCGAAACTGTCGGCGAAGGTCTCTATAGGTCAGCGTAGCACAGAATCGCACACGATGAACTGTGCGCACTCCCCCTCCATACAGACATAGAGAGAACAAACTTCTGAAAGCATTCGTTCCGCAAGCTGCCTGAAACAGGAAAGCTCATGTAACCACCGCTACGGCGACGCCTCCCCGACTCCCGAAGCAAACCTACGCGCTGAACTGAAGACACGTTTGCTCTGTTCTAGGGGAGGCGGGGGCAGGGTGGGTCAACACCATCTAGACTAGCTAAGGCCTCTCCACTTCCTCCTCTCCTTTGCACCTAGATCACGCACTACGACGGAGCTGCTTTGCTGACTCTCGACCCGGTTTCCGGAAGCTGGAGGCATGCTCCCCTTCCGAAGCGACCCGTCTCCATCGCTCCGCCCTGCTCCGACCGGTTTTTGTGGTATTTGCACAGAACACTTATACACTATCACGTCATGTTTTTTAATGATAATGAAGGTAGTGAGCTTACGATACAGGAGGTCACGCTAGAGATAACGGATAAATGCAAATATCTGGGCGTATGGATACGCATGGGACCGAGTACCTAGGAACGTAACGACTAAAGGAAACATGAATTGCAGTGGTTGATGAAAAATAGTGCACTGTGGACTTACAATAGATGATGTGAGAAGAAATTGGAAAGGTGTCATGGTTTCCTGGTCTGAGTTTTCGGCAATGCGGTCTTGTGCATGACATCAGATGTTCAAGCAAGATTAAAAATTAAGCAAAGCGGGATAGGTAGACTTTCTTTAGGAGCAGACAAGAATACACCAAATCAGGGAGTACGAGGTGATATGGATGAACATCATCCGAGGGAAGGGTAGCTATAGCAGCAAGATAAAATTTGAGAAGCGATTGAGAGAAATGTGGGAGGAGCGTTTGGGCTAGGAAGGTTTTCAGCTACTTGAAAATAAGGAATGTCGATACAAAATGGAGGAAGCGAACCGGAAAATTGATGGGTAAGCAGAGGGCCAAACCAAAAACAACTATCGGTTAAGAAGAAAGTGAAGGAAACGGAGACCAATGTGTGGATAATTGGCATGACGAAGAAGTCCGCACTGGAGATCTATCAAACTTTTAAGCAGGAAATTGCCAAGTAAAGGATCTATGATATCTCTCGTGGTAGTTCTCTGCTGTTTGAGGCCAGAACGGGAGTAAACGAACCAAAACTTATCGGGTAAATACGAAGGGGTAGACATGGTATGCAGTGCGTGTGGAGAGGAGGAGGAAACTGCCGGACACTTCATAATGTTTCTGTAAGAGCTTCAGGATGATGGCGCAGTTTTTCGAAGCACTGGGGTTAAGGACAGGGAGGACAAAATATACTTTAAAGCGGGTAGAATTGACTAGAAGTAGGTTATCTGATCGGTGGCTACAATCAAGGCACGAGTGAAAATTTACCTTCATTGCAAAATGCCAGTGCTTAAATTCACAATTAAAAAAAAGATAATTTAGTTTTTGTTCACTAAGAAGTATGACTAGGTAGCGTTACCACCGCGCCATCTAAAGGGTACATTTATCCATCCGTCCCGTTGGCTTTTCCCCGCGATGGAAACCTTCGCAAAGCGGGAGGCGTCTGCTACGCGCCTGATATTTTTGCGGCTGTTAGCCAAAATTGCAGTAATTTTGGCGATATTGAATACTATGTCCCTGCAACGTAGTACTGCATTGACTAACCACGCTTAGAACGTGCTTGTGTGGTGC